>CM075996.1:2666040-2731040 GCA_038087875.1 Malacoraja senta | reverse complement strand
TTTTCTCCTCTCACCTTAAACAGCATGGTGGCGCAGCGGTAGAGTTGACCTGGGTTCGATCCCGACTACGGGTGCTGTCTGTACGGAGTTTGCGCCTTCTCCCCGCGACCATGTGGGTTTTCTCCGGGTGCTCTGGTTTCCTCCGACGCTCCAAAGACGTGCAGGTTTGTAGGTTTATTGGGATCGGTAAAAATTAGTGACTTGTCCCGAGTGTGCGTAGGGCAGTGCTAGTAATCGCTGGTCGGCGCGCACTCAGTGGGCCGAAGGGCCTGTTTCCGCGTCGTATCTCTAAACTAAACTAAATTAAACCTATGTCCTCTGGTTCTTGAATGCCCAACTCTGGGTAAAAGACTCACCCTATCAATTCCCTCATGATCTTATACAACTCTATAAGATCACCCCTCATCCTCCTGCGCTCCATGGAATGGAATCCCAGCCTGCTCAACCTCTCCCTGTAGCCCAGTCCCTCAAGACCTGGCAACATCCTCGTAAATCTTCTCTGCCCTCTCTCCAGCAGCAGGGTGACCACAAACTGAACGCTCTGGGCCTACCTGATCTCCTGGTTGCCTAACAATTTAATTCCCCTTCCCATTCCCACACTGACCTTTCCGTCCAAGGCCACCTCCACTGTCAGAGTGAGGCCAATATCACAAATTGGAGGAACAGCACCTCATATTTCGCTTGGGCAGCTTACAACCCAGTGGTATCAACATTGACTTCTCTAACTTCAATTCACCCCTGCATTCCCACTCTCTCATAGATACATAGATACATAGAAAATAGGTGCAGGAGTAGGCCATTCGGCCCTTCGAGCCTGCACCGCCATTCAATATGATCATGGCTGATCATCCAACTCAGTATCCCGTACCTGCCTTCTCTCCATACCCCCTGATCCCTTTAGCCACAAGGGCCACATCTAACTCCCTCTTAAATATAGCCAATGAACTGGCCTCGACTACCCTCTGTGGCAGAGAGTTCCAGAGATTCACCACTCTCTGTGTGAAAAAGTTGTTCTCATCTCGGTCTTAAAGGATTTCCCCCTTATCCTTAAGCTGTGACCCCTTGTCCTGGACTTCCGCAACATCGGGAACAATCTTCCTGCATCTAGCCTGTCCAACCCCATAAGAATTTTGTACGTTTCTATAAGATCCCCTCTCAATCTCCTAAATTCTAGCGAGTATAAGCCAAGTCTATCCAGTCTTTCTTCATATGAAAGACCTGACATCCCAGGAATCAGTCTGGTGAACCTTCTCTGCACTCCCTCTATGGCTATAATGTCCTTCCTCAGATTTGGAGACCAAAACTGCACGCAATACTCCAGGTGTGGTCTCACCAAGACCCTGTACAACTGCAGTAGAACCTCCCTGCTCCTATACTCAAATCCTTTTGCTATGAAAGCTAACATACCATTCGCTTTCTTCACTGCCTGCTCCATCCCTCCCCCGCCCAAGTCGTACCAGCTTCAAAGTCTTCTTGTTGAGTCTCATTGTCTGCAACTCGTTTTCACCTAGCCCACTGCTAACAATGGCCTGTTTCCTTTATCATCATTTGTTTTTTGCATATCTTTCATTCATTTGTTCTATATCTCTCTACATCACCGTCTATATCTCTCGATTCCCTCTCCCCTGACTCTCAGTCTGAAGAAGGGTCTCGATCCGGAACGTCACCCACTCCTTCTCTCCAGAGATGCTGCCTGTCCCGCTGAGTGACTCCGGCATTTTGTGTCTCTCTTCGGTTTAAACCAACATCTGCAGTTCCTTCCCACACAATAGTCTAAATGCAGCCTCACCAACGTCTTGTTTAGTTTAGAGATGCAGCGCGGAAACAGGCCCTTCGGCCCACCGAGTCCGCGCCGACTGGCGATCCCCGCACACTTACACTATCCTACACACACCAGGGACAATTTTCACATTTACACCAAGCCAATTACCCTACAAACCCACACGACTTTGGAGTGCGGGAGGAAACCGAAGATCTCGGAGAAAACCCACGTGGGTCACGGGGAGAACGTGCAAACTCCGTACAGACAGCACCCGTAGTCAGGATCGAACCCGGGTCTCCGGCGCTGCAAGCGCTGTAAGGCTGCAACTCTACCGCTGCGTCCAGGGAAATGGGTTAGCGAGAAGGTAGGCGTTTACTCCCCCACCCTTCACCCCCCGCCTTCGACTATGTCAGCGGTTAATATTGTTGATAAGAGATGGCAGCCCTGTGTAATGCACTAATGGGGACCACTCTGTCCCTATTAAATGATTGGAAATGTCAAGGTGATTATCTTAGACCCTGAGAAGGTATTACAGCTCATTCAGCGAATTTTAACGTCTGTCCTTGGCAACAAAGCATTCATCTGAGTTGCCGTGGAAACAAGATATAGTGGAGAAAATAAATCGCGAGTTACATGTCAATGGCAAGAAATGGCTCATAGACTCCCAATGTCTTTCTCTCTGCCTCCAATGCCTTGCTGAGGTACTGTATGTTCAGTTCAGTTCAGTTTAGTTTATTGTCACGTGTACCGAGGTACAGTGAAAAGCCTTTGTCGCGTACTAACCAGTCAGCGGAAAGACAATACATGATTACAATCGGGCCATTTACAGTGTATAGATACATGATAAGGGAATAACGTTTAGTGCAAGGTGAAGCCAGCAAAGTCCGATCAAGGATAGTCCGAAGGTAGATAGTAGTTCAGCACTGCTCTCTGGTTGTGGTAGGATGGTTCAGTTGCCTGATAACAGCTGGGAAGAAACTGTCCCTGAATCTGGAGGTGTGTGTTCGTTTTCACACTTCTGTACCTTTTTCCCGATGGGAGAGGGGAGAAGAGGGAGTGGCCGGGGTGAGACTGGTCCTTGATTATGCTGCTGGCCTTGCCGAGGCAGCGTGAGGTGCAGATGGAGTCGAAGGGAGGGAGGTCGGTTCGTGCGATGGTCTGAGCTGCGTCCACAATTCGCTGCAATTTCACGCGGTCTTGGATGGAGCTGTTGTAAGGCACGGGTCGGTCCACATTTGGAGTGTTGTGAGCAGTTTCGGGCCCCACATCTGAGGAAGGACGCGCTGAATCTGGAGGGGGCCCAGAGGAGGTTTACAAGAATGTAGAACGTTTTGTTTAGATTGCACAGGACATTCGGCCCGCCGATTCCACGCCGACCAACGATCACCTACACACCAGCACTATCCTACACACCCGGGTTCAATCCCAACTATGGGTGCTGTCTGTACGGAGTTTGTACCTTCTCCCCTTGACCCGCGTGGGTTTTCTCCGGGCGCTCCGGATTCCACCCACACTCCAAAGACGTGCAGGTTTGTAGGTTAATTGGCTTTGGTAAATTGTAAATCGTCTCTAGTGTGTGTGGGATGGTGTTAGCGTGCGGGGATCGCTGGTCGGCGCGGACTCGGTGGGCCGAAGGGCCTGTTTCCGCGCTGTATCTCTAAACTAAACTATCCCATCCACGCGATCGACTCGTTGGGAACATGCATCAGTCAGGATTGGAAGCGCTTGTCCGAATTTTTGGAGCGTTGAGATTCTAAATCTCATTCCACTCCAGGGTTAACTACACTTTACACGATCAGTATGGATGAAATCAGTCCTAAATCCATGGAACATTGTGTTCTTTTAAACTGACAAAGAGTTCTTAGTCTCGGTTTAGTTTAGTTTAGAGATACAGCGCGGAAACAGGCCCTTCGTCCCACCGGGTCCGCGCCGACCAGAGATCCCCGCACGCTAACACTATCCTACACACACTGGGGATAATTTACACACACACACCAAGCCAATTAACCTACAAACCTGTACGTCTTTGGAATGTGGGAGGAAACCGAAGATCTCGGAGGAAACCCACGCAGGTCACGGGGAGAACGGACAAACTCCGTACAGACAGCACCCGTAGTCGGGATTGAACCCGGGTCTCTGGCGCTGTGAGGCAGCAACTCCACCGCTGGGCCACCATATAACCATATAACCATATAACCATATAACAATTACAGCACGGAAACAGGCCATCTCGACCCTTCTAGTCCGTGCCGAACACGTATTCTCCCCTAGTCCCATCTACCTGCACTCAGACCATAACCCTCCATTCCTTTCCCGTCCATATAACTATCCAATTTATTTTTAAATGATAAAAACGAACCTGCCTCCACCACCTTCACTGGAAGCTCATTCCACACAGCCACCACTCTCTGAGTAAAGAAGCTCCCCCTCATGTTACCCCTAAACTTCTGTCCCTTAATTCTCAAGTCATGTCCCCTTGTTTGAATCTTCCCTACTCTCAATGGGAAAAGCTTATCCACGTCAACTCTGTCTATCCCTCTCATCATTTTAAAGACCTCTATCAAGTCCCCCCTTAACCTTCTGCGCTCCAAAGAATAAAGCCCTAACTTGTTCAACCTTTCTCTGTAACTTAGTTGCTGAAACCCAGGCAACATTCTACTAAATCTCTGTACTCTCTCTATTTTGTTGACATCCTTCCTATAATTAGGCGACCAAAATTGTACTCCATACTCCAGAATTGGCCTCACCAATGCCTTGTACAATTTTAACATTACATCCCAACTTCTATATTCAATGCTCTGATTTATAAAGGCCAGCACACCAAAAGCTTTCTTTACCACCCTATCTACATGAGATTCCACCTTCAGGGAACTATGCACAGTTATTCCAAGATCCCTCTGTTCACCTGCATTCCTCAATTCCCTACCATGACTGCCATAGAGTCATACATCACGGTGACAGGCCCTTCAGCCCAACTCACCCACGGTTATAAGTTGTAGGAACAGAATTGTGGGTGTGGGTCAGGGATGTAATGTCAAGACTCTATAAGGCACTGGTCAGGCCACATTTGGAATATTGTGAGCAATTTTGGACACTATATCTGAGGAAGGGTGTGCTGGCCCTGGAGAGGGTCCAGAGATTTACAATAATGATCCCAGGAATGAGCGGGCTAGCATACGATGAGCGTTTATCGGCACTGGGCCTGTACTCGCTGGAGTTGGAAAGATTGAAGGGGAGGGGGGGGGGGGGGGGACCTCATTGAAACGTACAGAACAGTGAAAGGCCAGGATAGAGTGGATGCGGAGAGGATGTTTCCACTTGTGGGGGGAGTCTAGGACCAGAGGGCGCAGTCTCAGAATTAAAGGGCGTTCTTTTAGGAAGGAGATCTTCTTGTTGAGTCCACACACAAGATTAGAAGTTGTTCAGCCAGAGCTGAACACACTTCTCGGCATCTGCATACAACGGTGTCTGTCTTGTCGTTTCTTGTGCCTGGTGGTGGAAAGATTGGTGGAAACAAGGCCCGCGACGTGAACGCCCTTTCCTTGACCCCATGAAGGAAATGAGGAGGAATTTCTTTAGTCGGAGGGTGGTGAATCTGTGGAATTCTTTGCCACAGATGGCTGTGGAGGCCAAGTCAGTGGATATTTTTAAGGCAGAGATAGATAGATTCTTGATTAGTGCGGGTGTCAGGGGTTATGGGGAGAAGGCAAGAGAACGGGGTTAGGAGGGAAAGATAGATCAGCCATGATTGAATGGCGGAGTAGACTTGATGGGCCGAATGGCCTAATTCTGCTCCTATCACTTATGACCTTATGATCAAGTGTACTCTGTCATCCAATCATGGCTGATCTATCTTTCTCTCTCAACCCCAATTCTCCTGCCTTCTCCCCGTAACCTCTGACTGGAAGACCAGATTGGACAACCAAACAGAGACACAAGTTGGGCCACACAGTTTCAGAAAGAGCTCGTTTTATTAGAAAAACAAAACAAAAACGGCATCAACAAAGGTGCTTGCTTTCAGACAGGTCGAACCACGAGCTGCGGATTCCCAACCTCAAGTTCATATAACTCTTTTTCAAAAAATATATATACCGTGATCCAGCAGGGTGGCAACTGCATCAGAATCGTCGAGAAAGAAAGATGCAAGGAATATCCCCAGTGGATGACCCACCAGCTGGGGGGAGATTAGGGGGGGAGAACTGCTCGGGGACCTTGCTGCATCCCCATCGGAATCCCCATCGGAAACCAACTCCGGAGATCGGAACGTCAAGGATCTCAAAAGGTCGAGGTCTCCCCGGGGGAGGAGGAAAGAAATGTTTCCGATTGCATTAAGGACTTTGGTATTTTGCATCAGTGGATTGATGGATTTTATTTTTGTGTTTTATTTTATATTATCTGTGCGTATTGAGCTTCCAAGCATGATAAGCTGCTGCAGGTAAGAATTTCACTGTTCCCCTGTTGGTACCTACAGCAATAAAACACCCTCGACTCTCTTCAAAGTGAAATATGGCTTGCAATAGTGAACTTTAAGAAGCTTTTGTGCTCAGGGCTAGGCAGAGAATGGAGCAGGATGCAAGCAGGTGCGATTACTTCATGCTGGCATCCTGTTCAGCACAGCCGTTGTGGGCCGAAGGGCCTGTGCCGGTGCTGTATTTTTCCCCCGAATTCCCATCCCTTCTGCAAATCAACTGCAATCGTGTTAAAGGTGCAGGAAGGAACCGCAGATGCTGGTTTACACCGAAGATAGACACAGAATGCTGGAGTAACTCGGCGGGACAGGCAGCATCTCTGGAGAGAAGGAATGAATGGGTGACGTTTCGGGTCTAGTCGGAAGAAGAGTTTAGTTTAGTTTAGTTTAGCCTTACAGTGTAGAAACAGGCCCTTCAGCCCACCGAGTCCGCACCGGCCAGCGATCCCCGCACACTAACACTATTCTACACACACTAGGGACAATTTACACTTATACCAAGCCAATTAACCTACAAACCTGCACGTCTTTGGAGTGTGGGAGGAAACCGGAGCGCCCGGAGAAAACCCACGCAGGTCACGGGGATGAACGTACAAACCCAGTACAGACAGCACCCGTAGTCGGGATCGAACCCGGGTCTCCGGCGCTGTGAGGCAGCAACTCTACCGCTGCGCCACCGGTCTCGACCCGAAACGCCGCCCATTCCTTCTCTCCAGAGATGCTGCCTGTCCCGCTGAGTTACTCCAGCATTTTGTGGCAATCTGTTAAAAGTTCAATAACTGCAGGACGGTACAAAAAAATGGAGCTAATTCGTTGATAGTTGATTGGAAAAATATATTATTTCAGTATTAAAAAACCCTTTGCATGTCAAAAAATATTTTGCTTACAGGTATTTTGGCTTGATCGAGATTGGTGACGGAGGGCCCAGCAAGCAGATGAAAATAATCATTTAAAAAAAAATTTAGCTTCCCGTATTAGGAAGCTACGTTGTTCCAACACTAAGATGCAAACTACCGCGATCTCAACTGATTGGCAAAGTTCACTCCTCCTGCTAAATTGAGTCGAGACTTAAGGGGCTGTCCCACTGTACGAGCTAATTCAAGAGCTCTCCCGAGTTTAAAAATAAAATCAAACTCGTGGTAAGCACATAGAATGTACGTAGCGGGTACGTCGGAGCTCGGGGACGCCTCTTAGCGGCTCGTAACGCTAACGGCAGGTACTCGGGGAAACGCGGTAAGCTCGTGAAGACTCGTGAAGATTTTTCAACATGTTGAAAAAATGTCCACGAGAGCCCCGAGTACCCACGAGCGGCCATTACCGTAATTGACCGTAATTATCGAATCAGGGGAAACTCGGGAGAACTCTTGAATTAGCTCGTACAGTGGGACAGCCCCTTAACATCAAATACACAAACAAAAAATAGAAATTTCTTTCGTGATCGACGTATAAATGTACAAAAAAAAACTTTGCAATGAAACACTTCTCCAGAAGAATCCTCTAAGTAAACCGTAACGTTACGACATAGAATATGTTACAAAAATTGCTTCGAAAATCGGCGTAAGGCTTGAAGAATGAACATTTGGTGAAATTCCTTGACTTGTGGCCTCCGAACACCTGCAATGGTAAAAAAAAAAGAAGAGTTACAGAGATGTTGTTGAGTCTAATATTTTTATTGGTTTCATTTAGAGATACAGCGCGGAAACAGGCCCTTCGGCCCACCGAGTCCGGGCCGACCAGCGATCCCCGCACACTAACACTACCCTACACACACTGGGGCAATTTTACATATATACCAAGCCAATTAACCTGCAAACCTGTACGTCTTTGGAGTGTGGGAGGAAACCGGAGATCTCGGGGAAAAACCCACGCAGGTCACGGGGAGAACGTACAAACTCTGTAGTCGGGATCGAACCCGGGACCCTGGGGATGTGAGGCAGCAACTCTACCGCTGCGCCACTTGAGTCTATTGTCACGTGTACCGAGGTACAGTGAAAAGCTTTTTGCTGCGTGCTAACCAGTCAGCGGAAAGACAATACATGATTACAATCGAGCCGTCCACCGTGTACAGATACATGATGAAGGGAATAATGTTTAGTGCAAGGTGAAGTCCTTGTGCAAGATAATACCCAATGTATTAGGGGATATGGGGAGAAAGCAGGAACGGGGTACTGATTCAGGATGATCAGCCGCGATTATATAGAAGGGTGGGTGCTGGCGTGAAGGGCCGAATGGCCTACTCCTGCACCTATTTTCTATGTTTCTGTGATGTCAAACTCCGTAGAGACAGCGCCCGCTGTCGGGATGGAACCCGGGTCTCTGGCGCTGGGAGGCAGCAGCTCTACCCACAGTAGAGAGATATTAGAGTGGGCTCAGCCCAAAGCAAAGCCACGTACCTTCAGAGTAAGAGGCAGCTCTTCTTGGACCTCTCCTCGGGAGCTGGGCAGAGCACGGCGCGTATAGCTTCGTCGAACACGGTCTTCAGTCCCCGCTGGGTCAGGGCCGAGCACTCCAGGTATCTCATGGAGCCTTTCCCGAACGAGAGAGGAGAAAGATAAATCAGCAGCTGCCTCCACAGTGCCCCAGTTTGTTTTAATGCACTTTGGTTTGTTTTATGTGGGGGGAGGGGGGAGGGGATCGGCTTTTTTTTCAAGCTCTTACCTTCCCGGAGATGTGATTGATTTTCGGATCGCATTCTCCGGGCGCTCTGCGGCCTACCATCGCTGGAGCTGGGAGCCGCCTCCTCGGACTGTCGTGAGCCCCACCGCGGGGCGCGGACTTAACATCGGAGCGTCTCCCTTGCCTGGGATCGCTCCCACCGCGACCCGCGGACTTACCATCAAGGGCTCGCAGTATCGGGAGAGGCCGAGTCGGGGGGCTCCAACGCCGCGGAAGGTTCGACCCGCCCCGAGGCGAGGTTCGATCGCACGGAGCGGGGGAGCTGACAACCCCCCCGACGCAGGAGCTGAACGCCTCGACACGGAGGGCCCGAACACCACCGGCTACGGGAATCAAGATCGTCCCGTCAACGAAGGGCTCGAGGCCCCTGACCGAGGAAGAACAAAAGGAAGGCCTTGAACTTTTTTTTGCCTTCCATCACAGTGAGGAATGTGGAGGAGTCACTGTGGTGGATGTTCACGTTAAAACTTGTTTTTGAGTGATCTGTTGCTTTTAATTGTATGACTGACCTGGCAAATGAAATTCCTCGTGTGTTGCAAAACATACTTGGCGAATAAAATCTGATTCTGATTCTGATGTTGGTGACCAAAAGTTCCCACAGGAATTTAGAAGGATGGGAGGGGATCGTATTGAAACATATAAGATTATTAAGGGCTTGGACACGCTAGAGGCAGGAAACATGTTCCCGATGTTGGGGGAGTCCAGAACCAGGGGCCACACAGTTTAAGAATAAGGGGTTGGCCATTTGGAACGGAGACGAGGAAAAACGTTTTCACCCAGAGAGTTGTGAATCTGTGGAATTCTCTGCCTCAGAAGGCAGTGAAGGCCAATTCTCTGGATACTTTCAAGAGAGAGCTAGATAGAGCTCTTAAAGATAGCGGAGTCAGGGGATATGGGGAGAAGGCAGGAACGGGGTACTGATTGGGGATGATCAGCCATGATCACAGTGAATGGCGGTGCTGGTTCGAAGGGCCGAATGGCCTACTCCTGCACCTATTGTCTATTGTCCATTGTCCAAAGACGTGCGGGTTTGTAGATTAACTGGGCCTCTGTGCAGGGAGTGTAGGAGAAAGTAGAACGAGTGTGAATGGGTGATCGATGGCTGGCGTGGACTTGGTTGGCCGAGGAGCCCGTTTTTGTGCTGTGTTTATAAAACAAGACTCCATGCAGACAGCACCCGTAGTTGGGATTGAACTCGGGCCTCTGGCACTTTGAGGCAGTATCTCTACCGCTGTGCCACCGTGCACTCCGAGCTAATGGAGTGAACTGGACAGCACCTTGGCGCATGGGGTGAATTGGATGTAGGATCGCCAACTGTCCCGTATTAGCCGGGACATGCCGTATATCGGGCTAAATTAGTTTGTCCCGTACGGGGTTCGCCCTTGTCCCGTATTTGACCGCTACTAGTCGGGTCGAGGGGACTGTCGGGTCGGAGGGGACTGTCGGGTCGGAGTCCCGACGTAGTGCAGCCCGTGGAGTGCAGCAGCAGCAGCAGCAGCAGCAGCAGCATCGCCTCGCCCGTGGCCCCGTCGGTCGGTCGGCAGCCCGGCCCAGCTGTCCGACCTTCAGACCTTCGCTTGCCGCCGACACCACCACCACCACCACCACCCCTCCTTCTCATGGGCCGATCATCGGTTCATGAGTCGGACGGGGGCGCCGGCAGCAGTACACAAAGCCCAGCCGGCGGGCCAGCCGGCTGGGCTTTGGCCCGGGTTCGAAAGTCCAGCACCAGGGGACAACTCATCATTCACCCAGCCACGGCCGAGTCGGTCGACGAATTGCCCCCCGGACTTGGTGACGTGGTTGACGTCCTGTCACTTTCCTGGTTCGTCGAAAAGATCGAAATTCAAAACTCGAAGTACGGTTTCTACTGAATGTGTACCATCGTAAAGTCGAGATCTCGTAAGTCAACGCATCGTGGGTCAAGGAGCATCTGTACTCTGTAATCTCCAGAGGGCACGCTTACAGACAGATCCTACATCTGAAGAAGGGTTTCGGCCCGAAACGTTGCCTATTTCCTTCGCTCCATAGATGCTGCTGCACCCGCTGAGTTTCTCCAGCATTTTTGTGTACCCTAGACCTGACACAACAGGTTTGTCCCTTATTTTGACCTTGTGCCCCTTATTTGGGGAGTGAGAAGGTTGACGACCCTAATTGGACTGGACCCTAGATCACGGAAGGGCCGTTCAGAAGGCCCTGATATCCGAGGGACACCTTCGCATCGGTGGAAGGCTGCACCAGCAGAGCCCAGCCCAGACGGCGGCAACACCAGGAGCCGGCATTGCCAACCGAGTCGGCAACATCAGTCACCAATATCTAACTACTCAGAGGGCGGTGAATCTGTGGAATTCTTTGCCGCAGAAGGCGGTGGAGGCCAAGTCAGTGATATTTTCAAGGCAGAGATAGATAGATTCTTGATTAGTACGGGTGTCGGGGGAGAAGGCAGGAGATTGGGGTTAGGAGGGAGAGATAGACCAGCCGCGATTGAATGGCGGAGTAGACTTGATGGGCCGAATGGCCTAATTCTGCTCCAATCGCTTATGAACTTAATAAGAAAGTCTTGCAGATTGCAATGAATCAATTTTTTTTTTTAAAGATGGAACTCTGAAAAAGTGTGGGACAGCTTATAAAAATCTGTAAAACATCGCTGCAGGTGCTGGTTTAAATGGAAGGTAGACACAAAATGCTGGAGTAACTCAGCGGGACAGGCAGCATCTCTGGAGAGAAGGAACGGGTGACGTTTCGGGTCGAGGCCCTTCTTCAGAGAGTCAGGGGAGGGGGCGGGACAGAGATAGAATGTAGTAACCGGTGAGAGAACTGGGAAGGTGGGAAGGGATGAAGAGAGAGAGGGAAAGCAAGGGCTACTTGAAGTTAGAGAAGTCAATGTTCATACCGCTGGGGTGTAAGCTGCCCAAGTGAAATATGAGGTGCTGTTCCTCCAATTTGTGCTGGGCCTCACTCTGACAATGGGGGAGACCCAGGACAGAAAGGTTAGGAAACATGTTCCCGATGTTGGGGGAGTCCAGAACCAGCGGCCACAGTTTAAGAATAAGGGGTAAGCCATTTAGAACGGAGACAAGGAAACACTTTTTCTCACAGAGAGTGGTGAGTCTGTGGAATTCTCTGCCTCAGAGGGAGGTGGAGGCAGGTTCTCTGGATGCTTTCAAGAGAGAGTTAGATAGGGCTCTTAAAGATAGCGGAGTCAGGGGATATGGGGAGAAGGCAGGAACGGGGTACTGATTGGGGATGAGCAGCCATGATCACATTGAATGGCGGTGCTGGCTCGAAGGGCTGAATGGCCTACTCCTGCACCTATTGTCTATTGACAGAAAGGTCAGTGTGGGAATGGGAGGGGGAGTTGAAGTGCTGGGCCACCGGGAGATCAGGTTGGTTTAGACGGACTGAGCGGAGGCTGCAAGTGATTGTTCTGTTATTGGGATACAGGCAGAGAAACACTCCTGAGTCTGGAGCGGGTCTACACGTGTGGGATGATGCAGCGCAGCGTTCGACCTACCGATCTCCTTGGTCATGGCCAGTCCTTGTGGGTAGGTGATGGGAGCCAGCTTCTTCTCCTTCAGCTTCTCAATGGTGTCCTTGTCGTCCCTCAGATCCAGCTTGGTGCCCACCAGGATGATGGGGGTGCTGGGGCAGTGATGCCTCACCTCAGGGTACCACTGTAGCACGAGGGGGCAGAGCTGTCAGCTAACCTGTGCCCCCCTGCCCACCCCCCGCTCCACTGGCACCCAACCCCCCCTGCCCACCCCTTCGCACTCCCCTGGTACCCAACCCCCCCGTCATCACCTCCCCACCGCCCCCACCCCTGATGCCCACAACCACCCCGAGTACAAACCCCCATCCCTGGTACCCAAACCCCCCCAGTCCCCACCCCTGGTGCCCTCACCCACCCCTAGTACAAACCCCCACCTCTGGTACCCAACCCCCCCCTCACTGCCCCCACCTGTGGTACCCAACTCCCCCCTCACTGCCCCCACCTGTGGTACCCAACCACCCCCCCCCTCACTGCCCCCACCTGTGGTACCCAACCACCCCCCCCCCCCTCACTGCCCCCACCTGTGGTACCCAACCCCCCCCTCACTGCCCCCACCTGTGGTACCCAACCACCCCCCTCACTGCCCCCACCTGTGGTACCCAACCACCCCCCCCCCCAGTCCCCACCCCTGGTGCCCACACCCACCCCTAGTACAAAACCCCCACCTCAGGTACACACCCCCCAGCCCTGGTACACACACCCCACCCTATGCCTTGTCCAAGGCAGCGTTACGTTCAACACTTGGGTGTTGAATGCACGGTGGCGCAGCGGTAGAGTTGCTGCCTCACAGCGCCAGAGACTACGGGTTCAATCCCAACTACGGGTGCTGTCTGTGCGGAGTTTGTACCTTCTCCCCGTGACCTGCGTGGGTTTTCTCCGGGTGCTCCGGTTTCCTCCCACACTCCAAACACGTGCAGGTTTGCAGGTTGATTGGTTTCAGTAAAAATTGTAAATTGTCCCTAGTGTGTGTAGGATAGCGTTAGTGTGCGGGGATCGCTGGTCGGCACAGACTAGGTGGGCCGAAGGGCCTGTTTCCCCGCTGTATCTTTAAATTAAACAAAAACGAAACATGCCAGAAGAATTTCACTGCGCAGTTGCGTATGTTTTTAAAAGATTTTTTTAGATTTTTAGATTTACAGATACAGCGCGGAAACAGGCCCTTCGGCCCACCTAGTCTGTGCTGACCACACACCAACACTATCCTACACACATGAAGGACATTTTTACCTTCATGAAAAGCCAATGAACCTACAAACCTGCACGTCTTTGGAGTGTGGGAGGAAACCGAAGATCTCGGAGAAAACCCGCGCAGGTCACGGGGAGAAGGTACAAACTCCGTACGGACGGCACCCGTAGTCGGGATGGAACCCGGGTCTCCGGCGCTGTGAGGCAGCAACTCTACCGCTGCGCCACCGTGCCGCCCTAAATCGCGACGATTGAGAGATTGGCACGCACTTGGAGCGCTGAGCCCCCAACCGGCACCGGAAACGTGAGGAAACTCACCTTGGCGCGAACGTTCTCGAACGACGCGGGACTGACAAGCGAGAAACAGATCAAGAACACGTCCTAGAAAGAGAGGAAAACCAGGTTAATTCCCGGGATGGCGGGACCGACATACGATGAAAGAATGGATCGACTGGGCTTATGTTCACAGGGATTTAGAAGAATGAGAGGGGATCTTATGGAAACAAATACAATTCTTAAGGGTACACAAAAATGCTGGAGAAACTCAGCGGGTGCAGCAGCATCTATGGAGCGAAGGAGATAGGCAACGTTTCGACCCGAAACGTTGCCAATTTCCTTCGCTCCATAGATGCTGCTGCACCCGCTGAGTTTCTCCAGCATTTTTGTCTCCCTTCGATTTTCCAGCATCTGCAGTTCCTTCTTAAACAAAATTCTTAAGGGATTGTACAGGCTAGATGCAGGAAAAAATGTTCCCGATGTTGGGGGAGTCCAGAACCAGGGGGTCACACAGTTTAAGAATAAGGGGTCGGCCATTTAGGACTGAGACGAGGAAAAACTTTTTCCACCCAGAGGGTTGTGAATGTGTGGAATTCTCTGCCACAGAAGGCAGTGGAGGCCAATCCACTGGATGTATTGAAGAGAGAGTTAGATTTAGCTCTTAGGGCTAACGGAATCAAGGGATATGGGGAGAAAGCAGGAACGGGGGAACTGATTCAGGATGGTCAGCCATGATCATATTGAATGGCGGTGCCGGCTCGAAGGGCCGAATGGCCTACTCCTGCACCTATTTTCTATGTTAAACGTTATTCCCTTATCATGTATCTGTACACTGTGGACGGCTCGATTGTAATCACGTATTGTCTTTCCGCTGACTGGCTAGCACGCAACAAAAGCTTCTCACTGTACCTTGATACATGTGACAATAAACTGGGAGGCACCTATTTTTTTACGGGGCTTTTTTCAAGCTCCACGTAAAGAAACGTGGCTCGAAGGGCCGAATGGCCTACTCCTGCACCTATTTTCTATGTTTCTGTGTCACTGGTGCTTCAAGGCAGTGCAGGACCCAACCTACAAACGTGGACTCAGTGAATGGCAAGAACTTTACGGATTTTGGGCAGTGTCTTCTCGTGGGTGAGACCGCCGAGAGAACAAAGACAGGCCCGGACTGGAGAGAGGTGGGGGGGGTGGGGGGGGGCCCACAGAAGGAATGAAGAGGGACCTTTGGGCACTGCATTGAATATCCTCTGTAACCTTTTCGGCGCCCTATAGGTAGCGACTCTTTGCATACCTTGTGTACGGTAGGCAAGGCAAAGGGTTTCACTGTACCAAAGACACACACAAAAAGCTGGAGTAACTCAGCGCGACGGGCAGCGTCTCTGGAGAGAAGGAATGGGCGACGTTTCGGGTCGAGACCCTTCTTCAGACTCAGTCTGAATTATTCAGTCTGAAGAATGGGCAGGTTCGATCCTGACTACGGGTGCTGTCTGTACGGAGTTTGTACGCTCTCCCCGTGACCTGCGTGGGTTTTTTCTCCGAGATCTTTGGTTTCTTCCCACACTCCCAAAGACGGGTAAATTGGCTTGGTGTAATTGTAAACTGGCCCGAGTGTATGTAGGACGGTGTTAATGTGCGGGGATCGCTGGTCGGCACGGACTCGGTGGGCTGAAGGGCTGTTACCGTGCTATATCTCAAAACTAAACTGCACTAGACTAGCGTGAATGGGTGATTGAGGGTCACCATGGACTCAGAGGGCCGAAGGGCCTGTTTCCGCGCTGGAAACGAGGTGGGACTAGGTGAAAGAAGGGCAAGAGGGTACAGGTGAAGGCGATGGATTGGCAGATCGGTGGAGTAAGTGATGAAAGGAGATCGGAGGCAACAGAGTCAGAGAGAAGGGCCTGCCCCAGATGCTGCACTGTTCCACGTTCTCGGTAAGGGGGGTGTACGCACTGTTTGTGGGTAGGAGAGAGGCCGGAGTCTGTCATAGTCTTCTTGTCCAGCCGTATCCCACAGCCCCAGGTTCACCGGCTTCCCGTCCACCATGACATTGGCTGAGTAGTTGTCGAACCTGGCGTGAAACACAAATGGTATTGTAAAACAATAAATTGAGGACGAAAGGGTAACGGGACATCTGTTTATCTACCATGGGGTGGGATTGAGATGTGTTTGTTGATCTGTGTTTAGTTTAGTTTAGTCTTAATTCAGAGATACAGAGCGGAAACAGGCCCACAGAGTCCGCGCCGACCAGCGATCCCCGCACGTTAACGCTATCCCGCACCCACGAGGGACAATTTTACAATTATACCAAGCCAATTAACCTACAAACCAGCACGTCTTTGGAGTGTGGGGGGGAGGGGGGGAACCGAAGATCTCAGAGAAAACCCACGCAGGTCACGGGGAGAACATATAAACTCCGTACAGACAGCACCCGTAGTCGGGATCGAACCGGAAGAAGGAAACAACAACCCCCCCCCCACACACACACATCTCTACACCCCTTCATGAAGCCCCAGTGGAGAAGGGAAATTCGACAAAGGCAGCCACTAGTTGGTGCTGAGAGGAGCAGGAAAACGAGGGTGGAATGCGTGGGCCCAGTGGACGTCTCCTGTGCGCCCGTGGATGCAGCGTTAGCGGTTCTTTCTGGGACTACCGTGTTACGCGCGCACACCCAGGTACTTACACAGTCGGGATGTACTCGCCAGGAAAGGCGTTTGTCGTGTAGCTGATCAAGAGGCAGGTTTTACCCACAGCTCTGCAATGGAAAGAAAAGCAGTTATCAAAATGTGATCTTTACAAACAGTGGCTGTGTTTTGATCACGCCGTCAGCCATCTTGACCACACCGGTGGCCACTTTGCCCTCGCCAGTAACCATTTTAGACCATGCTGGCAGCCATCTTAACCACACCGGTGGCCATTTTGCCCTCGCCGTCAGCCATCTTGACCCCGCAAGCAGCCATTTTGCCCTCGCCGTCAGCCATCTTGACCCCGCAAGCAGCCATTTTAGACCACACCGGCAGCCATTTTAGACCACGCCAGCAGCCATTTTAGACCACGCCAGCAGCCATTTTAGACCACGCCGGCAGCCATTTTGCCCGATCGAACCAGACCCATAACTCATTTTAACCGCAGCTCTGCCTCACGCCTCAGCCTCACGCCTCATGCGAGGAGGGCGGGTGTCGACCGGGTGACATCTTCTTGGCGAGGCATTAGACCGCCAAGCATGGACACAAGAAGAACCCATTGGAATTTGAGGAAATTAGGCCACAGATCCTTGGTGTTCTGGGAAACAGATAATTGCTCAGTCGACAACGACATTGTCATCACAACGCTATTGAACGTAGTCGGCCGTGTACAGATTGGCCGTGTACAGACTTCCTAAAACAGTAGCAAAATTGGAGAAGTATCAATTGGGTGTGAAATACCATGGAATGTCCCAAGACAACATGTCAATGGTGACAGACACAAAATGTTGGAGCAACTCAGCGGGACAGGCAGCATTTCTGGAGAGACGTTTCGGGTCGAGCCTGAAGAAGGGTCTCGACCCGAAACGTCACCCATTCCTTCTCTCCAGAGTGGAATGTTTAAGAAAGAACTGCGGATGCTGGAAAAATCGAAGGTAGACAAAAAATGCTGGAGAAACTCAGCGGGTGGGACTTTGCAGGGCTTAAATTGGCTGCCATATTCCCCATATATTACAAGATGAATTATTTAAGTACCTTAAGTAGTTGCAAAGCGCTTTGGGATTTCCTGAAATGTACACCACAAGAATACCATCCTTATCTAATACACATAGACACCTTTCCAATTATACCCATGTGGCATTTTGTGACTTCAACCAACTAACTGCATCAATAAGGCTGCAGTCTCCAGTCTCTCCCCTCCCTCTCTCAAACGCAGTTCTTTGACCAAGTGCCACTCTACTGGTTCACAATAGGGTCGCCAACTGTCCCGTATTAGCCGGGACATCCCGTATATTGGGCTAAATTGGTTTGTCCCGTACGGGACCGCCCTTGTCCCGTATTTGACCGCTACTACTCGGGTCGAGGGGACTGTCGGGTCGGAGCGCCGCGTCCGGCCCCCGCCTCACCCGTCCCGACGTAGTGCAGCCCGTGGAGTGCAGCAGCAGCAGCAGCAGCGGCAGCAGCGCCTCGCCCGTGGCCCCGTCGGTCGGTCGGTCGGCACCCACCGACCGACCGACGGTGGTGAGACCCACACCACCCCGGCCCGGCCAGCTGTCCGACCTTCGGACCATCGCTAACCGCCGATACCACCACCCCTCCTCATGGCCGATCATCGGTTCATGAGTTGGACGGGGCGCTGGACTTTGCGCGTGACGTCGAGCGGCCCCCGGGCCAAAACTCCTCAGCTGGTCCCCGCTGGCTGGGCTTTGTGTGCAGTCCAGCACCCGGGCCTACTCATCATTCACCCAGCCACGGCCGGGTCGGTCAACGAATTGCCGTCGGGAATTTGTCCCGTGTTTTGACCTTTTGTCCCGTATTTGGGAGTGAGGAAGTTGGCGACTCTAGGTTCACTACAGGTGCTATGTAACTACAGGTGGTTGTTGGCACAACATCTCTGACCAAAACAACCCTTTCATCATTGGACGGTTCACCCCAGATGTAAACTGAACCATTTTCTCTCGTCCTTTAAGATGAATCATTGCCGCCACTTAGTTTAGTTTAGTTTAGTTTAGGTAAAGCGTGGAAACAACCCCTTCGGCCCACTGTGTCCGCGCCAACAAGCGATCACCCCGTGCACTAACACTATCCTACACACACTCGGGACAATTTGTGGTTTAGAGGGAGTTTAGATAGGGGAGGGGGGGGGGGGGGGCCTCATTGAAACTTACCGAATAGTGAAATGCCTGGAGTTTAGAAGGATGGACACTGGAGTTTAGAAGGATGAGAGGTGATCTCATATAAGATTGTCAAGGACTTGGACATGCTAGAGGCAGGAAACATGTTCCCGATGTTGGGGGAGTCCAGAACCAGGGGCCACACAGTTTAAGAATAAGGGGTAAGCCATTTAGAACGGAGACGAGGAAACACTTTTTCTCACAGAGAGTGGTGAGTCGGTGGAATTCTCTGCCTCAGAGGGCGGTGGAGGCAGATTCTCTGGATGCTTTCAAGAGAGAGCTAGATAGGGCTCTTAAAAATAGCGGAGTCAGGGGATATGGGGAGAAGGCAGGAACGGGGTACTGATTGGGGATGATCAGCCATGATCACATTGAATGGCGGTGCTGGCTCGAAGGGCCGAAGGGCCTACTCCTGCACCTATTGTCTATTGTCTATTGCCTGGATAGAGTGGATGTGGAGAGGATTTTTCCACTAGTGGGAGAGTCTAGGACCAGAGGGAACAGCCTTGGAATAAAATGATTTTCTTTTGGGAAGGAGATGACGAGGAATTTCTTTAGGCGGAGGGTGGTGAATCTGTGGTATTCCTAACCACTGCGGAGGCCAAGTCGATGGATATTTTTAAGAGAGAGATAGACAGATTGTTATGTAGGAAGGAACTGCAGATGTGGGTTTAAACCGAAGATAGACACAAAATGCTGGAGTAACTCAGCTGGTCATGCAGCATCTCTGGAGAGAAGGAATGGGTGACGTTTCAGGTCGAGACCCTTCTTCAGACTTCTGATAGATAGATTCTTGATTAGTACGGGCGTCAGGGGTTAGGAGGGAGAGATAGATCAGCCATGATTGAATGGTGGAGTAGACCTGATGGGCCGAATGGCCTAATTTTTCTCCAATCACTTGGAAAGTATACAATCTTACCGAAGCCAATTAACCTACAAACCCGCACGTCTTTGGAGAGTGGGAGGAAACCGGAGCACCCGGAGAAAACCGACGCAGGTCACGGGGAGAACGTGCAAACTCCGTACAGACAGCACCCGTGGTCGGGATCGAACCCGGGTCTCCGGCGCTGTGAGGCAGCAACTCTACCCGCTGCGCCACCGTGCCGGCCTACATTTAATTGGCAGAAACTAATTGCAAAATGACAATGACACAACAGAACAGGGTCCAGGATCTGCTTGGAGAGAGATGAGGAAGCAAAAAGGGGAAGTTTACCTCGATGATGCAAAGGAATTTTTCACATTTAACAAAGCTAACTTGGAATATTAAAACTCAGGCCATTTAGTTTAGTTTAGTGTAGAGATACAACTCGGAAACAGGCCCTTCGGCCCCACCGAGTCCGTGCCGACCAGCGATCCCCGCACGCTAACACTCTCCTACACACGTTAGGGACAATTTTACATTTACACCAAGCCATTTAACTGACAAACCTGCACGTCTTTGGAGTGTGGGAGGAAACCGGAGCACCCGGAGAAAACCCACGCAGGTCACGGGGAGAACGTGCAAACTCCGTACAGACAGCACCCGTAGTCAGGATGGAACCCGGGTCTCTGGCGCTGTGAGGCAGCAACTCTACCGCTGCGCCACCGTGCCGCCCACCAACACCGATTCTTCAACATGTCTCTCCCATTGTTATGATAAAGAACACAACATTTTCCACCCCACCCCCCCACGTCCTTTAATGCCATTGCCAAAAAAAGGAATTTAAAAAAAAACTGGTTCGCTTTTAAGAAACATTTCTATAGACACCGTTTAAAATACTTCCCTCTCTTTAAGCAAAGCACAACCCCCATTCTAATTTTACCTTCTTCTTTAGTACAGATTATGAAATATTCATTGTTTCTCGTTAGCCGCCCGCAGGGAAGGTTCAACTCATATGTTCTTTGGGATGAGGTTGTCTCGTGGTTGGCCTGTCTCGTGCCTTCTGCTCTTATCTCTGACCTTTGTTCCAACCTTCTGGCCATCAAAAACACCCCTCGCCTGTGTCCACCTATCACCTGCCAACGCTTTGTCCTGCCTCTCCTCTCCCCAAGCTTTCTTCCATTTACAATCGAGCTGGAGAAGGGTCCTGATCTGAACGTTTTGGTGCAGTTTTGGTCTCCTCTAGTTTTGGTCTCCAAATTTGAGGAAGGACATTCTTGCTCAGTGGAACAGCATCCCCTTTCCCATCAGAACTGCCCCCTCCATCGACTCTTTTAAGTCAAGACTAAAGACTTATCTATACTCCAAAGCCTTTCCTGACGTCCTCTGAGTGAGGGCTACATGTATACATGTATGTAGTTTGTTTTGTTTGTGCTATTCTTATAACAAATGTAAAGCACTTTGGCCAACGAGAGTCGTTTTTTAAATGTGCTATATAAATAAATGTGACTTGACTTGACTGGACTATTGAGGGAGTGCAGCGTAGGTTCACCAGGTTAATTCCCGGGATGGCGGGACTCTCAGATATGCTGAGAGAATGGAGCGGCTGGGCTTGTACACTCTGGAATTTAGAAGGATGAGAGGGAATCTTATTGAAACGTATAAGATTATTAAGGGTTTAGACACCCTAGAGGCAGGAAACATGTTCCCGATGTTGGGGGGAGTCCAGAACCAGGGGCCACACACACAGTTTAAGAATAAGGGGTAAGCCATTTAGAACGGAGATGAGGAAACACTTTTTCTCACAGAGTGTGGTGAGTCTGTGGAATTCTCTGCCTCAGAGGGCGGTGGAGGCAGGTTCTCTGGATGCTTTCAAGAGAGAGCTAGATAGGGCTCTTAAAGATAGCGGAGTCAGGGGATATGGGGAGAAGGCAGGAACGGGGGGTACTGATTGGGGATGATCAGCCATGATCACATTGAATGGCGGTGCTGGCTCGAAGGGCCGAATGGCCTACTCCTGCACCTATTGTCTATTGAAACACCGCCCCAACCGCGAGGATGCCGGCGGTCGGACGGGCCGGCGAGAACAAAGGGGGAACATTGGGGACAACATGAAATACCTCGTGACTTAGTCGGCGCCCTTTAGGTGGCAAACCTTCGCATACCTTAAAGAATCTACGGTGGCGCAGCGCTAGAGTTGCTGCCTTACGGTGAATGCAGCGCCGGAGACCCGGGTTCGATCCCGACCACGGGCGCTGTATGTACGGAGTCTGTACCTTCTCCCCGTGACATGTGTGGGGTTTTTTCTCCGAGATCTTCGGTTTCCTCCAACGCTCCAAAGACGTACAGATTTGTACCTTAATAGGCTTGGTGTAAATGTAAAAATTGTCCCTGGTGGGTGTCGGATAGTGTTAGTGTGCGGGGATCGCTGGTCGGTGCAGACCCGGTGGGCCGAAGGGCCTGTTTCCGTGCTGTATCTTTAAACTAAACTAAACTAAAAATCTCACTGTGGCTTGTCACATGTGACAATAAAGTATTAATTAATTCATTCATTCTATCCGTGTTCTCCACAGATGCTGCCTGACCCGCTGAGTTACTCCAGCACTCTGTGAAACGTCACCTATCCATGTTCTCCACAGATGCTGCCTGACCCGCTGGGTTACTCCAGCGCTGTGCGTCCTTTATTGATTGTCCCTGCGTCCGTTGGAGTTGAGAAGATTGCCAGATGGGCCAGATGTTGTCTGGATTGAAGTTGTCTTATGGAGGGAATGTTTGACTCAAGGCTCGATGGAGTTCAGAAGAATGTAAGACGGTCTTTATTGTGCCGTAGAATTCTGGGTGGGATCGACAAAATGGACGCTGTCTGCACGTGCTCCCCGTGACCTGCGTGGATTTTCTCCGGGTTCTCCGGTTTCCTCCCACACTCCAAAGGCATGCGGGTTTATAGACAATAGACAATAGACAATAGGTGCAGGAGTAGGCCATTCGGCCCTTCGAGCCAGCACCGCCATTCAATGTGATCATGGCTGATCATCCCCAATCAGTACCCCGTTCCTGCCTTCTCCCCATATCCCCTGACTCCGCTATTTTTAAGAGCCCTATCTAGCTCTCTCTTGAAAGCATCAAAGAGATGGCTTGGTAAAATTGTAACTTTTTTTTTAGTTTACACTGAACACTATCCTATACCCACCAGGGACAATTTTACATTTACCAAGCCAATTAACCTACATACTTGCACGTCTTTGGAGTGTGGGAGGAAACCGAAGATCCCGGAGAAAACCCACGCAGGTCACGGGGAGAGCGGACAAACTCCGTACAGGCAGCACCCGTGGTCGGGATCGAACCCGGGTCTCCGGCGCTGCATTTGCTGTAAGGCAGCAACTCTACCGCTGCGCCACCGTGCCGAGTGTCCCGAGTGTGTGTAGGATAGTGTTAGTGAGCGGGGACTGCGGGTCGGCGCGGACTCGTTGGGCCCAAGGGCCTGTTTCCGCGCTGTATGTCTAAACTAAACTAAACCTCGATATGGCAGTGGCAGTTTTTTCCCTCTCTTTCCCCCCTTTGGCCGGAAGAGCAGTCAGTTTAAAAGTTGCAACAGGGTGGTTTTACAGCGAGTTTCTTCCTGTTGGAGATAAGGTGTGGTTGGAACGAACGCTCAAACAACCTCTGGAACTGCCTCGAAGCAGCGGCAATTAGTTTAGTTTAGAGATACAGCACAGGAAACAGGCCCTTCGGCCCCACCGAGTCCGTGCCGACCAGCGATCCCCGCACACTAACACCATCCTACACACACACTGGGGACAATGTACAATTTTCACCGAAGACAATTAACCCACAAACCCGCACGTCTTTGGGGTGTGGGGGGAAACCGGAGCACCCGGAGAAAACCCACCTGGGTCATGGGGAGAACGTACAAACTCCACACAGACAGCACCGGGAGTCAGGATCGAACCGGCGCTGTGAGGCAGCAACTCTACCGCTGCGCCCACACATCCTTCAGGTAGAGGTCGAGGAAAAGGCATGAGGATTTATTCTGTGTGCATTTATTATTGTCACGAGTCCCAAACATACTGTGAAAAACTGTATGCGCTGTAAGTCAAGTCGAATCATACACACACAAGTATGATCAAGCAACAGGCAAAGCGCAGAGAAAAATACCAGGGGGCAGAAGATCGTTTTTTACGGCTTTATAGCTTTAGTTACTGAGGAAAAGTGCAAGGTCTGGAATGAGGTAGGTTGGAAGATTGGGACTACACCTTTAGCTTACAGGGTCCGCGCCAGCCAGCGATCCCCGCACACTAACACTATCCTACACACACTAGGGACAATCTACATTTATACCAAGCCAATTAACCAACAAACCAGCACGTCTTTGGAGTGTGGGAGAAAAATGAAGATCTCGGGGAAAACCCCAAGAGAACGTACAAACTCCGTACAGACAGCACCCGTAGTCAGGATCGAACCCGGGTCCCTGACGCTGCGAGGCAGCAACTCTACCGCTGCGCCTCCCGACATTTTCAGAGGCCCACAAATGCAAGTCTTTATGATGTGGGAGGAAACCGGAGCACCTGGAGGAAACCCACACAGCTCCGGGGAGAACCTGCAAACTCCGTGCAGACAGCACCCAAGGTCTAAATTGAACTTTGGTCTCTGGCGCTGTGAGGCAGCAGCTTCAGGCAGTTGAGGTTTTAATGCCCTTAAATGATATTGATATAAAATGTAAT
Organism: Malacoraja senta; assembly: GCA_038087875.1. Classification (NCBI taxonomy): domain Eukaryota; kingdom Metazoa; phylum Chordata; class Chondrichthyes; order Rajiformes; family Rajidae; genus Malacoraja; species Malacoraja senta. The sequence continues at coordinate 2,706,688 of CM075996.1, read as the reverse complement.
CTTCATGTTACAAAATAATCTAGAAAATCTGCCAACCCAGTGACACTGTGGTCCCAAGTGTGTGGAGACGAAGGTTAGTGCGGGTGTCGGGGGGTTATGGGGAGAAGGCAGGAGAATGGGGTTAGGAGGGTGAGATAGGCCAGCCATGATTGAATGGCGGAGTAGACTTGATGGGCCGAATGGCCTAAATCTGCCCCTATCACTGATGACCTTAGCAGGGATTTATAGTACCACAGTTGCCAGGGATGAACTGACTGCAAATAATTCCAAACAAATCCTGTTCATTACCTTTGGCCAAACGAAACAGAGAGTTTAATACAAAATTAAACATTACAGTATGTTCACGAGGGGAAAAAAAGTCAGATTTTCTAATAGAATTGGTATGCAAAGGGCCACTCAAACGTGGGCGGGGCGTTTGTAACGCACAGGGTAAGCTGACTTCAGTCCTAAAACTTGTTGGAAAAGTTTAGGGAACTTCTCTTTACAGCAACACATGTTGAACAGGAAACACTGCTGAGTTAGACACAAAAAGCTGGAGTAACTCAGCGGGACAGGCAGCATCTCTGGAGAGAAGGGATGGGTGCCGTTCCGGGTCGAGACCCTTCCTCAAGACTTATTCGGGTCAAGACTGAAGAAGGGTCTCGACCCGAAACGTCACCCACTCCTTCTCTCCAGAGATGCTGCCCGTCCCGCTGAGTTACTCCAGCATCTTGCGTCTATCTTTTTCCTTTCACACAGAATCAGACAGACAGAGCTAGTATGGACCTGATGTGCTGAAGGGCCTCCAAACGTGCAATAAGAATTCTTGGAAGGATAAATCATTGATCAGCTCGTGTGTTTCAGGCCAGAGGCAGCAGAATCTGCGTGCAAGATTTAACAAGCTTGTTTGTCTTATTTAGGTGCTGGGGTGGGGTTACAGTTAAGGATTCCTGAAGGGATTCTCTGCAGAATACACCATTTGAAGTTTGTTGTCACGGACCAACAAATCTTCTTCCGCTCACTATCTAGGCCACTTCATTAGATGACTGTCTCAAGTGTCTGGAGGACATTGTTGAAGTGAAACACTTCGACACGTCTGAGACTTTGATAAGCACGAGGTTAATAAAGGCACATGCACAAGGAACTATTTATCTTTAAGAAGGAACTGCAGATGCTGGAAAAATCGAAGGTAGACAAAAATGCCGGAGAAACTCAGCGGGTGAGGCAGCATCCATGGAGCGAAGGAATAGGTGACGTTTCAGGTCGAGACCCTTCTTCAGACTGATGAAGGGTCTCGACCCGAAACGTCACCTATTTCCTTCGCTGCATAGATGCTGCCTCGCCCGCTGAGTTTCTCCAGCATTTTTGTCTACACAAGGAATTAAGCCACAGCGTGGAAACAGGCCCTTCAGCCCAACTTGCCCACACCGGCCAACGTGTCCCAGCTACACCAGTCCCACCAGCCGGCGTTTGGTCCATATCACTTCAAACGTATCCTATCCATGTACCTGACTAACTGTTTCTTAAACGTTGGGATAGTCCCTGCCTCAACTACCTCCTCTGGCAGCTCGTTCCATACACCCACCACCCTCTGTGTGAAAATGTTACCCCTCAGATTCCGATTAAATCTTTTCCCCCTTCACCTTAAACCCGTGTCCTCTGGTCCTCGATTCCCCTACTCCTGGGCAAGAGACTGTGTGAGTCTACCCGATCTATTCCTCTCATGATTTTATACATCCCAACTTCTATACCAGTTTTACTGTTGTCCTGTTGAGTTCCTCTGTCTGTATACTCGTTATCCCCTATCCCACGGCCGACAATGGCCAATTAGTTTAGTTTAGAGATACAGCACGGAAACAGGCCCTTCGGCCCACCGAGTCCGTGCCGACCAGCGGATCCCGCACACTAACACTATCCTACACACACTATTGGGACAATTTACACCTATACCAAGCCAATTAACTTACAAACCTGCATGCCTTTGGAGTGTGGGAAGAAACCGAAGATCTCGGAGAAAACCACGTGGGAGAAGGTACAAACTCCGTACAGACAGCACCCGTAGTCAGGATCGAACCCGGGTCTCTGGCGCCGTGAGGCAGCGACTTCACCGCTGCGCCACCGTTCCAATGCGTGCTACACATTTCCTTGACCATCATTGCTTTCTGCGTATCCTCCATTCATTCCTCTTAAGTCCCGTCTATATCTCACGTTCCACTTTCCCCGTGACTCTAAGTCTGAAGAAGGGTCTCGACCCCAAAACGTCGCCTATTTCCTTCGCTCCATAGATGCTGCCTCGCCCGCTGAGTTCCTCCAGCATTTTTGTCTACCTTCGATTTTTCCAGCATCTGCAGTTCTTTCTTAAACCTGCATTGTCTTTCCGCTGACTGGTTAGCACGCGACAAAAAAGCTTTTCACTGTACCTCGTTACACGTGACAATAAATTAAACTGAACGATAGACAGGTCATGTGTGGAACTGACAAGTTGTGCCAAACGGCTTATTGGCAATACATATAAACCACAGTGGTTTGTTATACAAGCTGGGGCATTTTATATAACGAAAGATATGTTGTGAAATGAGGGAAATGGGGATGTCTGTTCAAGTTGGTATCTAGGCTGGAGCTTCTGTACTGTTTATCATTACACAACAGGATAAAAGACAACAGAGGGACAATACTGGGTCCCGATGGTGAACACAAAGGGGACCACCGAGAATTATCGGGCGTCACGGTGGCGCAGCGGGTAGAGTTGCTGCCTCACAGCGCCAGAGACCCGGGTTCCATCCTGACCACTGGTACTGTCTGTACGGAGTTTGTACCTTCTCCATGTGACCCGCGTGGGTTTTCTCCGGGTGCCCCGGTTTCCGCCCACACTGCAAAGACGTGCAGGTTTGTGGGTAAATTGGCTTCGGTATAAAATTGTAAATTGTCCCCAGTGTGTGTGGGACGGTGTGGGATCGCTGGTCGGCGCGGACTCGGTGGGCAGAAGGGACTGTTTCTGCGCTGAATCTCTGAACTAAACTGAACTGAACTGAAATGGGAAAAAAAAGTACTTTGGGACATTCTCGGGTTGATGAAAGGTGCTTTTTTTTTTTTAAAACTGAAAAGGCAACGAGTGCTTGTTTTCTGCAGGGATTAAGCAGAAGTGTGCATGCATGGGGCAGCAAGCAGCTCAGTACCTAGTCTCGGCGGAAGTGTGAGCTTCCTGGCAAGCTGTCTGCTTATCTACTGGGGTTTAGAGGCTGATGGAGCTCACGCCCTCAACGCTACAACCATCTCACCCCAATTCAACGAGCCTGTGTAGGAAGGAACTGCAGATGCTGGTTTACACCAAAATGCAGGAGTAACTCAGCGCGGGACGGGCAGCATTTCTGGAGAGACGTTTCGGGTCGAGACCCATCTTCAGACTGAGAGTCAGGGGAAAGGGAAAACTGGAGATATGGAGGGGCAAGGTGTGAAAAGGACAGATCAAAGCAGACGATGTACAAGGCAATGTAGAATGGCTCATTGTGGGCAGAGGGGAAGTTGACACAGTAAAATGAATCAGGAGGATGGTGAAACTAGTCGGGTGGGGGAGGGGATGGAGAGAGAGACAAGAGTTACTTGAAGTTAGACAAGTCAATATTCGGGTTGTAAGCGAAATATTGTGTCAAAGGAAATCTAATCATTGGGGGGATGAGGCTGAATATTTTCTACTTCCTGCCTTCGACTGCGTTCAGATCAGAACACGCCCTTCTTCAGAGATCATATGCGTAGGAAGGAACTGCAGATGCTGGTTTACACCCAAGATAGAGGCAAAGTGCTGGAGTAATTCAGCGGGACAGGAGGCACCTCCGGAGAGAAGGAACGGGTGACGTTTCGGGTCTGTAACTCGTTCTCGGCTAACAATGGGCCTGTTTCCTTTATCATCTTTTCTTTTCTGGATATCTTTCATTCATTTGTTCTACCACTCCACAGTGTAAAACTCCCGGGATGGCGGGACTGTCATACGCTGAGAGAATGGAGACGCTGGGCCTTGTACACTCTGGAGTTTAGAAGGATGAGAGGGAATCTCATTGAAACATATAAAGATTGTTAAGGGCTTGGACACGCTAGAGGCAGGAAACATGTTCCCGATGTTGGGGGAGTCCAGAACCAGGGGCCACACACGGTTTAAGAATACGGAGTAAGCCATTTAGAACGGAGACGAGGAAACACTTTTTCTCACAGAGAGTGGTGAGTCTGTGGAATTCTCTGCCTCAGAGGGCGGTGGAGGCAGGTTCTCTGGATGCTTTCAAGAGAGAGCTGGATAGGGCTCTTAAAAATAGCGGAGTCAGGGGATATGGGGAGAAGGCAGGAACGGGGTACTGATTGGGATGAACAGCCATGATCACATTGAATGGCGGTGCTGGCTCGAAGGGTCAAAGGGCCTACTCCTGCACCTATTGTCTATTGTCTATTGTCTATTGTCTATTATCACCATCTCTATCTCTGTGTCTCCCTCTCCCCTGACTCTCAGTCTGAAGAAGGGTCTCGACCCCAAACGTCACCCGTTCCTTCTCTCCGGAGATGCTGCCTGGCCGTCCCCGCTGAGTTACTCCAGCATTTTGTGTCTGTCTTCGTTGTAAACCAGGCATCTGCAGTTCCTTCCTACACATAGAACAGTACAGCACAGAAACAGGCCCTTCGGCCCACATTGCCTGTGCTGAACATGACGCCAAGATGAATTGTTCTCCTCTGCCTGCATGTGATCCAGATGCCTCCCGTTCCCTGCCTCTCCGTGTGCCTATCCAAACGCCTCTTAAATCCCACTATTGTGTCTGCTTCCACCACCAGACTGAACTTGGAGTTTTGAAGAACTGAAGAACACGCCCTTTACTACAGCATTTATGTGTCTGTCTTCCAGAAAAGATGTGTAGTCATTCTGTGACCCCATCCAGGATCACAGAATGACCACACAGAATCCTCAGCGCTCCTAGTTTGTCTAGGAAGGACATTATAGCCATAGAGGGAGTGCAAATCTGAGGAAGGACATTATAGCCATAGAGGGAGTGCAGAGAAGGTTCACCAGACTGATTCCTGGGATGTCAGGACTTTCATATGAAGAAAGACTGGATAGACTTGGCTTGTACTCGCTAGAATTTAGGAGATTGAGGGGGGATCTTATAGAAACGTACAAAATTCTTAAGGGGTTGGACAGGCTAGATGCAGGAAGATTGTTCCCGATGTTGGGGAAGTCCAGGGACAAGGGGTCACAGCTTAAGGATAAGGGGGAAATCCTTTAAGACCGAGATGAGGAAAAACTTTTTCACACAGAGAGTGGTGAATCTCTGGAACTCTCGGCCACAGAGGGTAGTTGAGGCCAGTTCATTGGCTATATTTAAGAGGGAGTTAGATGTGGCCCTTGTGGCTAAAGGGATCAGGGGGTATGGAGAAAGGCAGGTACGGGATACTGAGTTGGATGATCAGCCATGATCATATTGAATGGCGGTGCAGGCTCGAAGGGCCGAATGGCCTACTCCTGCACCTATTTTCTATGTATCTATGTATCTACTGCCCCTCCACCCTCTCTCACTCTTGACAACAAGTTTCTTCTGGAGGGAACCAGGAACTGCAGATGCTGGTTTGCAAAAAAAGAAAAAAAGTCACAGTGTGCTGGAGTAACTCAGCGGGCCAGGCGGCATCTTTGGAGAACATGGATAGGTGCTGTTTCAGGGTGGGACCCTTCTTCAGCGTTTTGAAGGTGGTGTTATGACTTGTAAAAGACATCTGGACAGAAATAGGGACGGGAAAGGTTTAGAGTCAATACACAATACACAATACACAATAGACAATAGGTGCAGGAGTAGGCCATTCGGCCCTTCGAGCCAGCACCGCCATTCAATGTGATCATGGCTGATCATCCCCAATCAGTACCCCGTTCCTGCCTTCTCCCCATATCCCTTGACTCCGCTATCTTTAAGAGCTCTATCTAGCTCTCTCTTGAAAGTATCCAGAGAACCGGCCTCCACTGACGCAGAGAATTCCACAGACTCACAACTCTCTGTGAGAAAAAGTGTTTCCTCGTCTCCATACTAAATGGCTTACTCCTTATTCTTAAATTGTGTGGCCCCTGGTTCTGGACTCCCCCAACATCGGGAACATGTTTCCTGCCTCTAGCGTGACCAAACCCTTAACAATCTCACATGTTTCAATAAGATCCCCTCTCGTCCAATGGGCCAAATGGGGCTAGCCCAGAATGGACAAGGTGGGCCGAAGGGCCTGTTTCCATGCTGTACAACTTCATGGTTGGTCACGTATCACCCAACACCCTATCCAATTCCTAAACATTGCTCAATACACTGTCCACAGGGAGGAGTAGCTCAGATGGGGAGAAGTCCCATCTTGTTACAAACCATCCTAGTTCAGCTAACACAGACCTATTAAACATTAAAGAAAAAAATAATAATAATTTTGCATTTCACCACTTCAGGATTCGAACAGTCGCAGAGTCATGGAGCATGGAAACAGGCCATTCGGCCCAACGCATCTAGACTGAGATGCCCCATCCATTCTAGCCCCATTTGCCCACATCTTTCCCCATCCACAGCCTTGGGGGACAGGGCAAGTTACATCAGAGGGGCAAAGTTACGCACACCAAGGCCCCATAAAGTGCAAGGAGAGAAATGGATTTTGATGGAGGGGGGTTGGTGGGAGGGAGGAAATTAAATATTACGCAGGGACAGCACTGAGAATGGGGAGGGGGTGGTAAGGAACTTGAGGGGGGGGTTGTGGGGGAGGGAATGGGGGGAAGGGGAAGATAAAGGAAGGGGAAGGGAGGGCAAGAAATCGCAGCGAATTGTGGACGCAGCCCAGACCATCACACACAAACCAACCTCCCTTCCACTGACTCCATCTACACCTCACGCTGCCTCGGCAAGGCCAGCAGCATAATCAAGGACCAGTCGCACCCCGGCCACTCCCTCTTCTCCCCTCTCCTATCGGGCAAGAGGTACAGAAGTTTTGAAAACTAACACACACCTGCAGATTCAGGGACAGTTCCTTCCCAGCTGTTATCAGGCAACTGAACCATCCCACCACAACCAGAGAGCAGTCCTGAACTACTATCTACCTCATTGGTGACCTTCGGGCTATCCTTGATCAGACTTTACTTGCTTTACCTTGCACTAAACATTATTTCCTTATCATGTATCTGTACACTGTAAATGGCTCGATTGTAATCATGTATTGTCTTCCCGCTGACTGGTTAGCACGCACAAAAGCTTTTCACTGTACCTCGGTACACGTGACAATAAACTAAACTGAATCCTTGGGGGATAAGAGGAAATTAAATACTACTCAAGGACACCACTCAGAATGGGGGGGGGGGGCGAGATACAGGAACTTGAGGGAGAGGGGGAGGACTTTAAGAATAAGGAGTAAGCCATTTAGAACGGAGACGAGGAAACACTTTTTCTCACAGAGGGTGGTGAGTCTGTGGAATTCTCTGCCTCAGAGGGCGGTGGAGGCAGGTTCTCTGGATGCTTTCAAGAGAGAGCTAGATAGGGCTCTTAAAAATAGCGGAGTCAGGGGATATGGGGAGAAGGGAGGAACGGGGTACTGATTGGGGATGATCAGCCATGATCACATTGAATGGTGGTGCTGGGCTCGAAGGGCCAAATGGCCTACTCCTGCACCTATTGTCTATTGTCTATTGACTTGGGCGAAGGGGCAGGAAATGAGGAAGGAGGGGGTGGGGAGGTGAAGAAGAAATTGATTTTCGGTTTTTACACCCATCCAAATCAACTCCTTCTGGTCAAGTGCAAAAATCTTTTCACCCTAACATCCGCCTATAGTCTATAGGTTATAGGTTCTTTAAAATGTCCACCAGATCCCGCCCGCTCCTTCTCGAGGTCCATAGAATCTAAACGGGAAGGCGATTTTTAAATATTGCGACCACATGCTTTTAAAACCAAACTTGTTGGATGTCAGAAAAAGATAGTTCACTTTCTGGAAGCCAAGAGTGTGGGTCGGTGGGTGTTGCAATTCTCAAGTACGTCAGAAGTTTCAGACGAAACACGCAAGAAGGAACTGCCAATGCCGGTTCAAACCGGAGATAGACACACAAAATGCTGGAGTAACTCAGTGGGACGGGCAGCATCCCTGGAGAGAAGGAACGGGTGACGTTTCGGGTCGGGTCTCGTCCCGAAACGTCACCCATTCCTTCTCCCCCAAGAGATGCCGCCTATCCCGCTGAGTTACTCCAGCATTTTGTGTCTACCTTCAGTAGTATTAGATCCTTATATCATTCTCTGTCAGAAGCCGATAGTCCAACACTCCAACACTCTCTGTAAGAAGCATTACCTGCATAAGGCAATTATAAGATGATAGGAGCAGAATTAGGCCATTCGGCCCATGAAGTCTACTCCGCCATTCAATGATGGCCGATCTATCTCTCTCTCTCTCCTAACCCCCTTCTCCCCATAACCCCTGACACCCATACTAATCAAGAATCTATCTATCTCAGCCTTAAAAATATCCACCGACTTGGCCTCCACAGCCTTCTGTGGCAAAGAATTCCACAGATTCACCGCCCTCTGGCTAAAGAAATTCCTCCTCATCTCCTTCCTAAAAGAACGTCCTTTAATTCTGAGGCTGTGACCTCGTTTCGAATCGCACTTGTAGTTTCGTTATTGTAACACCAAAGAGAAGGGAAAAAAAAATTGCTCAAGTATTTCTAAACTGACAAACGGTGCCAGGGTATTTTAATCCGCTGTCTAATCCGGTCATTAAAAACAGATGAGGAGCATGAATACATACGCTCCAGAGAGACAGATGTGGAAAAAGAGACACAGAGAGAGAGGGAGAGGGAGAGAGAGAGGGGGGGACTCAGACACAAAGAATTTGAAATTGTTTCCAGCCCATTAAAAAACACAGTGGGAATTTTTCTTTTTTGTAACAAGAGAGGGTAAATGTCATCGAGTAACCGCAAGCAGAAATTGCTGAGAAAAGGGGAAACAGAAGAGGATGATATTATTTTTCTTAAGATCATCTTCCAACACATATAACATGACAAAACAAATACAAATTTAAATCTCTTTTGTCAGAAGAATTGACACCCCAATTTCCACTGCCCCTCAAGATTAAGTAACAAGAACACAGGGGAGGGGGGGGGGGGGGAGAAAACTTTTTACCAACTTTTTTTTAAAACAAACTTTTAAAGAAATTTTGAAGTCAACTTACCCATCCCCCACCACCACACATTTAATTGCCTGCATTTCTTCAGATGAGGTTTCAAAGTCTGCGGGTGGCTGTCTCAGTCGAAGAGGGGGGGGAGAGAAAAAAAAAATTAAAAGCTCGGGAAGGGGATGAGAGGAGTAGAGAGGGAGAGAGACTGCAAATTAGACAGATCCCAAGCAAGTTGCTCTCAGCCGGTACCACCCAAACAGCGCTGCAGGCCAACTAACTTTGATAGTTTGCCTCCACCAGCATTGGCCTCTTGGCTACACATCTCCAACCAGGTTGGTTCAAACTGGAGTCAATCACGACCAGCATGCTTGCCTGTCTCCTAGCCCTTCCTCCCGCCCACTCATCAACAATTGGACTGTTTATTTCAATGGGTGGACCATTAAACACAGTTTTTATCCACGAGTAGTTGCTCTACTCCACAGCCAAAAATCTGTAGCCTCCCTTTGATCTGGTATTTTGCTGGTTCACATTCTTGATCGATGGTGATTTATCATTAATGTTTTATTATTATTAATGTTTAGTGTTTTCTGAGTCATTCGTATCTGTCACTGTATGCCATGTTGTTACTTGTGGGCGGAGCACCAAGGCAAATTCCTTGTATGTGAATACTTGGCCAATAAACTTACTTACTGACTTGCTTATTGCTGCACCGTAGAAACATAGTGGCAGAGCTCACTCTCTCCAGCACGATAAAGGACCTTAAACTTCATCCGACACCACCGACGGAGAGTCGGTATGTCGAGGAGGACTCTCTCGAACTTCTACAGGTGCGCAGTAGAGTCGTGCATGCTGACCGGTTGCATCGTGGCTTGGTTCGGCAACTTGAGCGCCCAGGAGCGGGAAAAGACTGCAAAAAGCAGTAAACACTGCCCAGTCCATCATCGGCTCTGACCTCCCTTCCATCGAGGGGATCTACCGCAGTCGCTGCCTCAAAAAGGCTGGCAGCATCATCAAGGACCCACACCATCCTGGCCACACACTCATCTCCCCGCTACCTTCAGGTAGAAGGTACAGGAGCCTGAAGACTGCAACGACCAGGTTCAGGAATAGCTACTTCCCCACAGCCATCAGGCTATTAAACTTGGCTCGGACAAAACTCTGCACATTAATAGCCCATTATCTGTTATTTGCACTGTATCAGTTTATTTATTCATGTGTGTATATATTTATATAATGGTATATGGACACACTGATCTGTTTTGTAGTCAATGCCTACTATGTTCTGTTGTGCTGAAGCAAAGCAAGAATTTCATTGTCCTATCAGGGACACATGACAATAAACTCACTTGACTCTTGAATCTTGATCCACCTACTACTCATCGCAAGTTCATCCACATTCCACTAGATCAAGAATACCACTATTGATTTAAAGATGGAGGCCCACGTCGAGTTAACCCAAGCGCCCGTAGGCATGTCAACCAGAAGCGACCAGCCTGGAAATTATTTCATTCTGCACCGGCACTTTCTCACTCGTTTTTTTCTTCAAGCCAGCAAGGGATCGGAATACCCTACCAGCCAGCATCAGAGATCTCCAAAAACAGCAACACATACAAAGATGCATCTCCTAAAAAGCATCTCCATCTAGACTAGGACGTCCACCCCCATCATAGTGCTGAGTGGTGATCTACCTAGAGCTTTTCAGCGTATTACATCCAGATCCAGATCCAGAAAAATAAGCATTCGGCCCTTCGAGCCAACACCGCCATTCGATATGATCATGGCTGTTCATCCACAATCAAATCAAGTCAAGTCACTTTTATTTCTACAGCACATATAAAAAACAACTCTCGTTGACCAAAGTGTATTACATTGGTGGAGATACTAACGTTATACAACAGTGGTTCATAGATTAAATACAAACACACTACATACATACAGCCCTCATTCAGAGGACGTCAAGAAAGGCTTGGGAGTAGAGATGGGTTTTAAGTCTCGACTTAAAAGAGTCGATGGAGGGGGCAGTTCTGATGGGAAGGGGGATGCTGTTCCACAGTCTAGGAGCTGCAACCGCAAAGGCGCGGTCGCCCCTGAGCTTATGCCTGGACCGCGGGATGTTCAGTAAACCCCAAGTCGGCCGGGTTACAATCAGTACCCCGTTCCTGCTTTTTCCCCACATCCCTTGATTCCGTTATCCCTAAGAGCTAAATCCAACTCTCTCTTGAAAACTAAACCTCCACTATGATAGACGATAGACAATAGGTGCAGGAGTATGGCCATTCGGCCCTTCGAGCCAGCCTACCTGGCGGTATGAAATATGCTCTAACTTCCAGGACCCTCTGCTTCCCCTCTCTCTCCGTCCCTCCCCCCCCACCATGGCCCCCTACGACCAGTTTCACTGTCCTGCTGATGAATGTTACTGTTTGCTAGCCCCCTTGTCACCTTCCCCTCAGCCAACAATCAACCCTGCTACAGATTCCTGGAACTTCGCCTGCTTTGATCTGCCGTTTTCACACCTTGCCCTTCCTTAACTCCGTGCCTCCCATCTCCCCTGACTCTCAGTCTGAAGATGGATCCCGACCCGAAACGTCGCCCATTCCTCCTCTCCGGAGATGCTGCCCGTCCCGCTGAGTTACTCCGGCATTTTGAGTCTATCCCCCGGTTTAAACCGGCACCTGCAGTTCCTTCCTGCACAAGAACTGCTCTAGACGTCTTTTTTTTTCTGGGCCGCATCTAAGTTCTTCTTAGTGTCAACCACAGGAAATGTACAGCGCTGGGGAAACGTTGGTGTCAGGAGGTTTGTTTTTGCATTACCGCAACCAAACGCGCAGGAAATGCAATGGATTCAATGCAACTGGTGGATCAATGTACAGAACTCAATCCTACACTGACCCTCACCAGCCGAACCTTCTAAACTACCACCTCGTATACATGTTCCAAATTTGAGTTGGTCGGGGCTGAGATGAGGAGTGTTTTTCCTCCCAAACTAGTCTGAAAGGCCGCAAAACCTCTGCAGGAAGTGGCGAATGGGCATTCGAAGAGTCTGAACAACAGCAGGCTCAGTCTGAACAAGGGCCTCGGCCCGAAACGTCACCCATTCCTTCTCTCCAGAGATGCTGCCTGCCTGAGTTGCTCTGGCTTTTTGTGTCTGTCTTCGGTCTAAAGCAGCGTCCGCAGTTCCTTCCCACACACAGCAACAACAAGGTGTTTTGTGAAGGAACTGCAGATGCTGGAAAAATTCGAAGGTAGACAAAAATGCTGGAGAAACTCAACGGGTGACGCAGCATCCCATGGATGAGTTTCTCCAGCATTTTTTGTCTACCCACAACAACAGGATGTTCATTTCTATAGCACCTTTAAGAAAAAGCACTAATATGAAAGGCCGGCACGGTGGCACAGCTGCCTGTTGCTGCCTCACAGCGCCAGAGGCCCGGGTTCGACCCTGACCACGGGTGCTGTCTGTACGGAGTTTGTACGTTCTCCCCATAACCTGCGTTTTCCGGATTCCACCCACACTCCAAAGACGTGAATTGGTTTGGTAAAATTCTAAATTGCCACTAGTGTGTCTAGGATAGTGGTAGTGATCTCTGGTCGGCGCGGACTTGGTGGGCCAAAGGGCCTGTTTACATGCTATCATATCATCATACACTTATTAAAAGTCTGATCTTGTACGTGTGTATATGTTTGTTTATATATGTGTGTGTATATGTGAGTGTATATGTGTGTGTATATGCGTGTGTATATGTGTGTGTATATGTGTGTGTATGTGTGTGTGTATGTGTGTGTGTATATGTGTGTGTATATGTGTGTGCATATGTGTGTGCATATGTGTGTGTATATGTGTGAGTGTATATGTGTGCGTGTATGTGTGTGTTTATGTGAGTGTGTATATGTGTGTGTATGTGTGTGTGTATATGTGTGTGTATATGTGTATATGTGTGTGTATATGTGTGTGTATATGTGTGTATATGTGTGTGTATATGTGTATATGTGTGTGTATATGTGTGTGTATATGTGTGTATATGTGTGTGTATATGTGTATATGTGTGTGTATATGTGTGTGTGTATATGTGTGTGTATGTGTGTGTGTATATGTGTGTGTATATGTGTATATGTGTGTGTGTATATGTGTGTGTATATGTGTGTGTATATGTGTGTATATGTGTATGTGTATGTGTATATGTGTGTGTACATGTGTGTATGTATGTGTGTGTGTATATGTGTGTGTATATGTGTATATGTGTATGTGTGTGTGTGTGTGTATATATGTATATGTGAGTGTATATGTGGTTGTCTGTACATCTTCGCTAAAACACTAAGCAGTAACGATTACATTTTTACATATTCTGATTGACATTTTTCCCCTCGAGGCAGAGACCATCTTCACTGAACATTTTATGCTTTATTCCTCGACTTATTCTCGACTCATTACTGATTAGAAGTCAAAAGACATTGAATTTAAAACGACCAGCTTCAACCGATGACGTCACGATGGCTCGGCTAGCAGTGAGCAGCTTCACTGAAGATTTCATCCTCTATGAGGACCACGACTCCCGTGGGGGCTATGGGTCGGGAAAGGGTGCGTTGGGGGAGCAGACCCAATGGGTCAGGCACTTGATCCAGTAACTACTAAAAACGGTTTAACTACAGAAGACACGGAGTGTTGGAGTAACTCAGCGGGTCAGGCAGCATCTGTGGAGAACATGGATAGGTGACGTTTCACAGAGTGTTGGAGTAACTCAGCGGGTCAGGCAGCATCTCTGGAGATAAGGACACTGAAGAAGGAATCTTGACCCAAAACGCCACCTCTCCATGTTCTCCAGAGATGCTGCCTGACCCGCTGAGTTACTCCAGCACCCCGTATCTTTTTTTGTAAACCAGCATCTACAGTTCCTTGTTTCTCCATGCAAGACCATGGTCACAGAAGGCTGTGGAGGCTGAGTCAATGGATATTTTTAAGGCAGTGATAGACAGATTCTTGATTAGTGCGGGTGTCAGGGGTTATGGGGAGAAGGCAGGAGAATGGGGTTGAGAGGGAGAGATAGATCGGCCGTGATTGAATGGCGGAGTAGACTCGATGTGGTGAATAGCCTAATCATGCTCCTAGAACCTATGAACTTATGCCCCCTGACCCGCTGGTCGGCGCGGGCTCGATGGGCCGAAGGGCCTGTTTCTGTGCTGTATCAGCAAACTAAACTAAACTCCATCTCTTTTGATGTCTTGTTTTCACACCTTACCCTTCCTTATCTCTATGTCTCCCTCTCACCTGACTCTCAGTCTGAAGAAGGGTCTCGACACAAAACGTCACCCATCCCTTCTCTCCAGAGATGCTGCCTGTCCCGCTGAGTTACTCCAGCATTTTGTATCTATCCTCGGTGTAAACCAGCATCTGCAGTTCCATCCTACACATGTATTAGCAAGTGAATTAATTTCTGAGGAATGATTATATCAGCAAGTGGTTTAGATAGAGCGGAAATCTAGCATGATTCATGTTGTAACCTCTGGATAAGCTTCTGCTCATACTGTGTGCGTGACAGACAATAGTAATTCACACCCTGCTAGGGTTGACTCATCAGGCACTCGTTATAGAACCTCATTATGCATCGTAGACAAGGTGAGGAGTCACATTATGTGCAGGAAGGAACTGCAGACGCTGGTTTACATCGAAGACAGACGCAAAACGCTGGAGTAACTCAGCGGGACAGGCAGCATCTCTGGAGAGAAGGAATGGGTGACGTTTTGGGTCGAGACGGTTCTTCAGTCTGAGAGTCAGGGGAGAGGGAGACACAGAGATAAGGAAGTGTAAGGTGTGAAAATGAGACATCAAAGGGGATGGAGTTTAGTTTAGTTTACTGATACAGCGCGGAAACAGGCCCTTCGGCCCATCGGGTCCGTGCCGACCAGCGATCCCCGCACGCTAACACTATCCTACACACACTAGGGACAATTTTTACATTTATACCAAGACAATTAACCTACAAACCCGCACGTCTTTGGGGTGTGGGAGGAAACCGAAGATCCCGGAGAAAACCCACGGGGAGAGCGGACAAACTCCGTACAGACAGCACCCGCAGTCAGGATCGAACCCGTGTCTCCGGCGCCGTGAGGCAGAAACTCTACCGCTGCGTCACCGTGCCGCCCCCAGTTGAGGTTAAACTTTGTATCCTCGCGTTCTCCAGGATCTTGTGCACAACTTTGCAATCTGAGGGAGGGGTCCTGACCCTTTGTGTGCGGGAAGGAAGCGGAGACACACACAAAAAGCTGGAGTAACTCAGCGGGACAGGCAGCATCTCTGGGCGACGTTTCGGGAAGGGTCTCGAGCCGATCTCGCCGCCCCCCCACTCTCTGATTCCCACCTGCTCTCCAGCTCTATGTCCTGTTCACACCTCGCCCTTCCATATCTCTAGTGTCCCCCCCTCCCCTGGCTCTCAGTCTGAAGGAGGGTCTCGACCCGAAACGTCACCCGTTCCTTCTCTCCAGAGACGCTGCCTGTCCCGCTGAGTTACTCCAGCACATTGTGTCTATCTTCGGTGTAAACCAGCGCCTGCAGTTCCTTCCAACACAATCAATGTGTTTTTGGAGCGACTTCAGTCACTGCCTGTCGTTTGTTTCCCCCTAGAGGGCGCCGCAGCCCACTTCTCCTTGTTTTTTTTGGGGGGGGAGACAGATGGCGGGCTTTGGGGTAGACATGCCAACCCGGGGGGGGGGGGTAAGGGCTAGTAAGAGAGGGCAGAGCCCCCCCCTGGGGCGGGCAAGGTTGGCAGAGTCCCTGGGGGTGGGCGAGATGGACAGATTAAAGGTGACGCAGCGGTAGAGTTGCTGCCTCACGGCGCCGGAGACACGGGTTCGATCCCGACCGCGGGCGCTGTCTGCACGGAGTTTGCACGTTCTCCCCGTGACCCGCGTGGGTTTTCTCCGGGTGCTCCGGTTTCCTCCCGCACTCCAAAGACGTGCAGGTTTGTAGGCTAATTGGCTTCTGTAAACTAAACTAAACTACACTAAGCTATCAACACAAATAATGAGCTTGGGCGCTGTGAGATTGAGGAGGCGTGGACTGGGAGAGGGGAGACAGACAAATTAAATCACCTCCTTCACTACAGACCAGCTCAGGTGAAGACTGAGGGAGGATCTGTCTGCCTTGCAACTCTCAGTCCAAGCCTGCCCATTCTCTGAGCCGGAGTGTGTAAGAGGAGACGCGAGTGTGTAAGGGGAGGCACGAGTGTGTAAGGGGAGACACAAGTGTGTAAGGGGAGACACAAGTGTGTAAGGGGAGACACAAGTGTGCAAGGGGAGATGCGAATGTGTAAGGGAGACACGATTGTGTAAGGGGAGACACGAGTGTGTAAGGGGAGACACAAGTGTGCAAGGGGAGATGCGAATGTGTAAGGGTGACATGAATGTGTGTAAGGGGAGACGCGAGTGTGTAAGGGGAGATGCGAGTGTGTAAGGGGAGGCGCGAGTGTGTACGGGGAGATACGGGTGTGTAAGGGGTGACATGAGTGTGTATGGGGAGACGTGAGTGTGTAAGGGGAGACACGAGTGTGTAAGGGGAGACACGAGTGTGTAAGGGGAGACGTGAGTGTGTAAGGGGAGACACAAGTGTGCAAGGGGAGATGCGAGTGTGTAAGGGGAGACGTGAGTGTGTAAGGGGAGACGTGAGTGTGTAAGGGGAGATGTGGGTGTGTAAGGGACGACGTGAGTGTGTAAGGGGAGACGTGAGTGTGTAAGGGGAGACGCGAGTGTATAAGGGGGAGATGCGAGTGTGTAAGGGGAGACGTGAGTGTGTAAGGGGAGACGAGAGGGTGTAAGGGGAGGCGTGAGTGTGTAAGGGGAGACGTGAGTGTGTAAGGGGAGACGTGAGTGTGTAAGGGGAGACGTGAGTGTGTAAGGGGAGATGTGAGTGTGTAAGGGGAGACGTGAGTGTGTAAGGGGAGACACAAGTGTGTAAGGGGAGACACAAGTGTGTGGTGTAATAAATTATTGAATGAATCAAACTCCATTGTCTGAATCCGGTGAATGATCAAACACGACACCCACGCGGGTCACGGGGAGAACGTGCAAACTCCATGCAGACAGCGCCGGCGGTCGGAATCGAACCCATGTCTCTGGTGCTGTAAGGCAGCGACTCTAACGCTGCGTCACTGTGACCGCCCTGGATGTAGGGAAATTAGTTCACAGCTGATTTAACTACCAAATCAGGAAAGTGGCCAGAATGCCTATTTGAATAAACTCGAAAAGAAAGTCACAGAACAACTTTGAATGTTGTCAAACTTTCACGCCTGGTACAATAAAGATCGCACTTGCCTCGATCTAAAGACCAAGTGTTCAAATCCCAGCCAACTCTCAAATCTCAGGCCAGCAAAACTGCAAAAAAACGATCAATGTTCAATCATTCATCAATCATTGGAGCAGAATTAGTTTGTGTGTGACAGCAACATTTAAATAAAAAGCTGCCTCCGTTCCCCTCACAGTGAATAGTTCATGTTCATTGTTTTTACGAGCGGAATTAGGCCATTCGGCCCATCAAGTCTACTCCGCCATTCAATCATGGCTGATCTATCTCTCCCTCTCAACCCCATTCTCCTGCCTTCTCCCCGTAACCCCCGACACCCGTACTAATCAAGAATCTGTCAATCTCCGCTTTAAAAATACCCACTGACTTGGCCTCCACAGCCCTCTGTGGCAATGAATTCCATCCTCTGGCTCAAGAAATTCCTCCTCATCTCCTTTCTAAAAATACGTCCTTTAATTCTGAGGCTGTGACCTCTGGTCCTAGACTCTCCCACTAGTGGAAACATCCTCTCCACATCCTCTCTCTCCTTTCTTTCTAAACTTTAATGTTTACCAATTAACTTAGGTGTTGGCTCCCTTCCCTCCTGTAGTTATTCCCTCCTCATATAATTGCCTTAATTCTGTTTCTCCTGCTACTATCATTATCTTCAAATCCTTAGTCTCATTCTCCCTGTTCGGTAAGTTTCAATGAGGTGCCCCCTCATCCTTCTAAACTCCAGCGAGTACAGGCCCAGTGCCGTCAAACGCTCGTCATAGGTTAACCCACTCATTCCTGGGATCATTCTGGTAAACCTCCTCTTAAACCCTCTCCAGAGCCAGCAAACACATCCTTCCTGGGGACCAAATCTGCTCACAATATTCCTTTGTAGTGTTGCCTCACTAGGGCCTACAAAGCCTCAGCATTACAGCTCTGCTGGTATATTCTAACCCTCCCGAAACGAATGCAAACCTATCCGCCTTTGTAGTGTGGGGGGAAACCAGAGCACCCAGAGAAAACCCACTCGGGAGAACGTGCAAACTCCGTACAGACAGCACCCGCAGTCAGGATCGAACCCGGGTCTGTGGCGCTGTGAGGCAGCAACTCTACCCCCGGCACTTGGCACCCACTGGGTAAAACCTTTCCCCCTTAAACCTTGCCCCTCTCCCCTTTCTAGCAGGTGGTTAAAAGGGGATAGTATAGAAGGGGACCTGATGGTCAGCACGAACCTGATGGGCTGAAGGGCCTCTTTCTGTGCTGAAAGTCTCTCCGGCTCATCTACTTCCTGGTGCATCCAAACAGCCCACATTAATGTTGAAAGCCATTATTTGGTAGTTAAATCAGCTGTAATCTGATTTTCCTACGTGGCCGTTGGGGACGTTGGTCGAGCGAATCAGTATTCCTTCCGCTGAGAACGGATCGGGGAGGTGGAGACCGATATCCAGGGAATCTCCAAGCTCGCGGGTGGAGCAGAGTCGAGCCGGGGTTCGGAGTCGAGGGGAGCGAGTGAGGAGAGAGGGGGAACGCGACTTAGACCGACGTCTGACAGAGGGGGGAACCGCAAGCGCGCGGCGCGGGGATGGTGATGAAAAGTATCAAGTGTGTGGTGGTGGGTGATGGGTGAGTGCCGACTCCGATGCTTCTACCCGCGGTGCAAGGACTATCCCTGGTATTCCATCTTCCCAATGCTATTCCCACTCCCCCTTCCTTCCTCTCCTGAGGTTACTGCTTTTTTTTTTAATTTAATTTTTATTTATTAGAAGTACATTACATTACAACCACATACATTAGTACTCGTCACTTATGTCTTCTTACAATTAATGTACTCCATTTATTTTTTACACTAGAAAAGGAAAAGATTGAAAGAAAGAAGAAAGTGAAGGAAAAAGTGAGAGTGTAGAAAGTGTGGCAACAAAAAAGGACGAAGACTCTATAAGAGCAAAATTAAAAACAAAAGAAAAAGAGTTAAGAAATAGACCCTAGAAAAGAAAGAGAAAGAGAAAGAGGAGAAAGAGAAAATCAAATATTTTTATGAGCATTACGTAAATGGGACATACCAACTCTTCAACTAGCATCCCCCCTTACCTGACCTCAGTTTTTTTAAGGTACCTTTGCACCCTATATTTGTAATAATTCTATAAATGCCGACCACGTCAGGTGGAAGTGATCTGGTTTACCTGCCAGGAGGAGTCTTACCTCTTCAAGGTGTAATGTTTCGAACATATTTGAAATCCACATGTTTATAGTTGGTATTGGAGCCTTCTTCCACAATTTTAGGATTAGCTTTTTTCCAGTTATTAACCCATAGTCTATTAGTTTCTTTTGAAACACATTTAGTTCTGGACCATCTTCCGTTGTTCCGAAGATAATCCATTCTGCTTTGGGTATCAGTCTTATTTTAAATAAGTTTGTAAAGATTTCGAAAATTTCATTCCAAAATTTTTGAATTTTTGTACAGAAAACAAATGAGTGCGCTATAGTAGGTTACTGCTGTTGACCCGCGTGGGTTTTCTCCGGGTGCTCCGGTTTCCCCCCCCCCCCACCCCCCCCACACTCCAAAGACCTGCAGGTTTGTAAGTCGATTCGCTTCGGTAAAAGGTTGTAAATTGTCCCCAGCGTGTGTAGGATAGAGCTAGTGTACGGGGATCGCTGGTCGGCACGGACTCGACGGGCTGAAGGGCCTGTGTCTCTAAAGTCTAACGTCTCAAGTCTATTGGACAATAGGTGCAGGAGTAGGCCATTCGGCCCTTCGAGCCAGCACCGAGAACAGTCCTCACCAAGGGTGTAATCCTGATCTCCCAGTTTCAGCTTTTGTACGTTTTTTAATCATCTGCACTTTTCTGTCGCTATAACAATCTATTCAGCACTCTGTTTATTTAGTTCAGTTTAGTTAAATTCATTAATACACACACACGCACACACACACATGTAAATATAGACATGTAAATATATACACACACGTATATATAAATATACATACACACACATACTATGCACAATCACATATGCATATATGCATATACATATATATATGCGTACATATGTATGTATATATATATATATATGTCTGAAGAACGGTCTCGACCTGAAACGTCACCCATTCCTTCTCTCCAGAGATGCTGCCTGTCCCGCTGAGTTACACCAGCTTTTTGTGCCTATCTTCGGAGGAATATAGGTGGGAGAGGACAGGGGGGGAAGGAGAAAGGGTGAAATGGGTCCACATTCCCTAATCCCCCCCTCCCCCCATTCCCTTCCACCTGTATCCTTCCCCCTGGGCGATGGGCCGAAGGACCTGTTTGATATCCCACCCAAGCTGCTTTGCAAGATACGGTGCGAAAGCTATTTTGCTCTTTGCCCAAGCCTTCTATTTGGGGAACTAACTGAGCCTCCAACGCCCGTTGATCAGATAACCATGTTTTAGGCTATTAAGCTTTTTGGTGGTTACATTTAGAAAGTTAAATGTCATTACTGCCTGTCCCGCTGAGTTACTCCAACATTTTGTGTCTGCAAACATACAAACATGCATACATACAAACATACAAACATGCATACATACAAACATACAAACATGCATACATACAAACATACAAACATGCAAACTTACAAACATACAAACATGTATACATACAAACATACAAACATGCATACATACAAACATACAAACATGCATACATACAAACATACAAACATGCATACATGCAAACATACAAACATGCATACATACAAACATACAAACATGCATACATACAAACATACAAACGTCACCCATTCCTTCCCTCCAGAGATGCTGCCTCACCCGCTGAGTTACTCCAGCATTTTGTGTCTACATACATATACATACATACATACACACATACATGCAAACACATGTATGAAACACACACACAGACATTAAAGTGCAGGAAGGAACTGCAGATGCTGGTTTAAACTGAAGATAGACACAAAATGCTGGAGTAACTCAATAGACAATAGACAATAGACAATAGGTGCAGGAGTAGGCCATTCGGCCCTTCGAGCCAGCACCGCCATTCACTGTGATTATGGCTGATCATCCACAATCAGTACCCCGTTCCTGTCTTCTCCCCATATCCCCTGACTCCGCTATTTTTAAGAGCCCTATCTAGCTCTCTCTTGAAAGTATCCAGAGAATCCGCCTCCACCGCCCTCTGAGGCAGAGAATTCCACAGACTCACCACTCTCCGTGAGAAAAAGTGTTTGCTCGTCTCCGTTCTAAACGGTTTACCCCTTATTCTTGGTCAGGTCAAGGTCGTCGGGGTCAAGACCCGAAACGTCGCCCGTCCCTTCTCCCCACCGATGCTGCCCGTCCCGCTGAGTTACTCCAGCATTTTGTGTCTGTCTCCGGGACAACCAATAATAGTGCGGAAACAACACCGTGGGGCCGGCTCCGCTGTTGACACCTCCGTCTTTCTCTCCTCCTGTAGGGCCGTTGGGAAGACCTCTGTCCTTATCACCTACACCACCCACACCTTCCCAGAGGAGTACATTCCCACCGTGTGAGTATATACTTCTCCGTCAGCTCCTTGCCGGCGATTTGTATCGGTTATGTTTCATTCTGCCGCCCTGTCTGATAACAGTGGGGAGGAAGCTGATCCTGGATTTGGGTCGCCAACTGTCCCGTATTAGCCGGGACATCCCGTATATTGGGCTAAATTGGTTTGTCCCGTACGGGACCGCCCTTGTCCCGTATTTGACCGCTACTACTCGGGTCGAGGGGACTGTCGTGTCCGGCCCCCGCCTCACCCGTCCCGACGTAGTGCAGCCCGTGGAGTGCAGCAGCAGCAGCAGCAGCAACGCCTCGCCCGTGGCCCCGTCGGTCGGTCGGTCGGCAGCCCGGCCCAGCTGTCCGACCTTCGGACCTTCGCTTGCCGCCGACACCACCACCACCACCACCACCACCCCTCCTTCTCATGGGCCGATCATCGGTTCATGAGTTGGACGGGAGCCAAAACTCCTCAGCTGGCCTGCCGGCTGGGCTTTGTGTGCAGTCCAGCACCCGGGCCGACTCATCATTCAACTTAATTTAGTTTAATTTAGTTCTGACCTCGCCAGGCACGGAATTTTTTTATTTTTTATTTTTTATTTATTATTATTATTATTTAAATTTTTTTTTTTTTTTTTTTTTAATTTAATTTATTCCGATTATGTGTTTTTTTTGTTTTGTTGTGATTCTATGCATTGTAAGGTGTCCTTGGGTTTTAGAAAGGCGCCAGTAAATAAAATGATTATTATTATTATTATTAAAACATGCAGGGGACACACACACACACACGCACGCGAGGCTTCGGCCGTGGGCAACAGCAACAGCAGCTTCGGCAGCCCCATAATCGTGGGGCTTGAATCGGCCCGTACACGGGGTCTTTCATCGGCCGGCGGGGGCTTCAACATCGGGAGCCTCGATCGCCTCGATGCAGCAGTTTGATTTTAAGCCGCGCCGGGCGATGAAAGGCCCCGCGAACGGGCCGATTCATCCTTTAGAAAGAGTCCAGAACCAGGGGCCACAGTCTTAGAATAAAGGGGAGGTCATTTAAGACTGAGGTGAGAAAAAACGTTTTCACCCAGAGAGTTGTGAATTTGTGGAATTCCCTGCCACAGAGGGCAGTGGAGGCCAAATCACTGGATGGATTTAAGAGAGAGTTAGATAGAGCTCTAGGGGCTAGTGGAGTCAAGGGATATGGGGAGAAGGCAGGCACGGGTTATTGATTGGGGATGATCAGCCATGATCACAATGAATGGCGGTGCTGGCTCGAAGGGCCGAATGGCCTCCTCCTGCACCTATTTTCTATGTTTCTATGTAAAGAGGCAGATAAAGTCCGTATTACAAAAAATGGGGGGGGATCGTCCCCCACCTCTCAATGCAGGAGGTGGCGGGGGGGGAAACGGGTCCCCCCTGTACCCCCCGGGGATTTCCGCCCCCCCCTGGTCGTTGCCATGGGAACTTGAGGCAGGAAGTGGTGGAACAAACCAGGGCGTGGCGGGAGAGATTTGCATGCGGTCACTAACAGAGACAGTGTGGGGAGCGAGAGACAAGAAATAGTCAAATTTATTCGGCCCATCTCAGCGGCAGAGTTGCTGCCTCACAGCGCCGGAGACCCGGGTTTGATCCCGACTACGGGCGCTGTCTGTACGGAGTTTGCACGTTCTCCCCGTGACCTGCGTGGGTTTTCTCTGGGATCTCCGGTTTCCTCCCACACTCCAAAGACGTACAGGTTTGTAGGTTAATTGGCTTGGTATAATTTTTAAATAGTCCCTAGTGTGTGTAGGATAGCGTTAGAGTGCGGGGATCGCTGGTCGGCGCGGAAAGAGCCACTCTGAACGCTGGCTCAATTCACCTGCAAGTAAGGATCTTTGGAAATAATTTTCCCTCAGGGGTTTAAGAGTCAAGTCCAACAGTAGGGGTGTCACTAATCACGTGCAGGAAGGAACTGCAGATGCTGGTTTAAATCGAAGACAGGCACAAAATCAGACTGAAGAAGGGTCTCGACCCGAAACGTCACCCGTTCCTTCTCTCTAGAGATGCTGCCTGTGTCTATCTTCGGATTAAACCAGCGTCCGCTGGTCCTTCCTGCACTTTTCTGACCGGCTGAGTTACTCCAGCACTTCGTGTCGGTTTGAGAGTTGCGTGACGTTTCACCGCGTGCGGGACTGGCGTGTGACGGTTGCGTGACGTTTCACCGCGTGCGGGACTGGCGTGTGACGGTTGCGTGACGTTTCACCGCATGCGGGACTGGCGTGTGACGGTTGCGTGACGTTTCACCGCATGCGAGACTGATCGTTGCATTCTATCCGCAGCTTTGACAACTACTCTACCACGGTGACGGTCGATGATGTGGTGGTCACTCTCGGGCTGTGGGACACGGCGGGACAGGAGGACTACGACCGGCTGCGGCCACTCTCTTACCCCCAGACTGTAAGAATGTCCGCACAGCCATCTCCTCCCCATTCTCCCACACGACAACCCTCCCCCCTCCTTCTCCCCCCCTCGCCCCCCTCGCCCCCCTTTCCCCCCTCGCCCACCTCCCCCCCCTCCTTCTCCCCCCCCTCATACAGTCATAGAGTGATACAGCAAAGAAACAGGCCCTTCAGCCCAACTTGCCCACACCGGCCAACATGTCCCATCTACACCAGTCCCACCTTGGTCCATATCCTTCCAAACCTGTCCTATCCATGTACCTGTCTGACTGTGGTGGGTGTATGGAACAAGCTGCCAGAGGAGGTAGATGAGGCAGGGACTATCGCAATGTTTGAAAGACATTTGGACAGGTACACGGATAGGACAGGTTTGGAGGGATATGGACCAAGCGCGGGCAGGTGGGACTAGTGTAGCTGGGACATTGTTGGCAGGTGTGGGCAAGTTGGGCCGAAGGGCCTGTTTCCGTGCTGTCTCACTCTGGGTTCCTCACTGGATGACTGGAGTCTTCATTGCCTTTTCCTCTTTTCCAGGATGTATTTGTCATCTGTTTCTCCCTGGTCAACCCTGTCTCATTCATGAATGTCCAGCTGAAGGTAAGAGCCGAGATCCCACCAATTTGCTCAGATGTTTGATTGATCAGATACATCCCCCTGCTCTTCTTGAAGCTATCAGTACGCACATCTAGTTTAGTCTAAACCCCTCAGCCCACCGATGACCAGCGATCCCCACGCACACTAACGCTATCCCGCACACACGGGGGACAATTTTTACATTTGTACCGAAGCCAATTAACCTACAAACCTGTACGTCTTTGGAGTGTGGGAGGAAACCGGGGCACCCGGAGAAAACCCACGCAGGTCACGGGGAGAACGTACAAACTCCGTACAGACAGCACCCGTAGTCGGGATCGAACCCGGGTCTCTGGCGCTGTGAGGCAGCAACTCTACCGCTGCTCCACCGGGCCAAATACAAACATATATCACCGCATATATATCAACATTTTTTTCAGGCAACATATTCAAAGTTGAGGACATTTTAATGGATTAACTGAACACAAATCTATGTAAATGAGTGTTCTAATTCAGCGATTCCCAACCTGGGGCCATATGGTTAATTTCAGGGGGGCCACAGAAAAATTTGGGGATTTAGGGGGCCACAGGTTCAATGAAGGGGGCCCACTTTTTTTCCGCTAATAATGTCAGGGGGGGGGGGGCACAGAAAAATAAAAGAGCCCAAGGGGGCCATGAACTATAAAAGGTTGGGAACCACTGATCTAATTAATTCACACTTTACCTACCAATGAAGCACGAGTTATGAATATACATGTCAGGGCGGCATGGTGGCGCAGCGGTAGAGTTGCTGCCTCACCGCACCGGAGACCCCGGGTTCGATCCTGGCTACGGACGCTGTCTGTGCGGAGTTTGTACGTTCTTCCCGTGACCTGCGTGGGTTTCCTCCGGGGGCTCTCGGTTTCCTCCCACAACCCAAAGTTTCATTTAGTTTAGTCTGGTTCAGTTTAGTTGAGTTTACTGTCACGTGTACCGAGGTACAGTGAAAAGCTTTTGTTGCGTGCTAACCAGTCAGCGGAAAGACAATACATGATTACAATCGAGCCGTCCACAGTGTACAGATACATGATGAAGGGAATAATGTTTAGTGCAAGATAAAGTCCAGTGAGGTCTGATCAAAAATAGTCTAAGGGGCTAAAATGAGATAGATAGTAGTTCAGAACCGCCCTCACCATCTATATCTTTCATTTCCCTTTCCCCTGACTCTCAGTCTGAAGAAGGGTCTCGACATGTTCCCGATGTTGGGGGAGTCCAGAAACAGGGTCCACAGTTTAAGAATAAGTGGTAAGCCATTTAGAACGGAGATGAGGAAAAACTTTTTCACACAGAGAGTTGTGAGTCTGTGGAATTCTCTGCCTCATATCTTCAGTATTAAAAAAGTTACGGCCATTTTCATACTCTGAAATTAGCATCTTGTTCCCTATTGCTTTTCCATTGACTTAACACAAAAGCTGTGATCGAGGACAGTCAAAAGCCCATAACTTTCTTAAAAATTAAGAGAACTGAATGAAATTTTCAATTATTATAGATTGAAGCATTCTGAAACAAATATGAGACAATCTTACTTGGATGACCTGAAATTAAAGCATATAATTAGTTAACCTAATTGTAGCTAATTACAAAATTCAATTACTAGATCTAAACATCTATCCATTTCTTAAGAAAAGGTTAACATTTTTAAAAAGCCTAAGTGTCCAAATAACATTCACACAAGAATTCACAATATAACATGATTTTTAAATCTCATTGTCATGAATTTATAGGCCAAATGGAAGGAATTTAATGTTTAATTCCCGTAAATTAATGGGCATTTTAATCATCTTGCGAGTGGGTTTTTTGTGGAACGCGATCGATTGGAACGTTGCGGTTGCAGTGAATTTGAACCCCATATCGGCAGGAAAAACACTGCCGGTTCGTATGGGGTCAAAACCACATTTTCGCCAATGAAATTTGGATTAAAGTCATCCTAAGAAGCAAGTTTATATGTAAAATAAACGACTTACATTATGTTTTTGTCCCATACGTGAGATCCGTCCCGTCATCGGCGTTGACGGTGTTAGAAGTAGATTTTTATTTTACTCCAGGGATTAAATTGTCCCGTGATTTTTTATTATTATTTTTTTTTAAAAATATTTTATTTTATTAGAAGTGAGTACAGTCATATGGCACCCAAGCGCCTAATATATATTTGCATAATACATTTTATGTACATCTTCTTTTTTTAAAATTATAATAAAGAAAAATAAGAAAAAGAAATGAGATAATAAAGAATAGAAAAAAGTGAGATATATAGTGTGTGAAAAAGAAAAAAAAGAGAGTGAAAGAAGAAAGTTGAAGAAAAGAGAGTAGGAAAAAGAGAATAAAAATACAAATAAAAAGAAATAAGGAGATCACTATTTATAATCTTGACCATCCCCCACCCAGTCCTGAAACAATTAGTTTCTACAATTATGTTGCCACATATGATAGTTTTTGGGTTTTTTAAACTTCCGAGAACGGAAGTCGGAGCGATTTTTCTGCAGCAGCTGAACAGCCGGAGAAAGTTCGACTCCGACGGGCAGGAGAAAACGGCATTTTAATCCCCCCCCCCTCAATGGCGCCAAAGTCGCGCACGCGGCCAGTGGCAGAACCGCAGCGCCGCTGAAGGTAGGTTTTGTAACATCGCTACCGATAACAGCTGAGATGAAACTATGCCCTGAATCTGGAGGAGACAGGTTCCTTCTGGAATCTGAAGAACATGTTCTTGTTTCATTATGAAATGGCCAGAAAATGTTATGAATTCACGAACATATGACAACGGGGTTGGGAGGGAGGGAGGGAGGGAGGGAGGGAGGGAGGGAGGGAGAGATAGATCAGCCATGATTGAATGGCGGGGTAGATTGGATGGGTCAAGTGGCCTATTTGTGCTCCTGTGAACCTGTGAACTTCTCCCCGCCACAGTGGTCCTCCGAGGTGAAGCATCACTGCCCCAACTGTCCCATCATCCTGGTGGGCACCAAGAAGGACCTGAGGGACAACAAGGACACCATTGAGAAGCTGAAGGAGAACGACTTGGCTCCCGTCAGCTGCAAGGAGGGCGAGCAGAAAGCCAAGGAGATCGGTACGTTGGGTGGGCTTCCTCCTCCAGCCCACCGAGCCCACGCCGACCCAACAATCACCCGTACGCCACCACTATCCTACACACCGGAGACCCGGGTTCGATCCCGACCACGGGTGCTGTCCCTACGGAGTTTTGTACCTTCTCCCCGTGACCCGGGTGGGTTTCCTCCGGGTGCTCCGGTTTCCTCCCACGCTCCAAAGAGACGTGCGGGTTTTGTAGGTTAATTGGCTTCGGTAAAAATTAGGATATGGGGATGGCGTGGGTTTAGTGGGACGAAGGGCCTGTTTCCGAGCTGTATCTCTAAAGTCCAAAGACTGTTTTGTGGCTATCCAGCTGTTTCATGCCAGCCGACTTGTTCAAACTGCAGTAAACACAATTCTCCTTCAGTACAGGTTCAGACACACCATCAAGCAAAACATAGAATATATCGTTGTTAGCTCGGGGAGGGTGACAGTGAAGAATATAGAGATAAAATTCACTCAGGAGGCAGTCAGACTGGTGGGAGAATGAGGAAGGGGGAGGGATGGAGAGAGAGGGGGAAAAGCAAGGGTCACTTGAAGTTAGAAAAGTCAATATCTCCAGAGATGCTGCCTGTCCCACTGAGTTACTCCAGCATTTTGTGTCTACCTTCGATTTAGACCAGCATCTGCAGTTCTTTCCTACACAAGTCAATGTCCGCACCGCTGGGGTGTAAGCCGCCCAAGCGAAACATGTTCCTCCCAATTTGCTGCTGGGCCTCACTCTGACAGTGGAGGAGGCCCAGGACAGAAAGGCCAGTGTGGGGAATGGGAGGGGGAGTTAAAGTGTTGAGCGACCGGGAGATCAGGTGGGTTTAGGCGGACTGAGCGGAGGTGTTCAGCGAAACGATCGCCGAGCCTGTGCTTGTACATACATAGATACATAGAAAATAGGTGCAAGAGTAGGCCATTCGGCCCTTCGAGCCTGCACCGCCATTCAATATGATCATGGCTGATCATCCAACTCAGTATCCCGTACCTGCCTTCTCTCCATACCCCCTGATCCATTTAGCCACAAGGGCCACATCTAACTCCCTCTTAAATATAGCCAATGAACTGGCCTCAACTACCCTCTGTGGCACAGAGTTCCAGAGATTCACCACTCTCTGTGTGAAAAAGTTTTTCCTCATCTCGGTCTTAAAGGATTTCCCCCTTATCCTTAAGCTGTGACCCCTTGTCCTGGACTTCCCCAACATCGGGAACAATCTTCCTGCATCTAGCCTGTCCAACCCCATAAGAATTTTGTACGTTTCTATAAGATCCCCCCTCAATCTTCTAAATTCTAGCGAGTATAAGCCAAGTCTATCCAGTCTTTCTTCATATGAAAGTCCTGACATCCCAGGAATCAGTCTGGTGAACCTTCTCTGCACTCCCTCTATGGCTATAATGTCCTTCCTCAGATTTGGAGTCCACGCCCGGAACAGCGGATATACGGTAGATGAGGTGGGAGGAGGTGCAAGTGAATAACCATACATGCTGCCTGTCTCGCTGAGTTATAAGTCATGTCATAAGTGATAGGAGCAGAATTAGGCCATTCGGCCCATCAAACCTACTCCATCATTCAATCATGGCTAATCTAACTCTCCCTCCTAACCCCATTCTCCTGCCTTCTCCCCTGCCACCCATACTAATCAAGAATCTATCTATCTCTGCCATAAAAGTATCCATTGACTTGGCCTCCACAGCCTTCTCACCTCCACAGATTCACCACCCTCTGAGTAAAGAAATTCCTCCTCGTCTCTTTCCTAAAGGAACGTCCTTTCATTCTGAGGCGGTAACCTCTAGTCCTAGACTCTCCCACTAGTGGAAACATCCTCTCCACATCCGCTCTACCCAAGCCTTTCACTATTTGGTAAGTTTCAATGAGGTCCCCCCCCCCTCATTCTTCTAAACTCCAGCGATGTACAGGGCGCCGACAAACGTTGGGGAGTCCAGAACCAGGGGCCACACACACACAGTTTAAGAATAAAGGGTCGGCCATTTAGAACGGAGACGAGGAAACACTTTTTCACACAGAGAGTTGTGCGTCTGTGGAATTCTCTGCCTCAGAGGGCGGTGGAGGCAGGTTCTCTGGATGCTTTCAAGGGAGAGCTAGATAGGGCTCTTAAAGATAGCGGAGTCAGGGGATATGGGGAGAAGGCAGGAACGGGGTACTGATTGGGGATGATCAGCCATGATCACATTGAATGGCGGTGCTGGCTCGAAGGGCCGAATCACCTACTCCTGCACCTATTGTCTGTTGTCTATTGTCTAACGCTCGTCATATTGTGTAAACCAGCATCTGCAGTTCCTTCCTCTCCAATACTCATACCTCCAGGCTCCTTGTTTTTTGTACCACTGCAGGCGCTTTTAAATACGTTGAAAGTTCTGCTCGTAAAGACATCGGGCTGAAGGACATCTTCGACGCTGCAATCCGAGCTGTGATCCAGCAACCAGCTAAGAAAGGCCGGAGTCGCTGCTTCATTCTGTAGCAAGATTCTCAGGACATTACTGGCGGGCCCTGGTAAAGAAAATGGAATGGATCAAGACCGAATGGCCATCAACATCTCACGTGGAACTCCTCTGGGAAAGAGCACGCGTCTGCTCACCTTGGTGAAGGAGCTATCTGATTCGTCCCATTCACATGCCCTATATTTATCCAATTTCTTTTTCGAGTCTAAATATAGACACAAATTGCCGGAGTAACTCAGCAGGACAGGCGGCATCTCTGGAGAGAAGGAATGGTTGACGTTTCGGGTCGAGACCCTTCTATTTGTCTGACGAAGGGTCTCGACCGAAATCAACTATTCCTTTATTCCAACTTTTTGTGTCTATCTTCGGTTTCAGTTCAGTTCAGTTTAGTTTATTGTCAAGTGTACCGAGGTACAGTGAAAAGCTTTTGTTGCGTGCTATCCAGTCAGGGGAAAGACAATACATGATTACAATCGAGCCCTCCACAGTGTACAGATACATGATAAGGGAATAACGTTTAGTGCGAGGTAAAGCCAGCAAAGTCCGATCAAGGATAGTCCGAGGGTCACCAATGAGGTAGATAGAAGTTCAACACTGCTCTCTGGTTGTGGTAGGATGGTTCAGTTGCCTGATAACAGCTGGGAAGAAACTTAAACCAACATCTGAAGTTCCTTCCTACTCTTTCTCCTGCCTTAGCGAACAAGCAGATCAGGTCACAACTTGTTCTATTAAAGGAGAGAGTTCTCATCACATGTCCACCCTCTGGTCAAGTATCTTGAGAATGCCCAAGCTGCCATTGGTCAGAATGTCCAGGGCAACCCATTGGTCAGAATGTCCAGGGCAACCCATTGGTCAGAATGTCCAGGGCAACCCATTGGTCAGAATGTCCAGAGCAACCCATTGGTCAGAATGTTTGGGCAACCCATTGGTCAGAATGTCCAGAGCAACCCATTGGTCAGAATGTCCAGAGCAACCCATTGGTCAGAATGTCCAGAGCAACCCATTGGTCAGAATGTCCAGGGCAACCCATTGGTCAGAATGTCCAGAGCAACCCATTGGTCAGAATGTCCAGAGCAACCCATTGGTCAGAATGTCCAGGGCAACCCATTGGTCAGAATGTCCAGAGCAACCCATTGGTCAGAATGTTTGGGCAACCCATTGGTCAGAATGTCCAGAGCAACCCATTGGTCAGAATGTCCAGGGCAACCCATTGGTCAGAATGTCCAGAGCAACCCATTGGTCAGACTGTCCAGAGCAACCCATTGGTCAGAATGTTTGGGCAACCCATTGGTCAGAATGTCCAGAGCAACCCATTGGTCAGAATATCTGGACAACCCATCCATCGCAGGTGATAGACTTCTTACCGACATCCACTACAAACCTACCGACTCCCATGGCTATCTGGACTACACTTCTTCCCACCCTGCTTCCTGTAAGGACTCCATCCCCCACTCCCAATTCCTCCGTCTACGCCGGCATCTGCTCCCAGGATGAGGCGTTCCACACCAGGGCATCCGAAATGTCCTCATTCTTCAGGGAACGGGGGTTCCCCACCTCCACCATAGATGAGGCTCGCACCAGGGTCTCTGCCATACCCCGCAACACTGCTCTCTCTCCCCATCCCCCCACTCACAACAAAGGCAGAGTCCCCCTAGTCCTCACCTTTCCCCACCAGCCGTCACATACAACAAGTGATCCTCCGTCAGTTTCGCCACCTCCAACGTGACCCCACCACTCGCCACATCTTCCCATCTCCCCCCATGTCTGCCTTCCGCAAAGACCGCTCCCTCCGTAACTCCCTTGTCAATTCTTCCCTTCCCTCCCGTACCACCCCCTCCCCGGGTACTTTCCCTTGCAACCGCAAGAGATGCAACACTTATCCCTTCACCTCCCCCCTCGACTCCATTCAAGGACCTAAGCAGTCGTTCCAGGTGCGACAGAGGTTCACCTGCATCTCCTCCAACCTCATCTATTGCATCCGCTGCTCTAGATGTCAGCTGATCTACATCGGTGAGAGCAACCCATTGGTCAGAATGTCCAGTGCAACCCATTGGTCAGAATGTCCAGTGCAACCCATTGGTCAGAATATCCAGACAACCCATTGGTCAGAATATCTGGACAACCCATTGGTCAGAATGTCCAGAGCAACCCATTGGTCAGAATATCTGGACAACCCATGGTCAGAATGTCAGAGCAACCCATTGGTCAGAATGTCCAGAG
Organism: Malacoraja senta; assembly: GCA_038087875.1. Classification (NCBI taxonomy): domain Eukaryota; kingdom Metazoa; phylum Chordata; class Chondrichthyes; order Rajiformes; family Rajidae; genus Malacoraja; species Malacoraja senta. The sequence goes on along the minus strand of CM075996.1, from coordinate 2,674,011 downwards.
CAACCCATTGGTCAGAATGTCCAGAGCAACCCATCGGTCAGAATGTCCAGTTGCAACCCATTGGTCAGAATGTCCAGAGCAACCCATTGGTCAGAATGTCCAGAGCAACCCATTGGTCAGAATGTCCAGTGCAACCCATTGGTCAGAATATCCAGGACAACCCATTGGTCAGAATATCCAGGACAACCCATTGGTCAGAATATCTGGACAACCCATTGGTCAGAAACTCAGAATGTCCAGAGCTGTCATCGGTCAGAGTGATACAATCAGGATATCTTCCGATTTTAAAAGTTTATGATTAACTTTGTACGGGAAGTGACTCGGTTACCCCGAACACCTTCCCACATTTGATGCCTTTTCCATTTTCAAGCTGACTAACGATTGGTAACATTGGAAGACTTTGTGAGCAGCCGGCTCCAATGTAAATTGTATGACCAGAGGGCCGGTTTATCCACCGGGAATAAAGGAGGAGAGTGGGGGGAAACGTTCGTAAACGGTGATTCAGGGATTTAAGAACACGTTCTCCTTTTTTTCTCATCACATCTCTCAACTCTCCCTCTCTCTCTCTCTTCTCTCTCTCTCTCTCTCCTCTCTCTCTCTCTCTCTCTCTCTCTCTCTCTCTCTCTCTCTCTCTCTCTCTCTCTCTCTCTCTATTCTCTCTCTCTCTCTCTCTCTCTCTCTCTCTCTCTCTCTCTCCCCCTTTCATTCTCCCTCGTTCTCTCTCTCTCTCTCTCTCTCTCTCTCTCTCTCCCTCTCCCTCCTCATTCTCTCTCTCTCTCTCTCTCTCTCTCTCCTCTCCCTATCATTCTCTCTCTCTCTCTCTCTCTCTCCCTCTCCCTATCATTCTCTCTCTCTCTCTCTCTCTCTCTCTCTCTCTCTCTCTCTCTCTCTCTCTCTCTCTCTCTCTCTCTCTCTCTCTCTCTCTCTCTCTCTCTCTCTCTCTCTCTCTCTCTCTCTCTCTCTCTCTCTCTCTCTCTCCCTCTCCCTATCATTCTCTCTCTCTCTCTCTCTCTCCCTCTCCCTATCTCTCTCTCTCTCTCTCTCTCTCTCTCTCTCTCTCTCTCTCTCTCTCTCTCTCTCTCTCTCTCTCTCTCTCTCCTCTCTCTCTCTCTCTCTCTCTCTCTCTCCTCTCCCTCTCTCTCTCTCTCTCTCTCTCCCCCCCTCTCCGTCCCTGTCCACAAGCTGAGTGCTTCCACCTTTCAGCATCTGAGGTTTGATTTGATTACAAATAAAAAGAAAGCTTTGATTAAAAACATTTTGAATTTGAAAACAAAAATAACCCCAAGTAAAGGTGTAAAAGAGAAAGTTGGTCGTTCCAACCGATTGGTTCGTGGACAACAGCCTTCCAACTCAACCAGCAGTGCGGAAACAGGCCGTTCAGTCCATCGAGTGGGGTAGAAGGGCCTGTTTCAGTGCTGCAGGGGCGGCACGGCAGAGTTACTACCTCACGGCGCCAGAGACCCGGGTTCGATCCTGACCACGGGTGCTGTCTTTACGGAGTTTGCACGTTCTCCCCGTGACCCGCGTGGGTTTTCTCCGGGTGCTCCGGTTTCCTCCCACACTCCAAAGACGTGCGGGGTTTGTAGGTTAATTGGTTTCGGTAAAAATTAGAATAGTGTGTAGGAAAGTGCTAGTGTGCGGGGGATCGCTGGTCGGCACGGACTCGGTGGGCCGAAGGGCCTGTTTCCGCTCTGTATCTCTAAAGTCTAAAGACTCTACGTTTTGTCGCTATCCAGCTGTTTCATGCCAGCTGACTAGTTCAGACTGCAGTCACCATAACTCGCCTTCAGTACACAGTAGAGAGGGAGAGAGGCCAGTTCATTGGCTATATTTAAGAGGGAGTTAGATGTGGCCCTTGTGGCTAAAGGGATCAGGGGGTATGGAGAGAAGGCAGGTACGGGACACTGAGTTGGATGATCAGCCATGATCACATTGAATGGCGGTGCAGGCTCGAAGGGCCGAATGGCCTACTCCTGCACCTATTTTCTATGTTTCTATGTTTCTATGTTTCTATGTTCCCTTTGAATTAAAATTAGAGTTAAAACACTCTCTTGCTGTTATTTCTACGTATAAAAGTTGATGACGTTACTAGATTGGTGGGACATGTCATTTTCTGTAACGCGGTGGCCAGCTTATATTCCTCATCTTTCATTATATCCATATTTTTTTGTAATGTTTAATACGCGGTTCAGCAGTAAAATAAAGTTTTAAAATACTGTACGGATCTCGAGCACATTTAAGAACATAGAAATAGGAACTGCAACTCCAACCCCACAATGTCTGCGCCCCAGCATGATGCCAAACTAAACTGATCTCTCCCCCCCTGCACCTAATTCATCTCCCTTCGTTCTCTGCACATACATGTCGAGTTAGTTTAGAGATACAGCAGGGAAACAGGCCCTTCGGCCCAACGAGTCCACGCTGACCATCCATCGCCCCTTCGTTCTCATCCACTCCCTCCCTACACACTAGGGGCAATTAACACAGGTTCGATCGGGCGGTCACGGTGGGGCAGCGGTAGAGTTGCTGCCTCACGGCGCCGGAGACCCGGGTTCGATCACGACCACGGGTGCTGTCCGTGCGGAGTTTGCACGTTCTCCCCGTGGGTTTTCTCCGAGATCTTCGGTTTCCTCCCACACTCCAAAGACGTGCGGGTTTGTAGGTTTGATTAATTGGCAGTAAAAAAAAAATTGTTCAGTATAAAATTGTACAAGTTCCTGTGCCGAGACTAACTAGAGACGTTCAGCATCCTACATCCACATCCAGATTAGCCCACAAACACGCACGTCCTTGGGATGTGGGAGGAAACCGGAGCATCCGGGTATTTTACAGTACCAGTGGGGACAGGTCTGTGTATATAACACTGGGGTACAGTAGGGGAGGGGATGGGTCTGTGTATATAACACTGGGGTACAGTAGGGGTGGGGACGGGTCTGTGTATAACACTGGGGTACAGTAGGGGTGGGGACGGGTCTGTGTATAACACTGGGGTACAGTAGGGGTGGGGACGGGTCTGTGTGTATAACACTGGGGTACAGTAGGGGTGGGGATGGGTCTGTGTATATAACACTGGGGTACAGTAGGGGTGGGGACGGGTCTGTGTATAACACTGGGGTACAGTAGGGGTGGGGACGGGTCTGTGTATAACACTGGGGTACAGTAGGGGTGGGGACGGGTCTGTGTGTATAACACTGGGGTACAGTAGGGGTGGGGACGGGTCTGTGTGTATAACACTGGGGTACAGTAGGGGTGGGGATGGGTCTGTGTATATAACACTGGGGTACAGTAGGGGTGGGGATGGGTCTGTGTGTATAACACTGGGGTACAGTAGGGTGGGGATGGGTCTGTGTATATAACACTGGGGTACAGTAGGGGTGGGGATGGGTCTGTGTGTATAACACTGGGGTACAGTAGGGGTGGGGACGGGTCTGTGTGTATAACACTGGGGTACAGTAGGGGTGGGGATGGGTCTGTGTATATAACACTGGGGTACAGTAGGGGTGGGGACGGGTCTGTATGTATAACACTGGGGTACAGTAGGGGTGGGTCTGTGTGTATAACACTGGGGTACAGTAGGGGTGGGTCTGTGTGTATAACACTGGGGTACAGTAGGGGTGGGTCTGTGTGTATAACACTGGGGTACAGTAGGGGTGGGGATGGGTCTGTGTGTGTAACACTGGGGTACAGTAGGGGTGGGTCTGTGTGTGTAACACTGGGGTACAGTAGGGGTGGGGACGGGTCTGTGTGTGTAACACTGGGGTACAGTAGGGGTGGGGACGGGTCTGTGTGTATAACACTGGGGTACAGTAGGGGTGGGGACGGGTCTGTGTGTATAACACTGGGGTACAGTAGGGGTGGGGACGGGTCTGTGTGTATAACACTGGGGTACAGTAGGGGTGGGGACGGGTCTGTGTGTATAACACTGGGGTACAGTAGGGGTGGGTCTGTGTGTATAACACTGGGGTACAGTAGGGGTGGGTCTGTGTGTATAACACTGGGGTACAGTAGGGGGTGGGTCTGTGTGTATAACACTGGGGTACAGTAGGGGTGGGTCTGTGTGTATAACACTGGGGTACAGTAGGGGTGGGTCTGTGTGTATAACACTGGGGTACAGTAGGGGTGGGGATGGGTCTGTGTGTATAACACTGGGGTACAGTAGGGGTGGGTCTGTGTGTATAACACTGGGGTACAGTAGGGGTGGGTCTGTGTATAACACTGGGGTACAGTAGGGGTGGGGGTGGGTCTGTGTGTATAACACTGGGGTACAGTAGGGTGGGGACGGGTCTGTGTGTATAACACTGGGGTACAGTAGGGGTGGGTCTGTGTATAACACTGGGGTACAGTAGGGGTGGGGACGGGTCTGTGTGTATAACACTGGGGTACAGTAGGGGTGGGTCTGTGTATAACACTGGGGTACAGTAGGGGTGGGTCTGTGTATAACACTGGGGTACAGTAGGGGTGGGGATGGGTCTGTGTATATAACACTGGGGTACAGTAGGGGTGGGGACGGGTCTGTGTGTATAACACTGGGGTACAGTAGGGGTGGGTCTGTGTGTAACACTGGGGTACAGTAGGGGTGGGTCTGTGTATAACACTGGGGTACAGTAGGGGTGGGGATGGGTCTGTGTATATAACACTGGGGTACAGTAGTGGTGGGGACGGGTCTGTGTGTATAACACTGGGGTACAGTAGGGGTGGGTCTGTGTATAACACTGGGGTACAGTAGGGGTGGGTCTGTGTATAACACTGGGGTACAGTAGGGGTGGGGATGGGTCTGTGTATATAACACTGGGGTACAGTAGGGGTGGGGACGGGTCTGTGTGTATAACACTGGGGTACAGTAGGGGTGGGGGTGGGTCTGTATATAACACTGGGGTACAGTAGGGGTGGGTCTGTGTATAACACTGGGGTACAGTAGGGGTGGGGATGGGTCTGTGTATATAACACTGGGGTACAGTAGGGGTGGGGGTGGGTCTGTATATAACACTGGGGTACAGTAGGGGTGGGGATGGGTCTGTGTATATAACACTGGGGTACAGTAGGGGTGGGGGTGGGTCTGTATATAACACTGGGGTACAGTAGGGTGGGGGTGGGTCTGTATATAACACTGGGGTACAGTAGGGGTGGGGATGGGTCTGTGTATATAACACTGGGGTACAGTAGGGGTGGGGGTGGGTCTGTATATAACACTGGGGTACAGTAGGGGTGGGGACGGGTCTGTGTGTATAACACTGGGATACAGTGGTAGAATTGGGCAGAGTAGATGGGAATATGGGGAGGATGAAATGGGGTCAGTATAAGTGGGGCCTGATGGTCAGTATGGACGCAATGGGCCGAAGGGCCTGTTTACCCGCTGAATTATGCCAGGACTCTCTGAAATGCATCTTCTTTCTCCAGTTCCAGTGTGGACCAGCAGGTGTCAGTGTTTAGCAGTGGCCAGTTTCGGTCTCCCCTTGTGAGGTCGCCAAGGATAGGCACAAAATGCTGGATTAACTCAGCGGGACGGGCAGCATCTCTGGAGAGAAGGGATGGGCGACCTTCTTCAGTCTACTGCGTGGAAACAGGCCCCTCGGCCCAACCTGCCCACACCGACCAACATGTCCCATCCACGCTAGGAACACGTCACATTGGAAACTAGTGCCTTTCCGTAGAATTGTCTCAATCTGGGCAAGATTAGAATTGGATTGGAGGGGCAGTTTTTGTGCCAATTAGAATAAAGGGCCTGTCCCACTTGGCGATTTTTTGAGGTGACTGCCGGCGACTGTCATAGACAATAGACAATAGACAATAGGTGCAGGAGTAGGCCATTCGGCCCCTTCGAGCCAGCACCGCCATTCAATGTGATCATGGCTGATCATCCCCAATCAGTACCCCGTTCCTGCCTTCTCCCCATATCCCCTGACTCCGCTATCTTTAAGAGCCCTATCTAGCTCTCGCTAGAAAGTATCCAGAGAACCTGCCTCCACCGCCCTCTGAGGCAGAGAATTCCACAGACTCACCACTCTCCTGGGTGAAAAAGTGTTTCCTCGTCTCCGTCCTAAATGACTTACTCCTTATTCTTAAACTGTGTGTGTGGCCCCTGGTTCTGGACTCCCCCAACATCGGGAACATGTTTCCTGCCTCTAGCGTGTCCAAACCCTTAATATTCTTATATGTTTCAATGAGATTCCCTCTCATCCTTCTAAACTCCAGAGTGTACAAGCCCAGCCGCTCCATTCTCTCAGCATATGACAGTCCCGCCATCCCGGGAATTAACCTGGTAAACCTACGCTGCACTCCCTCAATAGCAGGTCGCCGAAAAAACGCTTGGGCGATTTTTTTTTTTTAGGCGACTGCCGGCGACTACGCCAATGGAATTCACCAAAGTCAACACCCTACGCCATCCTGGCAACAACCTACGACAGCGTCTACGTCAGGAGAAGACCAGCTACGACAAGCCCACGGACGCTGACTGGCGCCGAACATCTCAAAATCCAGCCGCGACCGGAAAAACGCTACGACTCTTTGGGCGACTGAGAGGACGACTCACGACCGTACAGGCGTCACCCCGGCGATCGTGTGGCGAAAGTCTAGTCGCCGGCAGTCGGCTAAAAAAATCGCCTAAGTGGGACAGGCCCTTAAAGCGCGCACGCACTTGGTGGGAACAAAGACACTTTTCATAAGTATTCGCAAATGCATAGTTCCCTCACACTCTCATTTTTTCATACAAGACCCTCAGAGACTGACATAAAAGCAATCTGTGTCAGCAAGCCCTTTCAGCCAGACATTCCTTGCGACGGTTTCTGCTCCTTTGCGGTGAAGACAGATGATGGGGGGGAAGGCCAGAAATAGCTCAAAGAGTCAGCTGGCTCATTTGGTATTCCAGACTTTCTCCACACACATTAAAAAAAAAACGCGCTGGCTTTCAAGAATGTATCTGTAACGCTACATCTCCGCCTTGCTGGGGGTACAAAATCTCCCCCTGTTACATGACACGACTGTGGAGGTCTGTGGAACTCTCTGCCTCCGAGGGCGGTTCTCTGGATACTTTCGAGAGAGAGTTAGATAGGGCTCTTAAGGATAGCGGAGTCAGGGGATATGGGGAGAAGGCAGGAACGGGGTACTGATTGGGGACGATCAGCCATGATCACATTGAATGGCGGTGCTGGCTCGAAGGGCCGAATGGCCTACTCCTGCACCTATTGTCTATTGTCTACTGTCTACTGTCTATTGACTCAACAAGGTCCACAGAGGAATGCACCCTTGGACAGAGTGGATGTGGGAGCCCTGTTTCCCACACTGCAGCTGGGAATATCTGCGCACAAAGAATGGTTATTCCCTGGATTACAAAAGTCTCCCTCCCTCTCTCCCTCTCTCTCCCTCTCCCCTCTGTCCCCATCCTTCTCTCCCCTCTCTCTCTCTCTCTCCCTCTCTCTCTCCCTCTCTCCCTCTGTCCCCATCCTTCTCTCCCCCTCTCTCTCTCTCTCTCCCTCTCTCTCTCCCTCTCTCCCACTCGCCCTCTCTCTCCCTCTCCTCCGTCTCCATCCTCCCTCTCCCTCTCTCCCTCTCCCCTCTCCCTCTCCCTCTCCCTCTCCCTCTCTCCTCTCCCCTCTCCCCCTGCCCCTCTCCCTCTCTCCCCTCCTCTCTTCCCTCCCCCGCCCCCCTCTCTCTCTCTCCCCTTCCCACTCTCCCCCTCTCCCCCTCTCCCCCTCTCCCCCTCTCTCCCTCTCTCCCTCTCTCCCCCTCTCCCTCTCTCCCTCTCTCCCTCTCCCTCTCTCTCCCTCACTCCCTCTCTCCCTCTCTCCCTCTCCCCTCTCCCTCTCTCCCCTCTCTCCTCTCCCTCTCTCCCTCACTCCCTCTCTCCCTCTCTCCCTCTCTCCCTCTCTCCCTCTCTCCCTCTCTCCCTCTCTCCCTCTCTCCCTCACTCCCTCTCTCCCTCTCTCTCCCTCTCTCCCTCTCTCCCTCTCTCCCTCTCCCTCTCTCCCTCTCTCC
>CM075996.1:2656011-2665840 GCA_038087875.1 Malacoraja senta | reverse complement strand
TTTGTAGGTTTCAGATCAGTCTGAAGAAGGGTTTCGGCCCGAAACGTTGCCTATTTCCTTCGCTCCATAGATGCTGCTGCACCCGCTGAGTTTCTCCAGCACTTTTGTCTACCTTCGATTTTCCAGCATCTGCAGTTCCCTTCTTAAACAAAAAGGTTTGTAGGTTAATTGGCTTGGTACAAAAATATATATATATATATATATATATAAATAGTGTGAGTGTGCGGGATCGCTGGTCGGCGCGGACTCGGTGGGCTGAAGGGCCTGTTTCCGCGCTGAATCTCGAAACTAAACTTGCGTGGGTTTTCTCTGGGTCGAGTGGTGTGCGGAGTTTAGCGATATCTCTCTCCTTCCCTGCTGGCAAGTGCTGCCCACACTCCTTGCTCTCGCCCGCAGCTATTTCTCCCACCCGCATTTCGAAAGAATTCCCTTTTTAATCTGCTTCGATTGTCTCACTGCCAGAACATCTGATGTTGCAACAACACTCGTTTATGGAGTCATAGATTGATACAGCATGGAAACAGGCCTTCAGCCCAACCCGCCAACATGCCCCATCTACACCAGTCCCACCTGCCTGCATTTGGCCCAGATCCCACTATGTGACAACTGAATATCGTTCATTCATTTAAAACCCATCTCACCCACACACCTGACTGAATGCTTCTTAAAAGGTGTTGCTCCAGCACTTTGTGTCCTTTGGTTTTTTTTAAAAAGAGATACAGCATAGTAAGTAAGTTTATTGGCCAAGTATTCACATACAAGGAATTTGCCTTGGTGCTCCGCCCACAAGTAACAACATGACATACAGTGACAGTTACGAATGACTCAGAAAACACTAACCATTAATAATAATAAAACATTAATGATAAAACACCATTGATCAAGCATGTGAACCAACAAAATACCAGAAATAGGCAGTTTGGCCCAGCCTTCACCCCATATATTAATACTATCCCACCCACACACACACACACACACACGGGACAATTTGCAATTGTACCAAAGCCAATTAACCCACAAACCTGCACGTCTTTTGAGCGTAGGAGGAAACCGGAGCACCCGGAGAAAACCCACGCAGGTCACGGGGAGAACGTGCAAACTCCACACAAACAGCACCCACGGAAGCCACGTTAAGTTTAGAGACACAGCATGGACACACACAGGACGTTTGGCCCAACGAGTCCGCGCCGACCAGCGATCACCTCGCGCACTAGATCTATCCTACACACACACACACACCAAGCCAATTCGCCGACAAAGCTGTACGTCTTTGGAGTGCGGGAGGAAACCGGAGAACCTGGAGAAGACCCTCGCAGGTCACGGGGAGAACGTACAAACTCCGCACAGACAGCACCCGTGGTCAGGATCGAACCCGTGACTCTGGCGCTGTGAGGCTGCAACTCTACCGCTGCGCCACCGTGCAGCACGGTGCTGGAGTAACTCTGTGGGCCCCACAGTATACAGATACGGGATAAAGGGAACAACGCCTAGTACAAGATAAAATCCATGGCATCTTGGGGATAACTAGTTAACGAGGTCACTAGCGAACGTCCCCCACAGATCACCTCCTGCACGCAACAAATGCTTTTTTACTGTACTTTGGTACACGTGGCAATAAACTAAACTGAAGTGCGCGGGAAGGAATGTTGGCAAAAATGCTGGAGAAACTCAGCGGGACGGGCAGCATCTGTGGAGCGAAGGAATAGGTGACGTTTCGGGTCGAGACCCTTATTCTGACGGAAGGAAAGGCAGGTGCTGGTTTAAAGCGAAGATAAACGCACAAATGCTGGAGCAACTCAGCGGGACAGGCATCATCTCTGGAGAGGTGGAGCTCAAAGGAGCAGTTATCGACCCGAAACATCACCCATTCCTTCTCTCCAGAGCTGCTGCCCGTCCCGCCGAGTTAATCAACAATAGGTGCAGGAGTACGGCCATTCGGCCCTTCGAGCCATTCAATGTGATCCTCCTGGCTGATCATCCCCAATCAGTACCCCGTTCCTGCCTTCTCCCCCATATCCCCTGACTCCGCTATTTTTAAGAGCCCTATCTAGCTCTCTCTTGAAAGCATCCAGAGAACCTGCCTCCACCGAGGCAGAGAATTCCACAGACTCACAACTCTCTGTGAGAAAAAGTGTTTCCTCGTCTCCGTTCTAAATGGCCGACCCCTTATTCTTAAAGTTACTCCAACTTTTTGTACTTTTCCTCGAACTGAACTGAAGACTTTGCAGTCGATTGTGACACTTGGTGAGAGCTGGCACCTGCTCAACACTCCCTCCTACTGGCAGGAAGGGGGCATGAAAGGATGGTTGGAATAATTGCTGCATAATGAAGGGTTGATTTGTGAGAACATTAGTGTGACTGTCTGCTACTGTAGGACGAGGCGTGACCCCCCTACGGATTCTTGTGGCATTCCGTCAGTGCAGATGCAGGGCATACCAACGACAGCTTAGCCCACCCCGGCCCACGCCATCTCACCAATGCCAAACAAAAGGTCTCGACCCGAAAAACCTCACACATTCCTCCTCTCACAGAAAACAGGTGCAGGAGTAGGCCATTCGGCCCTTCGAGCCAGCACCGCCGTTCAACGTGATCATCCAAAATCAGTACCCCGTTCCTGCTTTTTCCCCCATATCCCTTTAACCTCAAGAGCTAAATCTAACTCTCTCTTGAAAACATCCAGTGAATCGGCCTCCACTGCCTTCTGTGGCAGAGAATTCCACAGATTCACAACTCTCTGGGTGAAAATGTTTTTCCTCATCTCAGTCCTAAATGGCCTACCCCTTATTCTTAAACTGTGTGACCCCTGGTTCTGGACTCCCCCAACATCAGGAACTTTTCTTCCTGTATCTAGCCTGTCCAATCCCTTAAGAATGTTATATGTTTCTACAAGCTCTCCAGAAATGCTGCCTGAACTGCTGAGTTACTCCAGCATATTGTGTCTATCTTTGGTATAAACCAGCATCTGCAGTTCCTTCCTGCACAGTTCCCCTTCCCATTCCCACACTGACCATTGTCAGCAAAATTGGAGGAACAGCATCTCATATTTCGTTTGGGCAACTTACACCCCAGCGGTATGAATATTGATTTCTTTAACTTTAAGCCCCTGCATCCTTTCCCCCCCTCCCCCCACCCAGTCGTTCCCCTCCTTAGCCGTTGCACTTGTTTCACTGTCGTCCTGTCGAGTTTCACCGTCTCTGCAACTCGTTATCACTGACCCACGCAGCCAACAATGGACCATTGTGGGCTCCAATTTTCCTTGATCGTCTGTTTAGTTTAGAGAGACAGCATGGAAACAGGCCCTTCGGCCCACCGAGTCTGCACCGGCCTGCGATCCCCGCACGCCAACACTCTCCCACACACGCCATGGAAACAAATTACAATTATACCAAGCCAATTAACCTACAAACCTGGAGTGTGGGAGGAAACCGAAGATCTTGGAGTAAACCCACGCAGGTCACGGGGAGAACGTGCAAACTCCGTACAGACCGCGCCCGCGGTCAGGATGGAACCCGGGTCTCCGGCGCTGTGAGGCAGCAACTCTACCGCTGCGCCACCCCATACATTGATGATTCATCCCAATAAGACCACAACCATTCTTCATTATACTCCGTCTCGTAGTCGCAGTCTTCCATTTTGTGTGTCTTCTTTCCTCGTTTGTTACTAAAGATTCTGTTACCCTAGGATTGTTGTCACATGGTTACCAGCCTACGTTCTGTAAAGCAACCAACTTAAAATACAAAAAATCCATATTTAAATCTTTTACTGTGTGCACTTGTTACTCATTATCATTAATAAAGCTTTCTATTCTTTCTTTTCGGTCTCTTAGTTGTTCTTCACTTTTCGCACGCTGGTGTTTACCCACAGGGGAGTCACCGTGGAAGAAGGGTCTCCACCCGAAACGTCACCCATTCCTTCTCTCCAGAGATGCTGCCTGTCCCGCTGAGTTACTCCAGCGCTTTGCGTCAATCTTCAAATTAATTCTCATATCGTTTTAACAGCATCTCCCCAGTAAAGGGACGGGTGACGCTTCTTCAGACTGAAACTCGAGTTATCCACTGTTGCAGTGGCGTTGAGAAATATAGAACAAATGAATGAAAGATAAGCAGAAAAATAGCGATGATCAAGGGAACAGGTCAGGTATAAATGCAAATTGTCCCAAGTGTGTCCATAGTATAGTATTAATGCATGGGGGGGGGGGGAGGAGGAAATTTAAATAAATAAATAAATAAATAAACAAATCACTTGTCGGCGCAGACTCAGTGGGTCGAAGGGTGTATTTCCACGCTGTATCTCTAAACTAAATAAAAACTTGGACACGCCAGAGGCAGGAAACATGTTCCCGATGTTGGGGGAGTCCAGAACCAGGGGCCACACACACAGTTTAAGAATAAGGGGTAAGCCATTTGGAACGGAGACGAGGAAACACTTTTTCTCACAGAGAGTGGTGAGTCTGTGGAATTCTCTGCCTAAGAGGGCGGTGGAGGCAGGTTCTCTGGATGCTTTCAAGAGAGAGCTAGATAGGGCTCTTAAAAATAGCGGAGTCAGGGGATATGGGGAGAAGGCAGGAACGGGGTACTGATTGGGGATGATCAGCCATGATCATATTGAATGGCGGTGCAGGCTCGAAGGGCCGAATGGCCTACTCCTGCACCTATTGTCTATACTATGTCACTCAGTCGGTGTAACGGGGGGGGGGGGGGAAATGCCAGACGCGCGGAGCAAGGTGGGAGGTGGGTGAACCGAGGTGATGCCTTCAAGGTCGGCTGCAGGAGGCACCCCCAGTGACAGGGAGGGGAGGGCGTGCGGAACTGCTCCAGTACATCGAGCGCACGGGTCCACAGGATAATGGTGCCACAAATGGCGGTGCCCGCACGTGTAGCTTCGTTTAGTTTGAAGATACAGCTCGGAAACAGGCCCTTCGGCCCACCGGGTCCGTGCCGACCAGCGATCCCCGCACACTGACACTAACCCACACACACACCCATAGGGACAATTTTCACATTTAGACCAAGACAATTAACCTACAAACCTTCACGCCTTTGGAGTGTGGGAGGAAACTGAACATCTCGGAGAAAACCCACGGGGAGAACGTGCAGACTCCGTACAGACAGCACCCGTAGTCGGGATCGAACCCGGGTCTCCGGCGCTGCATTCGCTGTAAGGCAGCAACTCTACCGCTGCGCCACCGTGACCGCCCTATATAAAAAGTTCACTGTGCAGTTGCATATCGAGTCATAGAATGAGACAGCATGGTAACAGGCCCTTCGGCCCAACTTGCCCACACCGGCCCACATGTCTCAGCTACACTAGTCCCACCTGCCCGCGTTTGACCCATATCCCTCCAAACCTGTCCTATCCATGCACCTGTCTAACTGTCTCTTAAACGTTGGGATAATCCCAGCCTCAACTACCTCCTCTGGCAGCTCGTTCCATACACCCACCACCCTTTGTGTACACCCACCGTGTAGTAAATAAAACACCATTGAACCATTGCACCACACTATTTATTCTTGCGCAGGTTAAGTGAACATTTACAACTGATCACAGGTCTTTCTGACCACAGGCGATCAAATTAAATTTTGTGCATTCTCATCAGAAGGATTACTTCGTCAGGAGAGCAGACGGGGCCATTTCCTCTTCGGTGTCTGCGTTTGACCCTTCCTCTCAAAACCTCTCATCTGCAGCCGAACGAGACCAACTTGAAGTCTCCGGCCACTGAGACAAAGTTGACCGTCTCCAGGGACAAGCGGTTGGGGAACTCAATCACAGAATCATTGGGGAGCTTAATCTCAAAGACGTCGCCCTTGAATGTGATGCACACCTGTTGAAATAAAGATGCGATTGTCAGCTCGACCCGAAACCTCACCCGTTCCTTCTCTCCAGAGATGCCGCCCGTCCTGCTGAGTTACGCCAGCATTTTACACCCATCTTCGGTTTAAATCAACATCTATCCATCCGCTCCGAAGGCAGTTTAGCAACATCCTCTTTCACTTCCCCCTCCGAAGATAGTTTAGCAACCTTCTATCTTTCTGCAGTTCCATGTGTAAGAAAGAGCTGCAGATGCTGGTTTACAACCCAATGGTAGATACAAAACCATCCCTTCTCCCCAGAGATGCTGCCTGTCCCGCTGAGTTACTCCAGCAGCTTGTGTCCATCTACAGTTCCTTCCTACATGATACAGCACAAGTTTAATTTAGTTTCTGGAGATACAGCATGGAAACAGGCCCTTCGGCCCACTAAGTCCGTCCCGACCAGCCATCCCCCGCACACTAACACTATCCTACACACACACACACTAGGGACAATTTACATTGATACCAAAGCCAATTAACCTACAAACCCGTACATCTTTGGAGTGTGGGAGGAAACTGGAGCATCCGGAGAAAACCCACGCAGGTCACGGGGAGAAAGTACAGACTCCGTACAGACAGCACCCGTAGTCGGGATCGAACCCGTGACTCTGGTGCTTGGAGGCAGTGACTCTACCGCTGCGCCACCGTGCCGCCTCTGAAGGCTGGTTTCTCTACACCTGCAACTTTCAGGGTTAAAGAATTGACATTTCTCGCTTGGGCAAGTTATCTAGTCGTTAATATACTTTTTTATTAATCACGGAGAATTTTTGATTAGTGCGGGTGTCCGGGGTTTTAGGGGAGAAGGCAGGAGAATGAGAACTATAGAAGATACAATAAATTAGATAAGAATAAATGAATAAGTTTATTGGCCAAGTATTCACATACAAGGAATTTGCCTTGGTGCTCCGCCCGACACGTGACATATAGTGACAGTTAGGAATGACACATATATAAAACATTAAACATTAATAATAACACATTATTGATTAAACATGTGACAGTCACAAGTCACAAGAAGGCACAAAAAACAATGATTAAATAAACGAGAAATAAAATGAATGATAAAAACTAACGAAAAGGATAAAATTAATAAAGAATGATACAAAAAAAATAACAATGATACAGTATTTAAGTGAAAAGAAATAAATAATGATGAAATAATAATTAAAAGAAACATAATGATGAAATAAAAATTATTGTTCCAATGTCAGGGTACATATGATATGTTGGCCATAACAAGAGGAGTTGAGTATAGGAGCAAAGATGTCCTTCTGCAGTTGTACAGGGCCCTAGTGAGACCCACACCTGGAGTATTGTGTGTAGTTTTGGTCCCCTAATTTGAGGAAGGACATTCTTGCTATTGAGGGAGTGCAGCATAGGTTCACCAGGTTAATCCCCGGGATGGCGGGACTGTCATATAATGAAAGAATGGGTCGACTGGGCTTGTGTACTCTGGAATTTAGGATGAGGGCGATCTTATAGAAACGTATAAAATTATGAAAGGACTGGACAAGCTAGATGCAGGAAAAATGTTCCCAATGTTGGGCGAGTCCAGAACCAGGGACCACAGTCTAGGAATAAAGGGGAGGCCATTTAAAACTTAGATGAGAAAAAAAAAATATTTCACCCAGAGAGTTGTGAATTTGTGGAAGGCAGTGGGGGCAGATTCACTGGATGGATTTAAAAGAGTTAGATGGAGCTCTAGGGGCGAGCAGAATCAAGGGATATGGGGAGAAGGCAGGAACGGGGTACTGATTGGGGATGATCAGCCATGATCACATTGAATGGCGGTGCTGGCTCGAAGGGCGGAATGGCCTACTCCTGCACCTATTGTATCTATGAAACGCTCTCCCTCCCAGTATCTCCCCCCCCACAGTCTCCCCTCCCCCAGTCTCTCTCCACCTCCCCCACAGTCTCCCCTCCACCCCCACCCCCCCCCCCCCCCCCCCCACTCACTTTGAACTTCTCTCCCTTGCTGAAGGGGAAGTCGTGTTCTCGCTGCTCACTGTCCCAGCCACCGGCACACTTGGAGTTACAGACGATCACCGCTCCGTCCTCACCGTCGTGGAAGCGGGGCTGGAAGTGCAGGCCGATGTTGTCAGGGCCACTGCCCAGATTCACCGCAAACCTGTGGGCAGAGAACAGCGGGAGATGCAAGCGCGGCACGGAGGCGCAGCGGGTAGAGCGACCTCGGGTGCTGTCTCTACGGAGTTTGCACGTTCTCCCCACGGGTTCTCTCTGGGTGCTCCGGTTTCCTCCCACGACGTGCGGCTTCGGTAAAATTGTGAATTGTCCCGTGTGTGTGTGTGTGTGTGTGTGTGTGTGTGTGTGTGAGTGTGTGTGTGAATTGTGAATTGTCGTGTGTGTGAATTGTCGTGTGTGTGTGTGTGTGTGTGTGTGTGTGATAATGTTAGTGCGCGGGCGATCGCTGATCTGTGGGTGATGGCGGACTCGATGGGCCGAAGGGCCAGTTTCTGCGCTGGAACCAAACGTGCTCCAGTTTCCTCCCACATGCCAAAAGTTGCACGGGCTTGTAGGTTAACTGGCCCTCTGTAAAGTGGATGAGAAAGTGGGGTAACATACAACTAGTGTACGAGGTGGCTGGCCCGAACTCAGTTGGCCGAAGGGCCCATTTCCATGCTGTATCTCTAAAGTTACAATGTGTAAAGTACAAAGGGAAGCGAGGACAAAAAACGAGAAGGGGGAAAAAAACAAAACAAAACTTTAATCTCACCTGTCAGCATCATCTGAAACCTTCCCTTTAATCTTCAAGGTATCTCCCACCTTCATTTCAACATTGTGGATTTCAAGCTGGTTTTGATATTGGAAGTCAGTCAACTCAAGTCACATTTATTTATATAGCACATTTAAAAAACAACTCTCGTTGGCCAAAGTGCTTTACATTGGTTATAAGAATAGCACAAACAAAACAAACTACATACATATATACATGTAGCCCTCGCTCAGAGGACGTCAGGAAAGGCTTGGGAGTAGAGATAAGTCTTTAGTCTTGACTTAAAGGAGTCGATGAAGGGGGCAGTTCTGATGGGAAGGGGGATGCTGTTCCACAGTCTAGGAGCTGCAACCGCAAAGGCGCGGTCGCCCCAGAGCTTATGCCTAGACCGTGGGATATTCAGCAACCCCAAGTCGGCCGATCTGAGGGGCCTGGAGGTGGAGTGGTGGGTGAGAAGACTTTTTATGTAGGTGGGGGCAAGCCCATTGAGGGCTTTGTAGACATGGAGGAGGATCTTGAAGTTTATAACGGAAAGAAACCATTATTTCACAAGAAGAGTCTGAAGAAGGGTCTCGACCCGAAACGTTGCCCATTTCCTTCGCTCCATAGATGCTGCCTCACCCACTGAGTTTCTCCAGCATTTTTGTCTACCTTCGATTTTCCAGCATCTGCAGTTCCTTCTTAAACATTATTTCACAACTACCTCTTTTACTTAAAAGAAAACTTGGTCACGAGACTCAAAACCCCATTAACACCCACGAGGGACAGAGGGACAGAGGGACAGAGGGACAGAGGGACAGAGGGACAGAGGGACAGAGGGACAGAGGGACAGAGGGACAGCAGATGCCGGTTTACCAAGAAGAGACTAAATGCTGGAGTAACTCCAGCATCCGTGGAGAACATGGATAGGCGACGGGACCTATCTTCAGAACCTCAGCCTACAGAAGGGTCCTGACCCAAAACGTCACCTACCCATGTTCTCCAGGGATGCCGTGCGACTCGCTGAGTTACTCCAGCACTTTTACTGAACAAGTGAATTATTGCATTTGATTTAAACATGGCAGGTACAACAGAGGACCTGGCGTGTGGGGACCACCTGAGGGGGGGGGGGAGAACAAAGTTGGACCTGGATAGTGAGGGGTAATGGGAGTGTATTCAGGTGGAGAGGGAAGAGAGGGGGAGGCATTTAGCTTAGTCATAGAGTTATACTTTGTGGAAACAGGCGCTTCAGCCCAACTTGCCC
>CM075996.1:2606011-2648511 GCA_038087875.1 Malacoraja senta | reverse complement strand
GCAGGTCATAGCCGAAGGGCCTGTTTCCACACTGTATCTCTGAACTAAATTAAACTTTGTAACTATCTTTGGTATAAACTAGCATCTACAGTTTTTTGTGTCTCCACTATAGTTACGTTTGTACACAGTGGACAACTTGATTGGAATCATGTTTCCAGTGCCTGGATAGCACGCAACAATAAAAAGCTTTCCACTGTACCTCGGTACACGTACAGGTGTAGAGGTACATTGACGTCTGTTAATGGTCCCTAGTGTGTGTGTCGGATGGAACTAGTGCATGAGTGATCGCTGGTCGGTGTGGACTGAGGACTGTTTTCACCCTGTATCTCCAAACTAAACTAAACAGCACTGGGGAGAAGGTGGGGCTGGTGGGATTTCCAGTTTACAACTATCTTCACTTTAGAAGTTAAAGATACAGCGTGGAAACAGACCCTTTGCTCTTTGACCAGCGATCCCTGCACACTCACACTATCCTACACACACACCAGGGACAATTCACAATTTTACTGAAGCCAATTAACCTACAAACCTGTACGTCTTTGAAGTGTGGGAGGAAACCGGAGCACCCGGAGAAAACCCATGTGGTCACGGGGAGAACGTACAAACTCCGTAAAGACAGCACCCGTGGTCAGGATCGAACTCGGGTCTCTGGCGCTGTGAGGCAGCAGCTCTACCCGCTGCACCACCGTGCTGCCTGCTCTGACCCACTCTTATCTACCCTGCACCCAGCCGGGGTCACAAGCATGGCACCAAGGCTGTCTTCTATCGCTAGTCCTTGTTTGACTTCAAACCCACTGATAATTGGATAAACCGTGTTAACATTATCCCATCGTTATTCCGAACAGCTCCGTCACAGAGGTCTCTGTGATTTACGGACTGTTCCCAGGGCAACATTCAGAGACTGACATCGAGTGCTGCTGGAGGGTCATCAACTCGGGTAAAGACGCTCTTTGGTCTGCCCGAGCGTTGTTGACCACCCAGCGGAACTAGATGTCCGTCGGGGAACGTTGCCGACTGGCCCGCTGCGGACTGCAGGAATACGTGCTGAAGCTCGGTGCAGCCAACGCCAAGGCTCGGTGGGGGAGGGAGGGCCACAGTCTAGGGTCCTTCCGCTGCTGGACATGGGGGGCAGGGTGGGGTGGAGACGCCCCTCAATACAAGAGAAGGGATTCCACGCCAGTGGGTCACATGAGTGGCAAGGGTGTGTGGGGGGAAAAAATTGTGATTTGGGGAAACTGTATTGAATGTATGTATAGCCTCTGAGAATGTCGGATGGAGTTTTGTAAGGATCATGTATTGTATAAATTTATTTCTCGAATAAAGTCTATTTTGAAATTTAAAAAAAAGTTATCTCGGCTTTCAATGCCGAACTTTACGGAAATGATAGATTAACGAAGCTATCTCTGCAGATCCTGTACCAGTTATTGCCTGTCGCTGCTCGGGTCAAAGTCCATCGTGTGTGGGTGAGAACGGGAGGTGCTTGAGTGGAATTTCTGCTCGGCATTTCTGTCCATGTCAGTATCTGTCCGTGACAGCACTCGGAGAGGTGAACGGGTCACCTTGATACTGAGCCTACAAAGGCAAACCTTCCATACGAACATTCCTTGGAAGCTAACTAATTAATAAAAAATACTAATAAACTTTATTCAACTGTTGAAGTCACATCAAGAGTCAAGAGAGTTTTATTGTCATGTGTCCCAGATAGGAGAATTCTTGCTTGCTTCAGAGTAGATTTACGAGGATGTTGCCAGGACTAGAGGGTGATAAATTTGTTAATGTGAATTAGTCCAATTAAGATGTTGTGTAATTGTGTTAGCTGTAATTCCCCCCCACCCACCCACCCAATCTTCCCATATTCCGATCTACTTTTTAAGTCCAAAGAACTATTGCGCTTATGATTCAGCTCAGAATAAAAGATAACATGTAATTTGGTTTTCTGAAGTAACCAAGTAGATGGACACAAAATGCTGGAGTAACTCAGCAGGTCAGCATCATCTCTGGAGAGAAGGAATGGGTGATTTTTCGGGTTGGGGCCCTTGACTGTTTGCACACATGGTAGATATCAGAGATGCTGCCTGACCTGCTGAGTTACTCCAGCATTTTGTGTCTAACTTTAGTATCAACCAACATCTGCAATTCTTCATTGCTGAAGTGAATAATGTTTAATGCAGGATAAAGTCCAAAGGTCTCACATGAGGTGGATAGTAGCTCAGGCCTTGCTCTCTAGTTGTTGGTAGGATGGTTCAGTTGCCCCATAACACCTAGGAGGAAATTGTCCTTGGATCTGGAGTGCTGTGTTACTCGTGCTGATTCACTCCAGCACTTTGTGTGCTTTTATGTAGTAACCAGCATATTCAGTCCCTTGCTTGTGTCTGTGAACAGTGCATTGCCGCTTCAAGGAGCCGGGGCGTTTCCCACTTAAAGAAGACGCTGGGCGTTTACTGCTTTAAGAAGACGCTGGGCGTTCACCGCTTTCAGAAGGAGCTGGGAAGTTTATAACTTTAAGGAGCCGGATCATTTACCGCTTTAGGGAGGAACTGGGAGGTTTACCATTTTAAGGAGTTGGGCGTTTACCGCTTTAAGGAGAAGCTGGGAGGTTTGCCCCTTTAAGGAGCCGGGCCCACCACCCCTTTAAGGAGCCGGGCCATTCTCGCTTTAAGGAGCCGGGCCATTCTCGCTTTAAGGAGCCGGGCCATTCCCGCTTTAAGGAGCCGGGCCATTCCGCTTTAAACCGCTTTAAAGCATGGAATAATCTTCACCCTACCATAGTTACCGAACCAGATGCAACTAAATTTAAGGTAGCTCTTTCTTCCCAAAAACCCTTTCTGGCTTAAGTCCTCCCTCCACCACCTCCAGTTTAAATTCCATTTGGAATATTTTGGAGGACCAAGAAACCAAGAAGGAGCCGGGCCATTCCCGCTTTAAGGAGCCGGGCCATTCCCGCTTTAAGGAGCCGGGCCCACCACCGCTTTAAGGAGCCGGGCCATTCCCGCTTTAAGGAGCCGGGCCCACCACCGCTTTAAGGAGCCGGGCCCACCACCGCTTTAAGGAGCCGGGCCCACCACCGCTTTAAGGAGCCGGGCCCACCACCGCTTTAAGGAGCCGGGCCCACCACCGCTTTAAGGAGCCGGGCCCACCGCCGCTTTAAGGAGCCGGGCCCACCACCGCTTTAAGGAGCCGGGCCCACCACCGCTTTAAGGAGCCGGGCCATTCCCGCTTTAAGGAGCCGGGCCCACCACCGCTTTAAGGAGCCGGGCCCACCACCGCTTTAAGGAGCCGGGCCCACCGCCGCTTTAAGGAGCCGGGCCCACCACCGCTTTAAGGAGCCGGGCCATTCCCGCTTTAAGGAGCTGGGCCCACCACCGCTTTAAGGAGCCGGGCCCACCACCGCTTTAAGGAGCCGGGCCATTCCCGCTTTAAGGAACCGGGCCCACCACCGCTTTAAGGAGCCGGGCCATTCCCGCTTTAAGGAGCCGGGCCCACCGCCGCTTTAAGGAGCCGGGCCCACCACCGCTTTAAGGAGCCGGGCCCACCACCGCTTTAAGGAGCCGGGCCATTCCCGCTTTAAGGAGCCGGGCCCACCACCGCTTTAAGGAGCCGGGCCCACCACCGCTTTAAGGAGCCGGGCCATTCCCGCTTTAAGGAGCCGGGCCCACCACCGCTTTAAGGAGCCGGGCCCACCACCGCTTTAAGGAGCCGGGCCATTCCCGCTTTAAGGAACCGGGCCCACCACCGCTTTAAGGAGCCGGGCCATTCCCGCTTTAAGGAGCCGGGCCCACCGCCGCTTTAAGGAGCCGGGCCCACCACCGCTTTAAGGAGCCGGGCCCACCACCGCTTTAAGGAGCCGGGCCATTCCCGCTTTAAGGAGCCGGGCCCACCACCGCTTTAAGGAGCCGGGCCCACCACCGCTTTAAGGAGCCGGGCCATTCCCGCTTTAAGGAACCGGGCCCACCACCGCTTTAAGGAGCCGGGCCTTTACCGCTTTAAGGCGCTCCTGGAGGTGGCTGGGAAACAAGATGGCGGCGCCGCGGGAGGAGGAAGAGAGTCTGGAGGCGCGGCTGAGTGAGTGAAGGAGGGAAGGAGGGAGGGAAGGAGGGAGCGCCGCGGGGAGTGAGTGAAGGAGTGAGGGAGCGCCGCGGGGAGGGAGGGAGGGAGGGAGGGAGTTGGGGCGACATTGACCTGACGGCCCAGTAAAGGCCCCACACGCCGCCCGCGGCCTATCCGTATCTCCTGGCGCCGGATGGGCCCGGGAATGTTCCAGAAGCGGCCGCAGCCTGTAGCGGGGCCCGGGGCCCCTCACACAACAACAACAACAACAACATCCCCACCCTGACTGACCACAGCAGCGACACACGGGCAGCCTGGGGACCCGCAGCACTGGCTCAGTGGGGAACAAGGGAGTTAGACAGAGCTCTGGGGGCTGGTGGAGTCAGGGGGGGGGGGATATGGGGAGAAGGCAGGAACGGGGTACTGATTGTAGATGATCAGCCATGATCACATTGAATGGCGGTGCTGGCTCGAAGGGCCGAATGGCCTACTCCTGCACCTATTGTCTATTGTCTAAAACTGGCCAGTGTGTACACACTCACCCACAAGTATACACACACACATATATATATATATACACACACACACACACACATATATATATATATACACACACACACACACACACATATATATATATATACACACACACACATATATATATATACACACACACACACATATATATATACACACACACACACATATATATATATACACACACACACATATATATATATACACACACACACACACACATATATATATATACACACACACACATATATATATATACACACACACACACATATATATATATACACACACACACACACACATATATATATATACACACACACATATATATATATACACACACACACACATATATATATACACACACACACACATATATATATACACACACACGTATATATACACACACACACATATATATATACACACACACACATATATACACACACACACATATACACGCATACACACACACACATATATACACACACACACACATATATATACACACACACATATATATATATATACACACACACACACACATATATATATATATACACACACACACACACATATATACACACACACACACACACACACACATATATATATATATACACACACAAATACACACACACACACGCATATATATACACACACACACACATATATATATATACACACACACACACATATATACACACACACACACATATATACACACACACCATATATATATATATATATATACACACACACACATATATATATACACACACAAACACGCGCACACACACACATATATATTATACATACACACAAATACACTATACACACACTAATACACATATACATACACACATATGTATACACACACACACACACACATATATATATATGTATTTGTGTGTGTATATGTATGTGTGTGTATTTGTGGGTAAGTATAACACACTGAAGGTAGACAAAAATGTTGGAGAAACAGCGGGTGAGGCAGCATCTATGGAGCGAAGGAATAGA
This sequence comes from Malacoraja senta, assembly GCA_038087875.1. Taxonomy (NCBI): domain Eukaryota; kingdom Metazoa; phylum Chordata; class Chondrichthyes; order Rajiformes; family Rajidae; genus Malacoraja; species Malacoraja senta. The sequence continues at coordinate 2,642,907 of CM075996.1, read as the reverse complement.
TGGCATTTCGGGTCAAGACCCTTCTTCAGACATCAGTACAAATGTCACCTGTCCTGCTGAGTTACTCCAGCATTTTGTGTGTCTCTCCAACTGGAATGTACCTAGACACATTACACTTCACATTGTTCAAGAAGGAACTGCAGATGCTGGAAAATCGAAGGTAGACAGAAATGCTGGAGCATCTATGGAGCGAAGGAAACAAGCAACGTTTCGGGCCAAAACCCTTCTTCAGACTAATTCAGACCCACTTCACATTGCACACGGCAAAATCCGTGTAGTATATCAAGGGCTGTGGTACTTTGGAAAGTTAGTTAGATATAGAGGTCTTTCCTGGGTAAACCAGCAACTGTAGTTGTTGTTTCTGGATATAAGAGGTTTAGTTTAGAGATACAGAGCCTAAACAGGCCCTTCGGCCCACTGTGTCCGCACCGACCAGCAATCCCCGCACACTATCACTATCCTACACACACAGGGACAATCTTACATCTATACCAAGCCAATTAACCGACAAACCTGCACGTCTTTGGAGCGTGGGAGGAAATCAAAGATCTCGGAGAAAACTCATGTAGGTCACGGGGAGAACTTATAAACTCCGTACAGACAGCACCCGTAGTCGGGATCGAACCCGGGTCTCTGACGCTGCAAGTGCTGTAAGGCAGTAACTAATTTAAGACAGAGTCAGCTGAGGATACATCTTTCATGGAGTGAAGGCAGTCAGCAATGTCGGCCTGGAATAAGTTGGAGCTAGGGAACCTGCAACTGTGGCAGCGATTGAACAGTGATTTTTAAATTGGAGGCCATGGTCATCTGATGGTCAGTATAGGACAGTGGGTACCGGTTAATGAGTGACTGGGACTTGATGAGTTCAGGAGCAGGCAGTAGAGATTTAGATGTGCGTACGCTTTCTGTTGGAAAAACAAATGACGGAAGAACTCAGTCCGTTGAGCAGCATCTGTGGCAGGAGAACTCGGTTAACAATTCCCAGTGGGAAAACGCACTGCCATCGTTCAGGTGTTGACCAAGAAATGTCTGGAGTTGCTTCCCTGTGACTTGTCCACGAAGCACTTTTCCCATGATGTTAGTGCAGCATTGTTATTTGCTCAACGATTTGTCTCACTTGTGTGTTATGGATGATCTACCCAAGAATGCAACTTTTTCTTAAGGTAGATTTATTGTGCTCTTAGTGTCACTTCTAAGATTTCTGAATTGTGGGCCTAAACCTGTCCATTATATCCCTGTGGCGTGTTTACAGATCAGCTGTGGTGACTAAAGCTTACCTCCTTGATGTTTTGAGATGAAAAAGAATGAAGAGCCTTATTTATTATAGTATTTATTATAATTCCTAATTTGAGGAAGGACATTCTTGCTATTGAGGGAGTGCAGCGTAGGTTTACAAGGTTAATTCCCGGGATGGCAGGACTGTCATATGCTGAGAGAATGGAGCAGCTGGGCTTGTATACTCTGGAGTTTAGAAGGATGAGAGGGGATCTCATTGAAACATATAAGATTGTTTAGGGCTTGTACACACTAGAGGCAGGAAACATGTTCCCGATGTTGGGGGAGTCCAGAACCAGGGGCCACAGTTTAAGAATAAGGAATAAGCCATTTAGAACGGAGACGAGGAAACACTTTTTCTCACAGAGAGTGGTGAGTCTGTGGAATTCTCTGCCTCAGAGGGCGGTGGAGGCCGGTTCTCTGGATGCTTTCAAGAGAGAGCTAGATAGGGCTCTTAAAGATAGCGGAGTCAGGGGATATGGGGAGAAGGCAGGAACGGGGTACTGATTGAGGATGATCGAATGGCGGTGCTGGCTCGAAGGGCCAAATGGCCTGCTCCTGCACCTATTGTCTATTGTGTATTGAATATATTAAAGATTTCTCGGCGTGTAACTCCATCTGAAGAATGAGACACTAGGATCTGCAGAATTCCAATCAAAACCCACCCCACCTCTTTTCAAGCTTTCTCTCCCCCCCCCCCCCCCCACTACAATGTCTGAAGGATCTTGACCCAAAATATCACCCGTCCATTCCCTCCACAGATGCTGCCTAACCCGCCGAGTAATTACAGCACTTTGTGTTTTGCTCCTTCTAATTATTTATTTTCATAATGCTTCAGCATTCTTCAAAGCTTTCAACATTTTTCAAGTTATGCATCAAGGGTCCCAACCCTAAACGTCGCCTCCACAGATGCTGCCTGACCTGCTGAGTTATTCTAGCATTTTGTGTTCACCTCAAGGTTTCAGCATCTGCAATTCCTTGTGTCTCTCAAATGTTTAAAAACTGATGTGTGCAATAGATTTGGAGTAAATATACAGCCTTTGCCATTCTAGTATTATCAGTGGCAATTAAAAAAAATAGTAATTCCCTTGGAAAACTTGTTTAAGAAGGAACTGCAGATGCTGGAAAATCGAAGGTGGACAAAAATGCTGGAGAAACTCAGCAGGTGAGGCAGCATCTATGGAGCGAAGGAAATAGGCAACGTTTCGGGTCGAGACCAAGGGTCTCGACCCGAAACGTTGCCTATTTCCTTCGCTCCATAGATGCTGCCTCACCCGCTGAGTTTCCCCAGCATTTTTGTCTCCCTTAGAAAACTTGTTCGCTCCCTCTTCTGGGTGGTCCGGGACTTGGAAAAGTACTGTTCAAATATTGTATAGATCTTTTATTAAAATGCACATCAGGACAGGCTGCAGAGGTAAGGGATTAGGTTTCCACTTGATGTCTGCAGCAGCTGCATTTTCTCCTTGTGTTAGAGTCAAGAGTGTTTAATTGCAAGATGCGCCAGGAATGGAGCAGTGACATTCTTACTTGCTGCAGCTTAAAAAGCACATTAATGCAACGTCGCAAGAAATAAATATACAATATTTCTCGTACAATAAGTGTTAACACAACAAACAAATGTTTGGGCAGCACGGTGGCGCAGCAGTAGAGCTACTACCTTGCAGAACCAGAGACCCGGGTTTGATTCTGACTACGGGTGCTGACGGTACGGAACGTCTTTGTACGGTCACCCCGTGGGTTTCCTCCGAGATCTCCGGTTTCCTCCCACACTCGAAAGACGTACAGGTTTGTAAGTTAATTGGCTTGGTGTAAATGTAAAAATTGTCCCCAGTGTGTGTAGGGTTGTGTTAATGTGCGGTGCGGACTCGGTGGGCTGTATCTCTAAACTAAAATAAGCTGAACACAATAACTTCTCAGTTCTGCAAGGTAATCAGACATTAACTCTGCAAGCTGAGTGAACATTATGCAAGAACGTTCCCAACTGTAAACGTTCCCTAAGATAAACACAAAGTGCTGGAATAACTCAGCGGGCCAGGCAGCATTTCTGGAGAAACAGGATAGACGATGTTTTGTTAATATTTCTTTCTGCTTTGTATATTAGGAATACATATCTGATGCAAATTGACAAAGTGTTTGCACATTCTCTATGTGACTGCAAGGATTTCCTCCAGTTTCACCAATCTCTCTCCTCAGATGTGCGGGTTTGTAGTTTAATTGGCCCAAGTGTAGGGTAGTGGAATAACACAGAACCAGTGTTAACGGGTGATCAATGGTCGGCGTGGACTCAGTGGGCTGAAGGACCTGTTTCTATTCTGTATCTTTGAATCAATCAAACAGCTGTGCATTTGAAACGCCTCTTGGCAGTTTTGTAAATATTAGGGCTGCCATCAAAATTAATTTGACAATTCATGATCATTGTGGTGAAGGAATGCATGCCAGTTAGCTAGAAACTCTGTGATGTCTTTAAAATAGAAACCTGAATAGTATTCTACTCATTGGCATGGAAATCCCTTTGAAATCCCCACACAGCTGATTACACCCACATGCTAAAATGACAGCTCAGCATACTGGTGTAAAGGTAAAAAAATGTCTGCCAGTCTCTGAAGAAGCTAAACCAGTTCCTCTTGTTTCCCTGTAGCAGTGAGATAGATTGACTTTCTTTTGACCTCTAGTCCCAGACTCTTCCCACTAGTGGGAACATCCACTCTATCCAAGCCTTTCACTATTCTGTGTGTTTCAGTGAGTTCCCCCCCTCGTTTTTCTAAACTCCAGCGAGTACAGGCCCAGTGCCGGCAAACGCCCATCATAGGTTCAGCTTATCAATGAATGGTGGCAGGAGCTCCTGGAAAGTCCCCACTGCTGACTCTTCACTGGAGATACAGCGCAGAAACAGGCCCTTCAGCCCACCGAGCCCGCGCGGGAACTGGTCTCGGAGAAAACCCGCGCGGTCACAGGTTCGATCCCGACTACGGGTGCTGTCAGTGCGGAGTTTGTACATTCTGTCCGTGCCTTGCGTGGGGTTTTCTCCGAGATTTTCGGTTTCCTCCCACACTCCATTGACGTACAGGTTTGTAGGTTAATTGGCTTGGTGTTTGTGTAAATTGTCCCTAGTGTGTGTAGGTTAGTGCTAGTGTGCGGGGATCACAGGTTGGCATGGACTCGGTGGGCCGAAGGGCCTGTTTCCACGTTGTGTCTCTAAAGTACATTTGTGTCCATCCATGCAGACAGTTAGAATTTCATACAGTTTTTAATCCAGCACCTTCACAGAACAAGAAAGAAAAACCCTTGGATTTATCAATAACATCCATGATCTCAGGATTTCTCAAAATGCTTTGCAACTATTGAGATAGTTATGATATGTTGTCACGTAGCAATGTAGGAATGTTACTCTGACAGGTTTGGAAGGTTATATTAAGTGCTGGCAGTGATATGGACCTATGATATTTCAAGTGGAAGAGAGAATTGACCATACTAAGATATGAAACATAATTCCTTCATTTTAGATATGATGGCTGAACAATCGTGTTTATAATGTAATGCTCTCCCTAGCCTAAGTGTAGCACAACTATTTTGCACCATAGAGACATACAGCAAGGAATGACAACTTTTGGCCCAACTCATCTATGCTGAGAATCTAAGCCCATCCTACCTTGGCCCATATCCCTGTAAATTTCCTATCCATGTACCTGTCCAAATATCTTTTAAATGTTGACATTAGCTTGCAATGACTCATCCCTTTTCTGTACCATGAGAATATATTTACATTGAGCATTGTCAGACTTTGCAGCATTTCCATGTGCCAGGTTGCTATAGTTATTTTCTCTCCATCAAGCGGATGTCTGATATATATTTGGAATGAAATATGCTACGTCAGAAAGGTTGGTGTTTTTGTGTTGGGAGTGGGAGTGTGTGTAATTTAAGGAAAATTTCATTTGCAGTGAATGGTGGTATGTCTTCTTTTGTTTAAGAAAGAACTGCAGATGCTGGAAAAATCGAAGGTAGACAAAAATGCTGGAGAAACTCAGCGGGTGAGGCAGCACCCGCTGAAGAAGGGTCTCGACCCGAAACGTCGCCTATTCCTTCTCTCCATAGATGCTGCCTCACCCGCTGAGTTTCTCCAGCATTTTTGTCTACCTTTGTGTGTTTTCTTTTTCTCCCTTTTCACCTCCATGCTGACTCGTATTTATCTCGGCAGCCATCTCATCCCTGCTCAGTTGGCTTTACGTGCTCTTCCAGATGGTGAATGTGGGAGGCTGAATACAAAGTACATGCAATTAACTGCAGGTGCAGGTTTACAGAAAAAGACACAAAGTGCTGGACTGACTCAGCGGGTCAGGCAGCATCTCTGGAGAACGGGGTTAAGCGAAGTTTTGGGTCGGGATCCTCCAGCATGATTGTAGAGGGCTAAGATCCTATAGCGAGTAAGATAGTCCACTCCTGCTAAATCCAATGGGCTGACGTGTAGTACACACCGGAGGCCATTTCAGTAATCCGACCCGATTATCCCTCTCGCAGTGTAATCAGCGTTGTGGGGAACAGTTTGTGTGTGTGTGTGATTATAGTGTTAGATTCATAATTCATAATTCTGTCCATTCATAATTCTGTTATTTTTTGTTATGATTAATATGTTAATAAATTATAATTCTGTTAAAAATACATTGCAAACCTCCCCGCAACTTTACCCTGGCGTCCCAGCCGTGCTGGCCCGAGCCAGACTTCCCACACGCAGTGGAAGCTTTTTATTGTGGCCCTTGTGGCTAAAGGGATCAGGGGGTATGGAGAGAAGGCAGGTACAGAATACCGAGTTGGATGATCAGCCATGATCATATTGAATGGCGGTGCAGGCTCGAAGGGCCGAATGGCCTACTCCTGCACCTATTTTCTATGTTTCTATTGTGAGGCGGAGAGGCAGAAAGAAAATGAGAAGATTTTTACCAAATAACTTTGATTTTTACGAGGATGTTTCCGTAACCGTCTCCCGTCTCCGCACTAGTTATCTTTGCTCCGCTATGGGGTCTTTGATGCGGAGACGGAAGCCGGTTACGGAAATGGGGCCGAAAATTACCCCTGAATCTGCCCATGACCGTACTACGTCTTTTTCGTCGAGTGGACTATCTTGCTTGCTATAGGATCTTTGGGCTAGGGGATGTGGGGGAAGGGGATACAGGAAGAGAGGTGGGAGGTGGGGCAAAGCCTGGCGAGTGATAGGTGGATACATTTGAAGGAGGTTTTGATTGGCAGCTGGTTGGACAAAGGCCAGAGATGGAAAGAAAAAATTCTGATGAAGGGCCTCGACCCGAAACGTCACGCATTCCTTCTCTCCAGAGATGCTGCCTGTCCCGCTGAGTTACTCCGGCATTTTGTGTCTATCTTTGGTGTAAACCAGCATCGGCACTTCCTTCCTACACAAAAAAAAGTGGTGAGATAAGAAGATAAGAGAAGATGGAGGGGAAATGGTTGCACATGCAGGAAAGAGAGGGGTTAAAGGGGGTGGAGTGTTTGTTGGTTAATTACCTGAAAATTGGAGAATTCAATGTTCATACCGTTTGGTTGTATGCTACCCAAGCGGAATATGAGGCGCTGTTCCTCCAGTTTGCGTGTGGCCTCACTCTAGTAATGAGAGAGGCCCAGGACTGTACGGTCAGTGTGGGTAGGAAGGAAATGCAGATGCTGCTTAATACAGAAGATAGACACAAAAAGCTGGAGTAACTCAGCGGGACAGGCAGCATCTCTGGAGAGAAGGAATGGGTGACGTTTTGGGTCGAGACCCTTCTTCAGAAGAGTTTAAATGGTAAAGGGTCTGTCCCACTTGGGTGTAATTTGCGCGTCACACAGATGGCGCGCGAAGATTTTGTACATCCCAAAATTCTGGGGCGCCGCGCGCGACCGCGTGTCACTGCTTACGTCACCATGCACCATGCGTGTGTAAATGATGTTGCGTAAATGACACGCAAATGGCGCCCAAGTGGGACAGGCCCTTTAGCAATTGAGAGATTCTGTGTTCAAGTGTTCACGAAAGAGTTGCCTAGTGTACGCTTGGTCTCGCCGATGCACAGGAGGCCACAACGGGAATGCCTCCCTTCGATGTGAGAAGTTCATTTGATCAGCAACAAAATAAGAGCCCTATCCATCCTGCGCCAGTTCCCTTGCCTTGAATGATTATCAGAAGTTAATCTCTCAATTTCTCCATCCACTCCATAACAACAGTTGGGAACAAGAGCCACTTTATTACCTCAAACCGCAGCACTTGTGAGCAGCTGATCCCAGTGGCAGACTCCAGAACATATTTTGGGCAGCTTACTATCCAGTGGTATTAATATTGATTTCTCCAACTTCAATTAACCCTTGCATTCCCTCTCTACCCGTCCCTCCCCCACCCTAGTCCTCTTGCTAATTTCACTGTTGCCACCTCGTCCCCAGCCAACAATGGACCATTGTGGGCTCCACCTTTCCTGAGTCATCGATGCGGGCTGCTCTTTGTTCTGTACCTTCCCATACCTCCCTGAGCTCTGAGCTCTGAGTCAGATGAAGGGTCTCGTCCTGCAACATCACTGACACCTTTTCTCCAGAGATGCTGTCTGACTCGCTCAGTGACTCCAGCCCTTTGTGTCTATCTTCAGTGTAAACCAGCATTGGAAGTTCCTTCCTACACATTTTGGGCTGCACTCAGTGAGGTCACAGTGTATCATGAAGTACATCTTCATATATGGAGGGCTACACAATGGAGTTTAATAGTGATAGCAGTTCTCTAGATAAGAACACACGATAAATGGTAATGATTCTGTGGCAAAGCATTGCCCTGATTGCTTTCAATGTCAGGAATATTTTGCCCCTCCCCTGAATGCTTTAAATATCAGGAATTTCCACTTTGACTTAGATTTCTGCTGAGTTTGTGACCATAATTGGTGCATCAAATTGAGGTGACCCCGCCCTTCCCCCACAATAACGGAAGGAAACAACAGCTACAAAGTCCTCAAAACTCCCAGGGATAGGGTCCATTATCCCAGCAAGCACTATCTTCTGAAAGAGCTGCTCATCTGACAAGGAGAAAAGCAATTTATCTTGTATGTGAATATACAATGTATATTCCTTGTATGTGAATATACTTGGCCAATAAACTTAAACCTATCACAAATCGTAAGTGTGCAGAGAGAGCCAATTGATTCAGCTAATTACAAAATGATGACCAACTGATCTAATTAACATTATTGAGCTGACTTTTAAAGTACAGAGACCTGGGCTGCAATTGCCTTCAGAGAACCAGCTAGGTGAAGGATAGTTGCTGCAGGGAATTGTGTGAAGGTGTAGGGAAAAGGTAGTCTTGGGCTGGTGTGGGATGCTGTCCTCTTCAAAAAGGTTGATTTAATCTGCAGACGTCGGGTCATTGTGAAGAATGAGTTTTGAACAGAGTTTAGATTAGAGGTACAGCGCAGAAACAGGCCCTTTGACCCACCGAGTCCGCGCCGACACTAACCCTATCCTACACGCACTGGGGACAATTTACAATCTTTACCAAAGCTAATGAACCTACAAACCTGTACATCTTTGGGAGTGTGGGAGGAAATCGGAGCACCCAGGGAAAACCCATGCAGGTCATGGGAAGAATGTACAAACTCCGTACAGACAGCACCCATAGTCAGGATCGAACCCAGGGTATCTGGTGCTATAAGGCAGCAAATTCTACCGCTGCGCTACCATGCCGCCCTTTCAGTGTAGGAAGATATTTTACATAGATACATAGATACATAGAAAATAGGTGCAGGAGTAGGCCATTCAGCCCTTCGAGCCTGCACCGCCATTCAATATGATCATGGCTGATCATCCAACTCAGTATCCCGTACCTGCCTTCTCTCCATACCCCCTGATCCCTTTAGCCACAAGGGCCACATCTAACTCCCTCTTAAATATAGCCAATGAACTGGCCTCAACTACCCTCTGTGGCAGAGAGTTCCAGAGATTCACCACTCTCTGTGTGAAAAAGTTTTTCCTCATCTCGGTCTTAAAGGATTTCCCCCTTATCCTTATGCTGTGACCCCTTGTCCTGGACTTCCCCAACATCGGGAACAATCTTCCTGCATCTAGTTTGTCCAACCCCATAAGAATTTTGTACGTTTCTATAAGATCCCCTCTCAATCTCCTAAATTCTAGCGAGTATAAGCCAAGTCTATCCAGTCTTTCTTCATATGAAAGTCCTGACATCCCAGGAATCAGTCTGGTGAACCTTCTCTGCACTCCCTCTATGGCTATAATGTCCTTCCTCAGATTTGTGCCTCAGCGCAAATTTGTGACTTCTGGAAAGAAAAGGCACAATGAAACAACATCAGTGTAGAAAGGAACTGCAGATGCTAATGCAAAGTGCTGGAGTAACTCTGCGGGTCAGGCAGCATCTCTGTGCCGTGCTGTGTCGGGATCAAACCTGAGTCTCTGCCATTATAATGCATAGACTCTACCAGCTGCTACTCTGTGCCGTGCTGTAAGTCAGGATTGGCCCTGGGTCTCTGGCGTTGTAAGATATCAACTCTACCTGCTGCCCCACTGTGCCGTGCTATAAGTCAGAGTCTGAAGAAGAGTCCCAACCCCGAAACGTCACCCATCCTTTTTCTCCAGAGATGCTGCCTGACCCGCTGAGTTACTCCAGCACTTTGTGCCTATGGAACAACATCATCCTTCTGTGTAGGAAGGAACTGCAGTTGCTGGCTTATACTGAAGATCCACAAAAAGCTGGATTAACTCAGCGGGACAGGCAGCATCTCTGGAGAGAAGGAATGGGTGACGTTTCGGGTCGAGACCCTTCTTCATCCTCCTGTGTGACGGCATTCTGTAATAGTGAAACATTGAATGATAATTTTGCAAATTGGTAAATTTACCCTTCCTGTTTTCAGAACTATGGTTGGCGTGTGTCTCTTGGGTTGTGTCTCAAGTTTAAAATAACCTTTTTTGTTGCATTCATTGCAGATAAAGCTACAAATCCCTTAAACCGAGAACTGGACTGGGACTCGATTACAGCATTCTGTGACCAACTGAACAAGGAATTGGAAGGGTAGGTACCATTTTTAATTAATTAATTTAATTTTTTTTAATATCTGGAGGTACGTTTTCAAACTTCTGTACCTCTTGCCTGAGGGGAGACCAGGGTGAGACTGGTCTTTGATTATGCTGGTGGCCTTGCCACGACAGCCTGAACTGTAGAGAGAGATAGTAGAAGAAAGGTTGTTTGCGGGATGGTCTGGGCTACATCCATAACTCTCTGCAATTTCTTATGGTGTTAGACAATAGGTGCAGGAGTAGGCCATTCGGCCCTTCGAGCCAGCACCGCCATTCAATATGATCAAGGCTGATCATCCCCAATCAGTACCCCGTTCCTGCCTTCTCGCCATATCCCCGGGCTCCGCTATCTTTAAGAGCTCTATCACACTCTCTCTTGAAAGCATCCAGAGAACCTGCCTCCACCGCCCTCTGAGGCAGAGAATTCCACAGATTCACCACTCTCTGTGTGAAAAAGTGTTTCCTCATCTCCGTTCTAATTGGCTTACCCCTTATTCTTAAACTGTGTGACCCCTGGTTCTGGACTCCCCCAACATTGGGAACATGTTTCCTGCCTCTAGCATGTCCAAATAATAATCGTATATGTTTCAATAAGATCCCATCTCATCCTTCTAAATTCCAGAGTATACAAGTCCAGCAGCTCCTTCTATCAACATATGACAGTCCCGCCATCCCGGGAATTAACCTCGTGAATCGACCCTGTGTCCTAAACTATCTTCTTCTTGCGTATGGCGTGCACAGCCTAAAGTTGTAGGACTACTTGTTCTATATGATCTTATTTGATTGTGCACGCCAGGTTGATTGCATTCGTCGAAACAGGGCGATCCACGTGAAGGTTGTAATCTCCCACCCCGTCCTAAACTACGCTGTGATGCATCCTAATAAAATGCTTTCTACGACACATCTGTAGAAGTTGGTGAGGGTTGTTGGGGACATGCCGAATTTCCTCAGCCTTCTAGGGAAGTAGAGGCATTGGTCTAGCTTTCTTGGCCACGGCTTGGTCTGCTCCCTAAATGTTCTTCCATAATCTCAAATCTTTGCATAATGGCCTGTCCGACTGTGAGGACCTTTCAGTGGGTTATGACTTGCTACTGACTGGCTAAATAATACCCTTTGAAGAAAAGGATTTCTACACTAAATCGTTCAGAACTATTTGCTGTTCTTGAGTTAAGCTTTGGGTTGTACAATGTTTTCCTGCCTGTTTCTTATTAAGTTATTTTAATATATGTAGGATTATTTCTTAAATGATAACAATTTTCTAGCAATGTAAACTTCAGTATTTAATGTTCTGCATTGCTTTTGGTGATTATGCGTATCCCAGTAAATAATTTATTGCTTCCCTCCACTCTTCCTCCAGACCCCAGCTTGCTACAAGATTTCTGGCACATAAGATCCAGTCCCCACAAGAATGGGAAGCTGTTCAAGCCTTGACGGTAAGATCTGTAGTCTCTTTGTCCAAAAAAATGTCCCAAGCATTAAATGACCCTAATGCTTGTCAAGATTATAGTCATTCCAGTGCTGGGCTCCCGTAGCATCAGTATAGCAACAAGGAACTGCAGGTGCCGGTTTACAAATGAAGACACCAAGTACTGGAGTAGCTCAGTGGGTCAGGCAACGTCTCGGGAGAACATGGGTAGGTGTCGTTTCGGGTTGGGAGTATTGGTAAACTTATCGTCAAGTATTAGACTGCTGGGTGACATTTTTCCTGACCCGCTGAGTTACTCCAGCACTCTGTGCCTTTTGGTAAACCAGCATCTGCATTTCCTTGTGTCCTGTGTAATTAATCTAGTTTATCATTGCTGGTTAACCTCCAGTGGCTCTCGCTTAAGGTTCATATTGCTAGACAGGAGCAGTGTACGACCTGGCAGCATCACTCTCAACATCATTCAGCAAGAATAGGTACGCAGGAGGAGCTCAGATCAGTTCAGCTTATTGTCACGTATACCGAGGTACAGTGAAAAGCTTTTATTGCGTGTTAACCAATCAGCGGAAAGACAATACATGATTACAATTGAGCTATCCACAGTGTACAGATACATGAATAAGGGGATAACGTTTAGTGCAAGGTAAAGCCAGCAAAATCCGATCAAGGATAGTCCGAGGGTCACCAAAGAGGTAGATAGTAGTTCAGCACTGCTCTCTGGTTGTGGTAGGATGGTTCAGTTGCCTGATAACAGCTGGGAAGAAACTGTCCCTGAATCTGGAGGTGTGCGTTCATTTTCACACTTCTGTACCTCTTGCCCGATGGGAGAGGGGAGAAGAGGGAGTGTCCGGGGTGCGATTCGTCCTTTATTATGCTGCTGGCCTTGCCGAGGCAGCGTGAGGTACAAAGCTGGTGCTCATGAAAGCATGCTCCTGGCAGAGGTTCACGGGGCTGTATGTCACGGAATTTGTGTGTTTACTTTCCTCAGCTTCAGACAAACTCCAAGTAAATCATTTGCAGCATTTTCAGGGTTACTGCAGTTCAGACATAACAGTCAGTCTGAAGAAGGGTCTCGACCCGAAACGTCGCCCATTCCTTCTCTCCAGAGATGCTGCCTGTGTTACTCCAGCATTTTGTGTCTAACAGTTAACGACCAGTGCAAGTTTAGAAAGTCCCGTGATGTTGTCTTTCAGGGAAGAGGAGCAACAATGTACCCTGTACTTTTCTGTAAAATGCTAAAGAGATTAGAAAATATATGCAAAAGTGTTTTGTAATTTGAAATTCATCCAGTGTTAATGACGTTATCCATTCTTTAATGACATTTATCTTTTATCAATATAGGTCTTGGAGACGTGTATGAAAAACTGTGGCAAAAGATTTCACAATGAAGTAGGAAAGTTCCGATTTTTGAATGAACTAATCAAAGTGGTGTCGCCGAAAGTAAGTGTGACGATGGGATTCTGACCCTTTGTACCGTGATAAGATCTGAAGGATTCTTCAACAATGAGCAGCCTGTATTTGATCCGATATTCGAGTCTTTGTGGCAAGTTTTTAAGATGAAATAATCTTCAGGAACGGGGCTGGTAATGAGTGTTTTTAGGTTTGGTACATCAGCCATCTTGTGCACCAAACCTTCTTGTTTAAAAGATAGAATGTAGGTGGAGACAGTAAGGCTAGTTGGGAGAACTGGGAAGGGGATGGAGAGAGAGGGAAAGCAAGGGCTGTCTGAAGTTAGAGAAGTCAATGTTCAAACCGCTGGGGTGTAAACTACCCAAGCGAAATAAAATAAAAGGACTGGACAAGCTAGATGCAGGAAAAATGTTCCCAATGTTGGGCGAGTCCAGAACCAGGGGCCACAGTCTTAGAATAAAGGGGAGGTCATTTAAGACTGAGGTGAGAAAAAACATTTTCACCCAGAGAGTTGTGAATTTGTGGAATTCCCTGCCACAGAGGCCAAATCACTGGATGGATTTAAGAGAGAGTTAGATAGAGCTCTGGGGGCTAGTGGAATCAAGGGATATGGATAGAAGGCAGGCGCGGGTTATTGATTGGGGACGATCAGCCATGATCACAATGGATGGCGGTGCTGGCTCGAAGGGCCGAATGGCCTCCTCCTGCACCTATTTTCTATGTTTCTATGAGGTGCTGTTCCTCCAATTTGCAGTGGGCCTCACTCTGACAGTGGGCCTCTAACAATGGAGACTTTTTAAAAAATTGTTTAAAGTTTTGGCAGATTGTAATTGAAAGAATTTACCTCATGAGGCAACACATTTGATTTGTTTTTCTGGTGTTCTAGTCACCTTGTTAACTATATGCCTGAGATTGACAGAAAAAGCTGGAGTAACTCAGCGGGTCAGACAGCATCTCTGAAGAAAAGGAATAGGTGACGTTTGGGGTCGAGGCTGAAGAATGGTCTCGACCCGAAACATCACCCATTCCTATTCTCCAGAGATGCTGTCTGACCCGCTGAGTTACTCCAGCTTTTTCTGTCAATCTCAGGCATATAGTTAACAATGTGACTAGAACACCAGAAAAACAAATCAAATGTGTTGCCTCATGAGGTAAATTCTTTCAATTACAATCTGCCAAAACTTTAAACAATTTTTTAAAAAGTTGTTTTATTAGGAAATCTACTTCAAGCATTGCCGTTTGGTGCAATCGTTTGTGCTTTGTTTCTCATCAGTATCTTGGAACACGAGCTCCCGAGAAGGTGAAAAATAAAGTCCTAGAATTGATGTTCAGTTGGACAGTGGGTTTACCAGATGAACTGAAGATCACAGAAGCTTATCACATGCTGAAAAAGCAAGGTTGGTTTAGATCATAAGGCACTGGAGCAGAATTAGGACATTTGGCCCACCGAGTCTGCTCTGCTATTCGATCATGGCTTATCTTATTTCTACCTCTCAATACCGTTCTCCTGCCTTCACCTACCCCTCCCCTCCTGACCTTTGATGCCCTCAAGGGCCTGTCCCACTGTACGAGCTAATTCAAGAGTTCTCCCGAGTTTCCCCTGATTCGGAGAATTACGGTAATGGCCGCTCGTAGGTACTCGGGGCTCTCGTGGACATTTTTCAACATGTTGAAAAATCTTCACGAGCTTACCGCGTTTCTCCGAGTACCTGCCGTTAGCGTTACGAGCCGCTAAGAGACGTCCCGAGCTCCGACGTACCCGCTACGTACATTCTACGTGCTTACCATGAGTTTGATTTTTTTTTAAACTCGAGAGAACTCTTGAATTACCTCGTACAGTGGGACAGGCCCTTTACTAATCAAGAACCTATCATACCCCACTTGTATCCTGGCCTCCATAGCTGTCTGTGACAATGAACTCCACATAAATTCCTCCTCATCTCCATTCTAAACCTAGCCGCGTTCTCCTGAAACACTGCCTGATCCTCTGAGTTACACCAGCACTTGAAGTCTTTTAAAATGTAAAATGAAGTCTTTTAAAATGAGAGATTTAAAAAAATCATGCTGACAATTACAGCAAGCATGAGTGAGTGCTGGTTTGCTTTTTTGCTTGTAATCCTGCAATCTTCATTGAACAAGTACTCATGCTAAACTGCGCGAAGAGTCTTTGCACTGCCATCAACATAGGGCGGGATGTATTTATTTATTTTTGTTTTCCCCATTATTCCACAGGAATTCTAAAGCAGGATCCCGTGTTGCCTAAAGAAGAGCTTCTCCCTTCACCCCCTCCGCGTCCAAAGAATGCTATGTTTGAAGATGAGGAAAAATCAAAGGTAATTCATTGATCCCTGGAGCTGGATTGTCCGCAGTGAGATACGGCCAAATATAGATTTCAGTCGAATTATGTTAGAAAGGCTCAAGCCACTTGTATCATCATTCATATTCACTGAATAGATGTTTATAGGTAGATAGATAAATTGTTTGGGAAACAGTAAAGTAAATTTAGTTGTAGTTATGTGTATAGATATAAGATGTTTTAATATATGGGCCAGTTTTTAATGATTCTACTCAAGAACCAAAAGACATTGGTTTTTGATTGTTGAATGAGTTAAATTTCATTTTATTACACACGGTTCCAGGATTTCTTTGATGCTGTTTGGGTTCTCCTCATTTTTCTTTGGAGCCAAAAGGCTTCCTGCTTCCAGGTCTGCCTACGATTCATAGAGGAAGATGGGGAAAAAATGCTGGAGAAACTCAGCGGGTGAGGCAGCATTTATGGAGAAAAGGAGTAGGCAACGTTTAGGGTTGAGACCCTTCTTCACACTGATGTCGGGGGGGGGGGGGCGGGCAAAATAAAGGAAGAGGCAGAGACAGTGGGCTACGAGGGAGAGCTGGGAAGGGGAGGGGAAAGGCGGGACAAATCAAGGACTACCTGAAAATAGAGAAGTCAATGCTCAAACTACCCCTAGCGGTATGAACGTACCGCCCCCCGACATCAGTCTGAAGCAGGGTCTCGACCCGAAACGTCACCTGCTCCTTTTCTCCATAGATGCTGCCTCACCCGCTGAGTTTCTCCAGCATTTTTTTTGTCTACTTTTGATTTTTCCAGCATCTGCAGTTCCTTCTTAAACATAGAGGAGGAAGTGGGATCATTTTAAATGCACAAAATAGAGAGGCAGTAGGCCTTGATAGAATGGATGCGGGAAGGTTGTTCCCAGTTATGGAAGAGTCTAGATCTAAAGAGCTCGGCCTCAGAATGAGAGGATGTACCTTTTAGAATAGAGATGAGGAGCAATTTCTTTAGCCGGACGGCAGTGAATCTGGAATTCATTGCCACAGATTGCAGAGGAGGCCAAGATATTGGGTGTTTCTTAAGTGGATATTAATAGGTTCATGTTTAGTAATGGCACCAAATGTTATGGGGAGGAGGAGGAGGGAATAATAGATTAGGTGTGATCGAATGCTAAAATAGACTCGATGGGCCAAATGGCCTATTTCTGCTCCCATGCCTTATGGTCTGATAGTCAAAAATCTTGAGATAAGAATAACTCTTAAGCTATTACCTTGTGTTTAATATTTGATCTTCCAGATGAACAAATATTCTATACATTTACTGCATATGGGAGGGAAAAGTAGAAAAAAAAATTGCCTTTATATAGAACCTTTCACGATCTTGCCATCCAGTCGGTCAGAAAAGGATTTGGTTGATTATGTACTACTGTTGACAAAAGGACACAACAAATTTTGTTGAGAGATACAGAACGGAAATAGGCCCTTTGACCCACCAAGTCGGCGCCGACCAGTGATGCCCGTGCACCAACACCCACACCAACGCCCGCACTCACGCCCACGCCAACGCCCGCACTCACATTCACACTGGGGTGGGAGATTGCAACCTTCATGTGGTTCGCCCTGTTTCGACGAATGCAATCAACCCGGCGTGCACAATCAAATAAGATCAAATAGAACACGTTGTCCGACAACTTTAGGCCGTGCACGCCACACGCAAGAAGAAGAAGAAGACACTCGCACCCGCACTCACACTCGCACCCGCACTAACGCTCGCACTCACACTCACACTTGCACTCACACCCACACTCGCACTTGCACCCACACTCGCACTCACACTTGCACCCACACATGCACTCACACTCACACCCGCACTCACACTCACACCCGCGATAGCATCCATAGTCCGATTCAATTCCGGGTCTCGGGCGCTGTGAGGCAGCAACTGTACCGCTGCGCCACCGTGCCTCCGAGTGCTGGAATAACTCAGCGGATCAGGCAGCATCTCGAGAGAACATGGACAGGTGACGTCTCAAGTTGACACCCCTCTTCTGACTCTTCCAATGAAGATGTTGGTCAATAGACAAAAGGACCCAAAGTGCTGGAGTAACTCAGCAGGTCAGGCAGCATCTCTGGAATTCTTTATTTCTACATTTTGCCTCTAGAGACACTAGGGGGCGTTGTATAGTCACCGCCTGAAAGCTGATGAGGTTCACAGCATTTTCTGACTATATCATAGATTATATTGTGTCGGAAGGAACTGCAGGTGCTAGTTTACTCTGAAGATAGACACAAAATGCTGGAGTAACTCAGCGGGGCAGGCAGCATCTCTGGATAGAAGGAGTGGGTGATGTTTCGGGTCAAAACCCTTGTTCAGGCTGAGTGTTGGGGGAGGGAGAGAGAGACACACAGATAAGGAAGTGTGAGGTGTGAAAACAAGACATCAAAGGGGATTGCAGAGGAGGCCAAGATATTGGGTGTTTCTTAGTGGATATTAATAGGTTCATGATTAGTAATGGCACCAAATGTTATGGGGAGGAGGAGGAGGGAAAAATAGATTAGGTGTGATCGAATGCTAAAATAGACTCGATGGGCCAAATGGCCTATTTCTGCTCCCATGCCTTATGGTCTGATAGTCAAAAATCTTGAGATAAGAATAACTCTTAAGCTATTACCTTGTGTTTAATATTTGATCTTCCAGATGAACAAATATTCTATACATTTACTGCATATGGGAAGGAAAAGTAGGAAAAAAAAATGCCTTTATATAGAACCTTTCACGATCTTGCCATCCAGTCGGTCAGAAAAGGATTTGGTTGATTATGTACTACTGTTGACAAAAGGACACAACAAATTTTGTTGAGAGATACAGAACGGAAATAGGCCCTTTGACCCACCAAGTCGGCGCCGACCAGTGATGCCCGTGCACCAGGGGAGAGAGAGAGACACACACAGATAAGGAAGTGTGAGGTGTGAAAACAAGACATCAAAGGGGATGAGGTTCAAGGAAAATGGAATAGATCAATGTTAGGAGTGGGTGATCATTCAGGTCGAGACCATATTGTTCAGCTTCTGAACCAGTTGTATTGTGACCGTATGAAATTCCATAATTTTGATTCCTACTGTTTCTTTTCAGCTATTGGCAAGACTGCTGAAGAGCAACCACCCTGAAGATCTCCGAGCTGCAAATAAGCTAATCAAGGAGATGGTCCAAGAGGTTGGTCAAAGTTCCTGAAAGGCATTGCCGACTGTGTGATTACCTGGAAGGCCCACGGCGGGCACTTAATGTCAAACAGGAGGCATACGTTTGTTGCTTTCACTGTCTCATGATCTGGCGATTTAGTGCGGGGGAATATCTGCTTGCCATTCCACGTCAAACATTCATGTAATTGTTTAGAGTTGCAGCATGTAAACGGGGTCTTCGGCCCACTGAGTCCACACCAGCCATAGACGACCCTTTCACGGGAGTTTTGTTTAGGAAGGAACTGCAGATGCTGGAAAATCGAAGGTAGACAAAAATGCTGGAGAAACTCAGCGGGTGAGGCAGCATCCATGGAACGAAGGAAATAGGACGATGTTTCGGGTTTTGACCCGAAACTTCGCCTATTTCCTACGCTCCATAGATGCTGCCTCACCCGCTGAGTTTCTCCAGCATTTTTGTCTACCTTCGATTTTGACCCAAAACCTCGCCTATTTCCTTCGCTCCATAGATGCTGCCTCACCCGCTGAGTTTCTCCAGCATTTTTGTCTACTTTCACAGGAGTTCCTTGTTTGGTTTTAGGGATAGAGCACGGCAAACAGGCCCTTCGGCCCACCAAGTGCGTGCCGACCAGTGATACCCGCACACTAACACTATCCTACACACACTAGGGACAATTTATAATTTTTACCGTAGCCAATGAATCTACAAACCTGTACATCTTTAGAATGAGGGATAAAAGCGGAGCTCACGGAGAAAACCCACACTGTCACGGGGCGAATGTATGAACTCCGTACAGACAGCACCCGTAGTCAGAATCGAACCCGGGACTCTGGCGCTGTGAGGCAGCGACTCTACCGCTGCACCATCGTGCTGGCTCTGGAGGGAATCTGTGGAGGGACCGGATAGGTGATGCTTCAGGTTGGGGACCCTCCTTCAGACTGTGGCAGGAATGTATCCATTACCTCCGCAGATGCTGTCTGACCCTGAGCTCCCCACCACTGTGTGTTTTGCTCAAGGTTCCAGCATCTGCAGTCCCTTGTGTCTCCAGTAACCAACCCATTGATCCAGTCACCGAATCATCTCCCTCCTACTTTCTTGACTCTTTCTCTCTTGCCTAATGGTCACTAATTTCACTAATGGTCCGGTAAAGGTGTGCGATCTGTATTGACCAAAACTGTCTTCAAATCCCTAGGACCAGAAGAGAATGGAGAAGATTTCTAAAAGAGTGAATGCCATTGAGGAGGTCAACAATAACGTTAAACTTCTGAGTGAGATGCTGGAAAACTACAGCAAAGATGAAACCTCGGAGAGCAATGAAGAAATAATGAAGGTTAGTGTGTGAACAAGATACTTTCTGTTTCCATATTGTTCATGTATTAAAGGGTTTGTGCGGAATTTATTGGGTAAGCAGCAATTCGGCTGCAAAGAGTTAAACCCCTGTCTCACGGTGCGAGTCCACCCACGAGCGACCCCGAGTTTAAAACAATTCAAACTCGTGGTAATCACGTAGAATTAACGTAGCGGGAACGTCGGAACTCGTAGCGCTAACGGCAGGTACTCGGGAAACTTGTTAACTCGTGAAAATCTTTCAACATGATGAAAGATTTCCACGAGTCAAATTTACTCTTGAACTAAAAAATGTTAAACTTGTTGTAAGAACGTAGTAACCCGTGAGTTTACCGTGGTGACTCGTGAGTCTACCGTGGGCACTCTTTAACTCAGCGGGACAGGCAGCATCTCTGGAGAGAAGGAATGGGTGACGGGATTAAGTTTCCAAAATTCTGCTGCGTCTTTGTGTTACTCCAGCACTGTGTGTTCACTTTTTGTCAACCAGCATCTGCCCTTTCTTGTGTATGACATTATTTGTATCCGTGGCAGGTGATTGTCACTCCCTGTCTCGCACCGTGGGACAGGGCCGTTAGGGCGGCACGGTGACGCAGCGGTGGAGTTGCTGCATCACAGCACCAGATACCCAGGCTCCATCCTGACTACGGGTGCTGTCTGTGCAGAGTTTGTACGTTCTCCCCGTGTCCTGTGTGGGTTTTCTCTGGGTGTTTTGATTTCCTCCCACTCTCAAAGGGCATGCAGATTTGTGGGTTAATTGGCTTCAATTGTTTAATACAGATTGTAAATTGCCTGCTGTGTGCAGATAGTGCTGGTGTACGTGATGATCGCTGGTCAGTGCGGGCTAGGTGGACCGAAGACAATAGACAATAGGTGCAGGAGTAGGCCATTTGGCCCTTCGAGCCAGCACTGCCATTCAATGTGATCATGGCTGATCATCCCCAATCAATACCCCGTTCCTGCCTTCTCCCCATATCCCCTGACTCCGCTATTTTTAAGAGCCCTATCTAGCTCTCTCTTGAAAGCATCCAGAGAACCTGCCTCCATCGCCCTCTGAGGCAGAGAATTCCACAGACTCACCACTCTCTGTGAGAAAAAATGTTTCCTCGTCTCCGTTGTAAATGGCTTACCCCTTATTCTTAAACTGTGGCCCCTGGTTCTGGACTCCCCCAACATCGGGAACATGTTTCCTGCCTCTAGCGTGTCCAAACCCTTAACAATCTTATATGTTTCGATGAGATATCCTCTCATCCTTCTAAACTCCAGAGTGTACAAGCCCAGCTGCTCCATTCTCTCAGCCTATGACAGTCCCGCCATCCCGGGAATTAACCTTGTAGAGAGGTTGTAGAAAGAGCCTGTTTCCGCTCTGTATCTCTAAACTAAACTAAGAACAATGACAGCTGACCAAAGATTGTTGTGTGACAGATCAGTGTTTGCTCCGTTGACTACAAGAGCCTTGCATGTTATGAATTTGTGGCAGCCTAGCTTATTGAATTCATCAAACCTGCCACAATTGGGGAGTCCCATTCAGGGTGATATGGTGGCGCAGCGGTAGAGCTACTTGCTGGTTGGTGCGGACTCTGATGGGCCGAAAGGCCTGTTTACGCGCTGTATCTCTAAACTAAAGTATTGATTGCTGTTTGAGTGAGGAGAGAGACGTGGATTTGTTGAGTATGCTGAGAGGGATTTCTGCTGGAATCCGATCAATACTGATTTATTTTGGGTTGGGGATGGAAACTGACATAGATTCAGCGATTCCGAATAAGCGTGAAATCTATCTTGCTTAACGGTTCATGCAACGTAACCCTTAAGTACAGTTTAGCTTATTGTGTACTCAAAACACTACAAGCGATTGGCAGTCAAACTGAGCCACTGGCATTTCCACGTTTTTACTCGCACGCCTGTAAAGAGAGTAGGGTATGACAATAGACAATAGGTGCAGTAGTAGGCCATTCGCCCTTCGAGCCAACACCACCATTCAATGTGATCCTGGCTGATCATCCCCAATCAGTACCCCGTTCCTGCCTTCTCCCCATATCCCCTGACTCTGCAATTTTTAAGAGCCTTATCTAGCTCTCTCTTGAAAGCATCCAGAGAACCTGCCTCCACCACCCTCTGAGGCAGAGAATTCCACAGACTCACAACACTCTCTGTGTGAAAAAGTGTTTCCTCGTCTCCGTTCTAAATGGCTTACCCCTTTTCCTTAAACTGTGGCCCCTGATTCTGGACTCCCCCAACATCGGGAACATGTTTCCTGCCTCTAGCGTGTCCAAACCCGTAACAATCTTATATGTTTCAATAAGATCCCCTCTCATCCTTCTAAACTCGAGAGTGTACAAGCCCAGCTGCTCCATTCTCTCAGCATATGACAGTCCCGCCATCCCGGGAATTAACCTTGTAAACCTATGCTGCACTCCCTCAATAGCAAGAATGTCCTTCCTCAAATTAGGGGACCAAAACTCTACACAATACTCCAGGTGTGGTCTCACTAGGGCCCTGTACAACTGCAGATGGACCTCTTTGCTCCTATACTCGATTCCTCTTGTTATGAAGGCCAACATGCCATTCGCTTTCTTCACTGCCTGCTGTACCTGCATGCTTACTTTCATAGACTGATGAACAAGGACCCCCAGATCCCGTTGTACTTCCCCTTTTCCCAACTTGACGCCATTTAGATAGTAATCTGCCTTCCTGTTTTTGCTACCAAAGTGGAAAACCTCACATTTATCCACATTAAACTTCATCTGCCATGCATCTGCTCACTCCCCCAACCTGTCCAAGTCACCCTGCATTCTCATAGCATCCTCCTCACAGTTCACACTGCCGCCCAGCTTTGTGTCATCTGCAAATTTGCTAATGAGGTCACACAGTGGTGAAGCCAGTTTAGTTTATTGTCACGTGTACCGAGGTACAGTGAAAAGCTTTTGTCGACTGCTAACCAGTCAGCGGAGAGACAAAACATGATTACGACCGAGCCTTTTACAAGTCAGGAAGAGCCTCTAGTTGTGGTCAGGAGAACTGAGCCTCAATAGTGTGGTCCATTGCACCTAAATTGGAAAAATTCTACATTGGGGTGGGGGGGGAATATTTGAAGGTGCTATAAACGGACTGCTTGGCTCCACACTCCCACAGCCTTTGATCAGTGGGAATAGTTTGTGCCATCTGTCTTTATTGAGGCACACACAAAGATTATTTCATTTTGAATTATTTATCAGTCATAACACCACCTCTATGTATCAGGATATAATGCATCCTGTTTCCGTATGGTCCTGAGAGGTGTGGTTTCAATTGCCGTATGTTAGAGGAAAGATGTTGTCAAGCTGGAAAGGGTACAGAGAAGATTTACGAGGATGTTGCCAGGGCTAGAGGGTGTGAGCTACAGGGAGAGGTTGATCGGGCTGGAACTCTATTCCCTCGAGCGCAGGAGTATGAGGGGTGATCTTATACAGGTGTACAAAAATCATGAGAGGAATAGATCGGGTAGACGCACACAGTCTCTTGCCCAGAGTAGGGGGGAATCGAGGACCAGAGGACGTAGGTTTAAGGTGAAGGGGGAAATATTTAATAGGCATCTGCGGGGCAACTTTTTCACACAAAGGGTGGTGGGTGTATGGAACAAGCTGCCAGAGGAGGTGGTTGAGGTAGAGACCATCCCAACATTTAAGAAACAGTTAGACAGGTACATGGATAGGACCGGTTTGGAGGGGTATGGATCAAACATGGGAGGTGGGACTGGTGTAGCTGGGACATGTTGTGGGTTCCACACTGTATCACTCTATGACTGCAGTGCCCTGGAAGTGTTTCACATTAACTTAATCTGTTTGTTCCTTTTACACAGGAATTGTACCAGCGATGTGAGAAGATGAGACCCACACTATTCAGATTGGCGAGTGATACTGAGGATAATGATGAGGCACTCGGTAAATCTGCAAATTAATAACGATAACTTGCCTAAATGGCTATTTTACTTACTTTATTCTGTTGGTTCTGGGTAACCAAATACCACGTGAAATGGCCATCATTTTAGTACAGCAAGCTGCAGGCATCCCGATAAAATGCTTTCTACAGCGCATCAATAGATCTGAATATATAAGATTAACAACAGCGAGTGTTGAAACAAAAATCCACCTATTTACAAGACAACTTGTAGTTCATAAGATTGACACAAAGCTGGAGTAACTCAGCGGGACAGGCAGCATCTCTGGAGAGAAGGGCTGGGTGACGTTTCGGATCGAGACCCTTCTTTAGACTGGGGTGACGTTTAGGGTCGAGACCCTTCTTCAGACTTGGTTGACGTTTCGGGTCGCGACCCTTCTTTAGACTCGGGTGATGTTTCGGGTAGCGACCCTTCTTTAGACTCGGGTGATGTTTCGGGTCGAGACCCTTCTTCAGACTTGGTTGACGTTTCGGGTCGCGACCCTTCTTTAGACTCGGGTGATGTTTCGGGTCGCGACCCTTCTTTAGACTCGGGTGATGTTTCGGGTCAAGTCAAGTTTATTCGTCACATACACATACGAGATGTGGAGTGAAGTGAAAAGTTCGAGACCTTTCTTCAGACTTGGGTGATGTTTCGGGTCGCGACCCTTCTTTAGACGCGGGTGACGTTTCGGGTCGAGATCCTTCTTCAGACTCATTAGTTCATAAGCTTGCTTTCAATGTTTTTTTCTCCAGCTGAAATCCTCCAAGCGAATGACAACTTAACGCAGGTCATTAACACGTACAAGAAGATAGTGAGGGGCGAAGAAATCAATGGGGTGACTGATACGCCGAGCATTAAAGGTACGTGTTTATCGTGTGGCTGCGATTAGAACGTAGAACAGTACAGCACAGGAACAGGCCCTTCAGCCCACAATGTCCGTGCCCAACATGTCAGGGTAAACTAAGATGAACACTAACTTGCTGGAGTAACTCAGTGGGACAGGCTGCATCTCTGGAGAGAAGGAATGGGTGACGTTTTGGGTCGAGACCCTTCTTTCGACCTGAAACGTCACCCATACCTTCTATCCAGCCATCGCTAAACTAAATTAACCTATAAACCTGCACGTCTTTGGTATGTGGGAGGAAATCGGAGAACATGGAGGAAACCTACGCAGTCGCAAAGAGAACGTGCAAACTCCACACAGACATCACATTGTAATGTCTCAACTGAATGACGATCGAAACACTCTGTTAGAGGATAACAAGCGACCGCCTTTATTGGAAGCCTTGCGGTCTTGGATGGAGCTGTTCCCAAACCATGCTGTGATGCACCGCAATTATTTAAGGGCCTGTGCCACTTACCCGACCTTGGCTCGCAAATTACGCGACCTCGTGGTCGCTTGAGGCGTACGGGCACCGTATGGCCGCGCGGGGCTGGTCCCACTTAGAAGCGCGGAGTTGTGCGGGGCTGGTCCCGACACCGCGCGGGGCTCCGAAATTCCTGCGGTGACCGAAATCTTCGCGCGCCAAAGGCCTGTCGGCCCGCGTACGGACGCAGGCGTCTTGACGTTGTACGCAGCGTCTTGACGTCGTACGCAGCGTCTTGACGGCGTACGCCTAGCGCGTTGCGTGATAACGTCACCGCCCGGCGTGACGTTGCGTGATGACGTCGCCGCCCGACGCTGCGCGACAGCCCAAATTCAGTCGGCCCGCCTCCTGCCCAGCTGATTTGTAAGCATGACGCAAATGACGTCACGCGCGAACTTAGCGCGAACTCCGCTTCAGGTTGGTCGCGCCAAACGCACGTGTTGCGGGTCCCAGGAATGGGCACCATAAGGCAGATAGATAACCTGTATAAAAGCAGGTGAGAGATAGCAAATGAGGACACGGTGCGTTTTAATTCATCCCCAGATTGCTTCTGCCGAGATGGGGGAAGTGCCCTGCTGTTTCCAGTCCCCACAGCAACTGGAGTGACACAGACGTTCCGTCTCACTGCTGCACATTATAAACTGCCAATGCACCATCAAATAAATTAAATCGAGGTGGTCACACTGTCTTAGGTGCGCCACACGCTCCCCAACAACAAACGTGGCTCCTGACACTTAGTTCAAATCGCAAGTTTCCATTGGAAATAATCAACAGTCTTTCACAGACTCAAAAATATTTACAATATTCAAAATCTTCAACTATAAAAAATATATGACTAGTTTGATTACATCACCACTGTGCATTCTCAATAACCCTGTACAGTACATGGCAAGTATGAATATTGGACCATGGGTGCACACTGGAATGATGGCCTGTACAGTGGGTGAGTATAGGGCATGAGGTACGTGCCAATAGTGTTCACAGCAGGAAATGGTTGATAGGTCGGATGACCAAGAGATGAGTAGGTGAGCCTTTGGACTGGCCGTCTTTCCCTTGTGGACCGTCTCAGTGTAACAGGGGATCCAGATTCAGAGTGTGAGAGAGAGTGCTCCTCGAGGTCTGCATCCGGAGGCAACTCTTGCTCGTCCTCCATCTGAGGTACATCGGGGTCCGCCTGCACAATCTTCTCATCTTGTTCAGTGTCATGGGGAATGTCCTGATCATCCTCCTGTTGTAGTTCGCCCTCATCTGTTAAGTGTCTTTTCCATTGATCCTTTGTCTGTATTTCAGCTTCTGGTGGCCTCAAGTCCGTTTCAGGTGATATTTGGGAGCTCCATCCGTTCTTGACTTCTGTCACTTTGCATTTGCCCTTTGTCACTTTGCACTTGACCTTTGTCCTTTTGCACTTGACCTTTGTCCTTTTGCACTTGACCTTTGTCCTTTTGCACTTGACCTTGGTCCTTTTGCACTTGACCTTGGTCCTTTTGCACTTGACCTTGGTCCTTTTGCACTTGACCTTGGTCCTTTTGCACTTGACCTTGGTCCTTTTGCACTTGACATTGGTCCCTTCCTCTATTTGCTTACAGACATTGTTATAACTGATGTCTGATGAATGATCACCAACCTGGCCCCCTTGTACCTTAAACTCCCTTCTCTGGAGCTAGGAGAGATCTCTTATGGAAATCATCCCCTCTCGAATGGGTCGGACAACTGTCGGGTTGTGGTATGATGAGTCACTTCGAGACTTATTAGCCTGTGCTGCTAATGGCAGAGAGTCTTCTGATGACTGAGTTGTCGGTACCATAATGCTTTGTTTCAGCCTTTTACCAAGCTCCTCATAGCTAGTGAGCATTGCCAGTAACTCTGCGTTTGTGGAGTCAGATACAGCAGTAGGTAGTACTGGGTCAGATGTGAAAGCATCACTGTTTGGCAAAGTAGAACTGACTTGGAACATTTTGGTTAGCAGTATCTCCATGAGCACCTATGGGTTGTATTTCTAGCTCTGGCAAACACAATACATTTCGGGTCTTTACAATATCATCAATAGCATCTTTCAAACCCAACAATTCAGACATTCCACTGTGTTCTGACTCTAACAAATGCTTACTGTACATGAATGAACTGATTTTATCGAAGCAGCCTTCATGGTCTCCTTCATGGAGTTCAGACAAGTCCCAATCTGACGTTGAACCCACCTCTTTGGCGATGTGAAAGAGCTTTGCAGCTGACAAGGTGAGCAGTGACTTCCTAATGTCCCACACTAGGCTCTTCCTCCCACTCTCTGACATGGCAGCAGCTTTTCACCGTCTTTCACGATGGATCATAGTTCAGGAATGGCACAGTCTCTGCTCCGACTCACCGCTCTCGGCACTCAACTCGAATCAGCCCTGTCTCGGTCTCAGGTGTCATTTGTTGATCAGCTCCAGCTCCAACCAGGAAGTGGCGCCGATCCCGGACGAGGCCCCACGATCTGTTACGGGTCCCAGGAATGGGCACCGTAAGGCAGATAGATAACCTGTATAAAAGCAGGTGAGAGATAGCAAATGAGGACACGGTGCGTCTTAATTCATCCCCAGATTGCTTCTGCCGAGATAGGGGAAGTGCCCTGCTGTTTCCAGTCCCCGCAGCAACTGGAGTGACACCGACGTTCTGCCTCACCGCTGCACATTATAAACTGCCAATGCACCATCAAATAAATTAAATCGAGGTGGTCACACCGTCTTAGGTACGCCACACACGCAATTGCATGCAAGTGGGACAGGCCCTTTAGCATTGTCACTTTACTGGGGCAGGTGTGAGAATATTAACGTGGTGTAATTGTGTCATTATTTCCAGCCAGCCGCTCTGCTCTACTAGATCTGTGTGGGTTGGACACGGGATCAAATGCCCCATCCTACCCTGCTGCTCCCGCTAATCAACATTGGAATGCAGAGCTCGCACCAGATCTCAGCGGCTCCATATCATTACTAGATGATGAATTAATGTCATTAGGTAAGAACATTTTCCTCAATTCTTTCCCCTATTGCCGAGATCAATGACTTGCTAACCTACTCAGCAGGCTCTAATTATTTAAACATCCCTTCTTTAAGATCATAGGAGCAGAATTAGGCCATTCGGCCCATCAAGGCAACTCCGCAGTTCAATCATGGCTGATCTATCTCTCCCTCCTAACCCCATTCTCTCCTGCCTTCTCCCCATAACCCCTGATACCCGCACTAATCAAGAATCTATCTCTGGCTTAAACATATCCGTTGACTTGGCCCCCACAGCCTTCTACGGCAAAGAATTCCACAGATTCACCACCCTCTGAATAAAGAAATTCCTCCTCATCTTCTTAAAGGAACGTCCTTTAATTCTGAGGCTATGACCTCTGGTTCTAGACTCTCCCACTAGTGGAAACACCCTATCCACTCTACCCACTATTCGGTAAGTTTAGCTTTTCTTTGTCTTTCCTCTCTCTCTCTCTCTCTCTCTCTCTCACTGTTGATTCCTTTGGCCATAAATCCTTTCAGATCTCTGGACCCTTCCGTTTCGTGATTTTTGGGCATCACGGACCTTTAACTGTTTTGCCATTATTTCTAATCGTGACACTGGTTGCCTGCGCCCTAAATTGCCAAGTGTCTTTCTGTCTCTTTGTGTAGCATTTGTTATTTCTCTGATGTATATTGTTAAGACACAGAGTGCTGGAGTTACTCAGCGGGTCAGGCAGCATCTGTGGAGAACATGGATAGGTGACGTTTCACAGAGTGCTGGAGTAACTCACCGGGTCAAGCAGCATCTGTGGAGAACATGGATAGGTGACGTTTCACAGAGTGCTGGAGTAACTCAGCAGGTCAGGCAGCATCTGTGGAGCGAAGGAAATGGGCAACCTTTCGGGCCGAAACCCTGAAGGAAATAGGCAACGTTTCGGGCCGAAACCCAGAAGGGTTTCGGGCGAAACGTTGCCTATTTCCTTCGCTCCATAGATGCTGCTGGAACATGGATAGGTGACGTTTCACAGAGTGCTGGAGTAACTCAGCGGGTCAAGCAGCATCTGTGGAGAACATGGATAGGTGACGTTTCACAGAGTGCTGGAGTAACTCAGCGGGTCAGGCAGCATCTGTGGAGAACATGGATAGGTGACGTTTCACAGAGTGCTGGAGTAACTCAGCGGGTCAGGCAGCATCTGTGGAGAACATGGATAGGTGACGTTTCACAGAGTGCTGGAGTAACTCAGCGGGTCAGGCAGCATCTGTGGAGAACATGGATAGGTGACGTTTCACAGAGTGCTGGAGTAATTCAGCGGGTCAAGCAGCATCTCGGGAGGATATGGATAGGTGACGTTTCAAGTCGGGGTCTTTCTTCAGACCCTGGGCAACATCTAAGCCCCAAAATACGCTGCTTAATAAAAATAAACCTGTTAATATTTCTATTCCTTTATCTGTAGGGCTGAATGACCTAGTCCCCAATACAATGTCCACATCGCAGGCTGTCGACTCAAGCAATTGGAATACATTTCAGGTAAGAGTGCAAAGCTTGGATCTCTTTTTATTTTTCTTCATTTAATCTTGAAAATGTACCTGGTCATATCTCTATTTTAAAGAATAATAACAGCATTGTGACATCTAAAGTTAAAAAAACAAACATATTTCAGGATGAAGATCTGAATATATTTTTCTTCAAGAGTCGAGAGTTTTATTGTCTCTCCTAGATACTAGATGGAAACCTCTTCCCCCATATGCTTAAAATTAACCTTCAGAGCATTATAAAATGCAGGAAGGGGAGGGGGGGGGGGGGGGGACTAGTGTAGATGGGGCATGTTAGTTGGCGTGGGCAAGTTGGGCTGAAGGGCCTGTTTCCGTGCGGTATGACTCTGAGTTAGCACTATTGCCCTGGCTGGTAGTTAAAAAGAATGATTATTATGCATTGTAATTCGTAGGAGCTGGTTTCCCTTCTTCCCCCTCCCACCCCACCCCCATATTACAGCAGGTAAAATCTTCAAAGGTGATGAGGTGATGGTAGAGCACTTTGATTTTTCTTAAAAGAGATCTGAAGTATGCTATGGAAATATGAGGACTATGTTATGATCATTCAAATATTTATTATTTAAACTATGTTTTGAATTACCAATGTGCAGTTAAATATCTTACATTTTAGGTTTGTTGAGAAACTTGTGTCTTAAAAGCTGTACTGCTGTTTTGCTGCTGCTAATTAAATTGCTGCGATATCTTATTTTGGCTTCCCAGCCTGCAAGTTGTACTGCTGTGGGTGTGCATATTTCTACCATTTTGAAGTGTTTATCTAATAAACACACGTGGGTGTGTTTTATCCGGTGGATCCTGCATGTTTCTGCACAGTAAATGGACACAAAATGCTGGAGTAACTCAGCGGGGCAGGCAGCATCTTCGGAGAGAAGGAACGGGTGATGTTTCGGGTCGAGACCCTTCTTCAGACTGAAGATAGACACATAACGCTGGAGTAACACAGCGGGACAGGCAGCATCTCTGGATGGAAGGAATGGGTGACGTTTGAAGTCAGTCCGCAGAAGGGTCTCGATCCGAAACGTCACCCATTCCTTATCTCCAGAGATGCTGCCTGTCCCGCTGAGTCACTCCAGCATTTTGTCTCTTATCTTCGGTTTAAACCAGCATCTGCCGTTCCTCCCTACATGTTTCTGCACAGTTCCCACCCAGCCCAGCTGTGTATATTTGTGCAATTCACACTGCTGACCGATCTCAGATGACAGGCAAGCTGGGCGTACAATAAGTGTCACTGTTTTCTCGTTTCAATATGCTTTTGGTGGTCAAAGCCTGAGCCATCTTGTTAAAAGCAACCAATACTCCGTAATCACTATAATTAATCTATGTGCCTTATATCGACAGTACCTTATTCAGAAATTTAATATCGGCCATTTCCCAGCTCCCATGCTGGAGTAACTCAGCGGGTCAGGCAGTCTGAAGAAGGGTGTAGGAAGGAACTGCAGATGCTTGTTTAAACCGAAGATAAGACACAAAGTTCTGGAGTAACTCAGCGGGACAGGCAGCATCTCTGGGTAGAAGGAATGGGTGACATTTCGGGTCGAGACCCTTCTTCAGACTGACTTCAAGTGTCACCCATTCCTTCTATCCAGAGACACTGCCTGTCCCGCTGAGTTACTCCAGCGGTATGTGTCTTATCTTCAGTCTGATGAAGGGTCTCGACCCGAAACATCACCTAATCCTTTTCTCCAGAGATGCTGACTGCCCCGCTGAGCAACTGCAGTTCCATACTGCACCTATCATTCCGTCCCGCACCCATCTCTTTTCCAGCTTTCTCTCCATCTCTTTTCCAGCTTTCTGATCTATCTCTCCCTCCTAACCCCATTTTCCTGTCTCAATCGCTGACACCCGAACTTATCAAGAATCTATCGATCTCTGCCTTAAATATATCCACTGATTTGGCCTTCACAGCCTTCTGTGGCAATGAACCCCCTGACTAAATAAATTCCTCCTCATCTCCTTCCTAAAAGAACATCCTTGGTGTCTTGGATGGCATGGGCAAGTTGGGCTGCAGGGCCTGTTTCTGTGTGTGAGATGTACAATTATCCTGATTCTTTTCTGTATAAGAACAAGTCTCATTTGTATCCTCTCCAGTCCGCCGAGTCTGATGAGCTGAGTGGCCCTGCATCCTCTGTGGAAGCCAGTATGATGTCTACGGAGTTGCTGAAGCCAGCTACTTCGACTGCCTGCCACCAAAACCCGGCTGCCAGCACTGGAAGTAAAGCCTTGGACGACTTGGATATGTTGGGGAAAACTCTCCTTCAGCAGTCGTTGCCTCCAGAATCTCAACAGTTTAAATGGTACGGGACAGACAAGTGGTGCCATCAACAATGAGTCTGTGTTTGTGCTGGAAGAACTTGGTGACGTCTGACCCGCTGAGTTCCTCCAGCTTTTTGTGCCCCATCTGTGGAAGGAAATGGACAGTCCACATTTTGGGCCAAAACCCTTCATCTGAACTGAGAGTGGAGGAGAGAGAGTTAAGAGTGATAGGTGTGGCTTCTCTTCTTCCTGCGTATGGCGTGCACAGCCTAAAGTTGTAGGACAACTTGTTCTATTTGATTGTGCATGCCGGGTTGATTGCATTCGTCGAAACAGGGCAGACCATGTGAAGTTTGCAATCTCCCACCCCATAGGTGTGGCAAGAGTTGGCAAGTGATAGGTAGGTCCGGAGATGGACACAAAATGCTGGAGTAACACAGCGGGTCAGGCAGCATCTCTGGAGAGAAGGAATGGGTGACGTTTCGGGTCGAGACCCTTCTTCAGACTGAAGTTTGATCCGGTGTATTGTGTTCACATTTGGTCTCCCTTCAGAACAGTTGGATCCTTCCTAACTGATAGCAACACAAACTACAATGCTCCACTGTTTAGACATGACATGATAACTTCGACCACAAAAGTATTGAGATTATAATCCATCAATAGAGCAAAATTATCAGCTGCTGCTTCGAACCTTGGCTGCTATCAAGTGCCAATGAAGTTCTGTTTGGCATGGGATACAGGTGTGACCATCTCCATCTCTGACACATTTCTTCATACTTTACTTGTCTTATTCACAGGTCGGCTCCTCAGCAAAGGCAAACTCTTCGAGATCTCCAGAACAAAGCAGGCACTAACTCCGCATCTGCCATGGACACCATGCCACGCTTGCCTGCCTTGACCAAGAGTGTCTCACCGATCTTGACAAGACCGATCCCTCCTACAGGCCTTACCCCTCACCCTGATCAGCCACCGGTGTTTGGGCATGGTTCTTTACTTGCCTCGGCTTCTGCCGGTGCCTCAAGCTTAGGACAACGCGGCGCTCACTCTGGTCTCAAATCATCGCTGCTGTCTCACCAGGATATATCGCTAACAAATGTTTTAGTACCTCTA
Source organism: Malacoraja senta (assembly GCA_038087875.1). Taxonomy (NCBI): domain Eukaryota; kingdom Metazoa; phylum Chordata; class Chondrichthyes; order Rajiformes; family Rajidae; genus Malacoraja; species Malacoraja senta. The sequence goes on along the minus strand of CM075996.1, from coordinate 2,609,747 downwards.
GAGTCTATAAAACCAAGTGAGTAACTAAATAGTTTTCACAACCCGTACTCTATGGGGACGCAAGAAGCCGCAGGTGCTGGAATCTGGAGCAAAACACAAACTGCTGGAAGAACCTGCTGCTCCGGCAGCATCCGTGGAGGAGTGGACAGGCTGTACAAGGGTTCCAATCCAAAACATCACCCGTCCATTCCCTCCGCAGATGCTGCCTGACTCGCTGAGGTCCGGCAGCACATTGTGCTTTGCTGTTCTCTGTACGATTTTGTGAAGTCGGGATTGTTCTGAACAAATGAAGTTTGGAAACCAGAAACTGCAGATGCTGGTTTACACAAAAGGATGCAAAGTGCTGGAGTCGGAAGGAACTGCAGATGCTGGTTTATACCGAAGACAGGCACAAAATGCTGGAGTAACTCAGCGGGTCAGGCAGCATCTCTGGAGAGAAGGAATGCGTGATGTTTTGGGTTGAGTCCGACGGGTTCGTTGACTTAGAACTGGAAAGCACGATGGAAATTAGTTCAGTAATTTTCAAAGAGGGATTGGAAAAAATATTTTTTGATGGGAGAATTTTGCAGGAGTTAAGGGATAGAGTAGGACAAATTGCTAACTTTTCGGAAGGCACAGATGAGTCACGGTTTATTTTAATGATGAAGGAAAATTAACTCGGGCTTGCAGTTCTGGACTCCTTCCTGTGGTTTTTTTTCAACCTATTGAAGTAGGATTCTACGGAATAATACGCTATACTTTAGTGTGGTGTTGATATAACATGGGTGATTGTGGATGTCGAATGGATGATGTGGTATGGGTGGATATTATGCGACAGAATGTTATGGAGGGGAAGGGAAGAACTGCAGATGCTGGTTTAAATCGAAGGTAGACACAAAATGCTGGAGTAACTCAGCGGGGACAGGCAGCATCTCTGGAGAGAAGGAATGGGTGACGTTTCGGGTCGAGAACCTTCTTCAATCTGAAACGTCACCCATTCCTTCTCTCCAGTCTTGCTGCCTGTCCAGCTGAGTTACTCCAGCTTGTTGTTTCTACCTTAGAGTGTTATACCTTACTGGTGTGGGGGGGACTGCCGTGAGGGGGGAGGGGGGAAACAAAGGAGGACCTGTCGCGGGATACTTTATAACTTTGTGCCCTTTATGTGGCGACCCTTTGCATACCTCACGTACGCAAAACAAAGAATATCACCGTGACTTGTCACATGTGACAATAAAATACTCATTCATTCATTCTATAACACCAGAGGTGTATTATGTGGCAGAGGTATTTCAGAATATAAATATCTCTCCCGACGAGAGGGCCTGTACATCGGGCTGTCCGTAACGGCGACTGCGGAGGGTTCATGGCCCCGACCACGGGTGAACAAAGGAGGAGGACAGGCTGAAATTTGTGCCTTCCACCACAGTGGTGAATGCTGTGGTGGATGTTTGTGTTGAATCTTATTGTGTACTGTGTGTTCTTTTTGAGTGTGTCGTTGCTGACAAATTCATTTCACTGCACCTGTCCATTGACATCATCTTCTTTCCTTCTTACAGGTAGCATCTTACCAGTCACGGTGTACGATAAGAATAGTTTTCGCATTCTCTTTCACTTTGCAAAGGACCCCCCTCCTGGCCAGCCTGACGTGTTGGTGGTGGTTACGTCTATGATAAGCACAGCACCACAAACGGTGAAAAATATAAGATTCCAAGCTGCTGTTCCGAAGGTGAGGTGGGCTCCAACACCTTCTAAATTCTTTAATTTTCGAAATATACATTTGAGTTTAGTTTATTGTCATGTGTACCGAGGTACAGTGAAAAGCTTTTGCATGCTATCCAGTCAGCAGAAATCAATGCATGATTACAGTCGAGCCGTCCACAGTGTATAGATACATGATAAAGGGAATAATGTGAATTGGGTTTAGTGCAAGTCCAGTAAATTCCGATCAAACATAGTCAGAGGGTCTCCAAAGAGGTAGATAGTAGTTCAGCACTGCTCTCTGGTTGTGGTAGGATGGTTCAGTTGCCTGACAACAGCTGGGAAGAAACTGTCCCTGAATCTGGAGCAGGTTTTATTATTTGACATTGTTGAATCATTGTACGAGTTATTTCAGCCAAAATAGCAGCTCGTTAACACTTCTCCCAAGTTCCCTTGTGGATTATCCCACAGGAGAAGCGGCATCACTGTGGCGCAGCGGGTGGAGCTGCTGCCTCACGGCGCCAGAGACCCGGATTCGATCCTGACCTCGGGTGCTGTCCGTGTGAAGTTTGCACATTCTCCCTCTCTTCAGTTTTACAGAGGGCCAATTATTAACCTACAAACCTGCACAACTTTGGGATGTGGCAGGAAACCAGAGGAAAACCACGCGGTCACACACAGGGAGAACATGCAAACCACACACACAGCAGCTGGGGTCAGGATCTGACCCGGGTCTCTGGCACGGTGATGCAGCAGCAGTACCACTGAGCTGCCGATAGATTAACTGGCTGCCTACACCATGTGGATAAATGTGGGGTTATCCACTTTGGTTAATCTAAATTGCTCCCAGTTTAGGTGGGTGGTAGGAGAACCAGTGGGGGATATAAATAGTTGTGTTAAAGAAGGAACTGCAGATGCTGGAAAATCGAAGGTACACAAATGCTGGAGAAACTCAGCTGGAGAATTCTCTGCCCGCTGAGTTTCTTGTGCAGGGAAATAAGAAATATTCTTAAGACTGATTCAATAACGTTAGTAGACAAAAATGCTGGAGAAACTCAGCGGGTGAGGCAGCATCTATGGAGCGAAGGAATAGGTGACGTTTTCGGGTCGAGACCCTTCTTCAGACCCGAAACGTCACCTGTTCCTTCTCTCCTGAGATGCAGCGTGACCCGCTGAGTTGCTCCAGCTTTTTGTGCCTGTCTTTGGTTTCCACCAGCATCTGCAGTTCCTCCCTACACAAGAAATATTCTCAATTGCTGTGTTTCAGGTCATGAAGGTGAAACTACAGCCTCCCTCTGGCACCGAGCTGCCAGCATTCAATCCTATCGTTCCACCTTCCGCAATTACACAGGTCTTGCTGCTAGCAAACCCACAGAAGGTGAGTCTAAGTCATGTTGTTGCATCCTCTGTACCGAACCACTACCCCAGGCAAATGTCTTGTCACAGTCGTGCAGCATGAAAACAGACCCTTCGGCCCAACTCATCCACACTGACTAGCCCCATTGAAGCTAGTTTCACTTGCCCATGCTTGACTCTTATCCCTCTGCCTCTCTCTCTCATCCTTTCCTATCCATGTATCCAATACTTCAAACCCCTCTCACCTTCTTCATCGTGGAATGGGCTGCCTGTGTGGGGAAGCACAACCGAACGTGTAGTTAAACAAATGTTTATCTTCAACTGCCTTTCACTGGCTGCCTACACCATGTGGATAAATGTGGGGTTATCCACTTTGGAGGCAAGAACAAGATGGCAGATTGTTATCTGAATGGTGTCAGATTAGGAAAAGGGGAAGTACAACGAGACCTGGGTGTCCTATCAGTCAATGAAAGTAAGCATGCAGGGACAGCAGGCAGTGAAGAATGCGAATGGCATGTTGGCCTTCATAATGAGAGGATTTGAGTATAGGAGCAAAGCGGTCCATCTGCAGCTGTACAGGGACCTGGTGAGACTACACCTGGAGTATTGTGTGCAGTTTTGGTCTCCTAAATTGAGGAAGGACACTCTTGCTATTGAGGGAGTGCAACGTAGGTTCACGACCTTAATTCCGGGATGGTGGGAC
>CM075996.1:2558278-2605811 GCA_038087875.1 Malacoraja senta | reverse complement strand
CTATCTGCTGACTGACTATTGCATAGTCTATCTGCTGACTGGTTAGCACGCAACAAAAGCATTTTTTTAAAAATATTTTTATTAGAAGCATATACATATAATAGCAAAACACAATTTGTTTACCAATTACATACATACAAAGCTTCTATTTTTTATTAAATTTTTTTGAAAGATAGAGCTATAGAGAAAGAAAGAAATAAGAGGGAAAAAACTATAAACTAATAGAGAGGGAAGGGTAAATACAGAGGTGATTACCAATAACACGGTTTTGGAGATAGGTCCGTAGATTATAAGGTGTAATTATTCATCCAGTCCTAGAAACATAGAAACATAGACAATAGGTGCAGGAGTAGGCCATTCGGCCCTTCGAGCCTGCACCGCCATTCAATATGATCATGGCTGATCATCCAACTCAGTATCCCGTACCTGCCTTCTCTCCATACCCACTGATCCCTTTAGCCACATCTAACTCCCTCTTAAATATAGCCAATGAACTGGCCTCAACTACCTTCTGTGGCAGGGAATTCCACAGATTCACCACTCTCTGTGTGAAAAATGTTTTTCTCATCTCGGTCCTAAAAGACTTCCCCCTTATCCTTAAACTGTGACCCCTTGTCCTGGACTTCCCCAACATCGGGAACAATCTTCCTGCATCTAGCCTGTCCAACCCCTTAAGAATTTTGTACGTTTCTATAAGATCCCCCCCTCAATCTTCAAAATTCCAGCGAGTCAGGCCGAGTCTATCCAGTCTTTCTTCATATGAAAGTCCTGCCATCCCTGGATTCAAGTTTGTCCAGCTTCCGTGTTGAACCAAGGTACAGTTGAAAAGCTTTTGTTTGCAACCCCCACAATTAAAATGTGAACCAATTTATCTCTTTAGAAAATAAATAAATGGAGACCATATTCTAGCAAATAGTTCTGATTTGTCAATTAAAACAAGTCTAATTTTTTCCAAGTGTAAGGTCTCAGACATTTCCGTAATCCACATTTTAATTGTGGGGGTTGCAAACAAAAGCTTTTCACTGTACCTCGGTACACGTGACAACAAGCAGAACCAAAAGGATCAAAGCCGGCGCTTTGAGACAGCGGCTTTAGCAGAAGGGAATTAAAAGCTAAATGAGACGACAAGCATGATGTATACCTTTCTCTTCAGGTTCAGATTGTACTCGTGTATTTCAGTCATTGCATCCAGTGTTGGGTTATTTGCGAGAAGCCCCCCATCCAGAAATCTGCCCATGGGTCGGAAGTACGTCGGGGCTGCGCCACTACAACGGGCAGCTCGCCAAACCAGCTGGTCTGTTTGGAAGAAAGACAACGACAAAGGCTTCAAATCACATCCAACATCAGTGTGAAGAAGGGTCTCCACCCGAAACGTCACCTATTCCTTCTCTCCAGACAAGCTGCCTGTCCCGCTGAGTTACTCCAGCTTTTTGTGTCTATCGTGGTATCAAAGAGACGTTTAGAGAGAGTCATAGAATGATACAGCGTGGCCCTCCAGCCCAACTTGCCCACACCGGACAACATGTCCATTTTCAAGAGAGAGTTAGATCGAGCTCTTAAAGATAGAGGAGTCAGAGGATATGGAGAGAAGGCAGGAACGGGGTACTGATTGTGGATGATCAGCCATGATCACAGTGAATGGCGGTGCTGGCTCGAAGGGCCGAATGGCCTACTCCTGCACCTATCGTCTATTGTCCCAGCAACACTAGTCCCACCTGCCCGCGCTTGGGCCATATCCCTCCAAACTGTCCTATCCATGGACCTGTCTAACTGTTTCTTAAACATTGGGATAGTCCCAGCCTCAACTACCTCCTCTGGCAGCTCATTCCATACACCCACCACCCTCTGTGTGAAAAAGTTACCCCTCAGATTCCTATTAAATCTTTTCCCCTTCACCTTAAACCTATGTCCTCTGGTCCTCGATTCACCTACACTGGGCAAGAGACTGTGCATCTACCCGATCTAATCCTCTCATGATCTTATACGCCTCTCTAAGTTTATAAACTTACTCATTCTAAAGTCTCCAACCTTTCACCGACAGGTTGGGGCGCCCCTTTCACCCCCACTCCCGACACACTGGGGGCAATTTACAGAGGGCCGATTAACCTTCAAACCCGCACGTCTTTGGGATTTGGGAGGAAACCGGAGCAACCGGAGAAAACCCCACAGTGTGGTCACAGGGAGAACGTGCAAACTCCGTACAGACAGCGCCCGAAGTCAGGATCAGACCTGGATCTAACGCCACCCCCAGCCCACCTGCCCAACCCCCCCCCCCCCCTCCCGCCTCCATCCCCAATCTTTGCACGTCCCCAATCCTTTCCACACATCCTCGAAGCCATTTAGAACGGAGACGAGGAAACACTTTTCTCACAGAGAGTGGTGAGTCTGTGGAATTCTCTGCCTCAGAGGGCGGTGGAGGCGGGTTCTCAGGATGCTTTCAAGAGAGAGCTAGATAGGGCTTTTAAAAATAGCGGAGTCAGGGGATATGGGGAGAAGGCAGGAACGGGGTACTGATTGGGGATGATCAGCCATGATCACATTGAACGGCGGTGCTGGCTCGAAGGGCCGAATGGCCTACTCCTGCACCTATTGTCTATTGTCACTTTAATTTCATGTTTCATATATTTGTGTTTTTTGACTGTTGGCAGACCAATTTCCCTCCTGGGATAAATAAAGTTCTATCGTATCGCTACATCGCCAGAGACCCTGGATCGATCCTGACTACAGGTGGTGTCTGTACGGAGTTTGTGCCTTGTCCATTCTATGCATGTCCATGTGCCTATCTAAGAGGCTCTTAAATGCAACTATCCTGTCTGTCTCCACCACCACCACCCTGGCACCTTGGTCAAGACACCGACTATTCACTGTGCATGTGTCTCCTTTAAACTTTGTCTCTTGTCTTATAAAATCAATAAGAAAAGAGTCAGTCTTGGATATTTCTGCTGACAACATTTCCAACATGTTGTACATTCCTAAGCCAAAGCCGAAGGAAATTCCATCTCCATTGCAGCACACATTCTTAGACAGTCTTACATCTGGGTTTGTGCATTTAAAAATAAACCACACGCACACTATATTTTTCTTCATACGTTAAAAAAAACTATCTGTGGCACTGACCGCAATTTTAATTGTTGAAGCTCAGGGAACAATATTCCAGCATCTGGGAAGCCCGCCGGCTTTTGCCACTGTTTATGGTAGAATAGAAGCCGGCACGGTGGCGCTGCGGTAGAGTTGCTGCCTCACAGCGTCAGAGACCCGGGTTCCATCCCGACTGCGGGTGCTGTCCCGTACGGAGTTTGTACGTTCTCCCAGTGATCTGCGTGGGTTTTCTCCGAGATCTTCGGTTTCCACCCCGCACTCCAAAGACGTACGGGTTTGTAGGTTAATTGGCTTGGTGCAAATGTAAATTGTCCCTGGTGTGTGTAGGATAATGTTAATGTGCAGGGATCTCTGGTCGGCACGAACTCGGTGGGCCGAAGGGCCTGTTTCCGCACTATCTCTAAACTAAACTTAATCTATAGACTTTAGAGATACAGCGTGGAAACAGGCCCTTCACCGACTCATACACTAATACTATCCTACACACACTAGGGACAATTTACAATTTTACTGAAGGCAATTAGCCTATAAACCTGTATGTCTTTGGAGTGTAGGAAGAAACCAGAGCATCTGGAGAAAACCCACGCATTCCCAGGGAAAAAGTACAAACTCCATAAACAGCATATAACTATATATTTTTTTTAACTCTTTTTTTTTTACATGAGGTGGCTCTAAGTACAGTCTTTCCGATGACTGGTTAGCAAGCAACTAAAGCTTTTCACTGTACCTCAGTACACGAGACATAATATTAAGCAAACTAAACTAAGTTTCGGTGTTTATCTTTCCATTGCGAAATGATATTCTGCCTAAACACAACTTTGAAACACAACTGAAATATGAATTAAACTCTCTCTCTCTCTCTCTCTCTCTCTCTCTGTCATAGAAACATAGAAACATAGAAAATAGGTGCAGGAGTAGGCCATTCGGCCCTTCGAGCCTGCACCGCCATTCAATATGATCATGGCTGATCATCCAACTCAGTATCCTGTACCTGCCTTTTCTCCATACCCCCTGATACCTTTAGCCACATCTAACTCCCTCTTAAATATAGCCAATGAACTGGCCTCAAGTACCTTCTGTGGCAGAGAATTCCACAGATTCACCACTCTCTGTGTGAAAAATGTTTTTTCTCATCTCGGTCCTAAAAGATTTCCCCCTTATCCTTAAACTGTGACCCCTTGTTCTGGACTTCCCCAACATCGGGAACAATCTTCCTGCATCTAGCCTGTCCAACCCCTTAAGAATTTTGTAAGTTCTATAAGATCCCCCCTCAATCATAGAGAAAGCTTTTAGACAGTGTGTGAGGCAGAGGCTGAGAAGGGAAGCACTCAGACCCAACATGTAGGGGGGAAAGAAGAAAACAATAATAAACAGAGAATAAGAGGTGGTGGGGTTCTTAAATGGGTGAGCAGAGAAACAGAGGGGTGTAAAATGGGGGCGGAAGCAATAGGTAGCAAGGTGAAAAGTAAAAGTGGCAGGCAGACAAATCCAGGGCAAAAATCAAAAAGGGCCACTTTTCAACATAATTGTAAAAGGGGTAAGAGCGTTGTAAAAACAAGCCTGAAGGCTTTGTGTGTCAATGCAAGGAGCATTCGTAATAAGGTGGATGAGTTGAACGTGCAGATAGCTATTAATGATTATGATATAGTTGGGATCACGGAGACATGGCTCCAGGGTGACCAAGGCTGGGAGCTGAACATCCAGGGATATTCAATATTCAGGAGGGATAGAGAGAAAGGAAAAGGAGGTGGGGTAGCGTTGCTGGTTAGAGAGATTAACGCAGTGGAAAGGAAGGACATTAGCTTGGAGGATGTGGAATCGGTATGGGTTAGAGCTGCGAAACACTAAGGGGCAGAAAACGCTGGTGGGTGTTGTGTACAGGCCACCTAACAGTAGTAGTGAAGTTGGGGATGGCATCAAACAGGAAATTAGAAATGCGTGCAACAAAGGCAAAACAGTTATAATGGGTGACTTCAATCTACATATAGATTGGGTGAATCAAATTGGCAGGGGTGCTGAAGAAGAGGATTTCTTGGAATTTATGCGGGATAGTTATCTAAACCAACATGTAGAGGAACCAACGAGAGAGCAGGCTATTCTAGACTGGGTATTGAGTAATGAGGAAGGGTTAGTTAGCAGTCTTGTTGTGCGTGGCCCCTTGGGCAAGAGTGACCATAATATGGTTGAGTTCTTCATTAGGATGGAGAGTGACATTGTTAATTCAGAAACAACAGTTCTGAACTTAAAGAAAGGTAACTTTGAGGGTATGAGACGTGAATTGGCCAAGATTGACTGGCAATTAGTTCTAAAAGGGTTGACGGTGGATATGCAATGGAAGGCATTTAAAGACTGCATGGATGAAATACAAAAATTGTTCATCCCAGTTTGGCAAAAGAATAAATCAGGCAAGGTAGTGCATCCGTGGATAACAAGGGAAATCAGGGATAGTATCAAAGCAAAAGATGATGCGTACAAATTAGCCAGAAAAAGCAGCATACCAGAGGACTGGGAGAAATTCAGAGACCAGCAGAGGAGGACAAAGGGCTTAATTAGGAAAGGGAAAATAGATTATGAAAGAAAACTGGCAGGGAACATAAAAACTGACTGCAAAAGTTTTTATAGATATGTGAAGAGAAAGAGATTAGTTAAAACAAATGTAGGTCCCTTGCAGTCAGAAACAGGTGAATTGATCATGGGGAACAAGGTGGACCAATTGAATAACTACTTTGGTTCCGTCTTCACTAAGGAAGACATAAATAATCTGCCGGAAATAGCAGGGGACTGAGGAGATGGAGGAACTGAGTGAAATCCAGGTTAGTCGGGGAACTGGTGTTGGGTAATTGAATGGATTAAAGGCCGATAAATCACCAGGGCCAGATAGGCTGCATCCCAGAGTACTTAAGGAAGTAGCTCCAGAAATAGTGGATGCATTAGTGATCATTTTTCAAAACTCTTTAGATTCTGGAGTAGTTCCTGAGGATTGGCGGGTAGCAAACGTAACCCCACTTTTTAAGAAGGGAGGGAGAGAGAAAACGGGGAATTACAGACCAGTTAGTCTAACATCGGTAGTGGGGAAACTGCTAGAGTCAGTTATTAAAGATGGGATAGCAGCACATTTGGAAGTGGTGAAATCATTGGACAAAGTCAGCATGAATTTACGAAAGTAAATCATGTCTGACGAATCTTATAGAATTTTTCGAGGATGTAACTAGTAGAGTGGATAGGGGAGAACCAGTGGATGTGTTGTATCTGGACTTTCAGAAGGCTTTTGACAAGGTCCCACATAAGAGATTAGTATACAAACTTAAAGCACACAGTATTGGGGGTTCAGTATTGATGTGGATAGAGAACTGGCTGGCAAACAGGAAGCAAAGAATAGGAGTAAACGGGTCCTTTTCACAATGGCAGGCAGTGACTAGTGGGGTACCGCAAGGCTCAGTGCTGGGACCCCAGCTATTTACAATATATATTAATGATCTGGATGAGGGAATCGAATGCAACATCTCCAAGTTTGCAGATGACACGAAGCTGGGGGGCAGTGTTAGCTGTGAGGAGGATGCTAGGAGACTGCAAGGTGACTTGGATAGGCTGGGTGAGTGGGCAAATGTTTGGCAGATGCAGTATAATGTGGATAAATGTGAGGTTATCCACTTTGGTGACAAAAACAGGAAAGCAGACTTATCTAAATGGTGGCCGATTAGGAAAAGGGGAGATGCAGCGAGACCTGAGTGTCATGGTACACCAGTCATTGAAAGTAGGCATGCAGGTGCAGCAGGCAGTGAAGAAAGCGAATGGTATGTTAGCTTTCATAGCAAAAGGATTTAAGTATAGGAGCAGGGAGGTTCTACTGCAGATGTACAGGGTCTTGGTGAGACCATATCTGGAGTATTGCATATAGTTTTGGTCTCCAAATCTGAGGAAGGACATTATTGCCATAGAGGGAGTGCAGAGAAGGTTCACCAGACTGATTCCTGGGATGTCAGGACTTTCATATGAAGAAAGACTGGATAGACTCGGCTTATACTCGCTAGAATTTAGGAGATTGAGAGGGGATCTTATAGAAACTTACAAAATTCTTATGGGGTTGGTCAGGCTAGATGCAGGGAGATTGTTCCCGATGTTGGGGAAGTCCAGGACAAGGGGTCACAGCTTAAGGATAAGGGGGAAATCCTTGAAGACCGAGATGAGAAGAACATTTTTCACACAGAGAGTGGTGAATCTCTGGAACTCTCTGCCACAGAGGGTAGTTGAGGCCAGTTCATTGGCTATATTTAAGAGGGAGTTAGATGTGGCCTTTGTGGCTAAAGGGATCAGGGGGTATGGAGAGAAGGCAGGTACGGGATACTGAGTTGGATGATCAGCCATGATCATATTGAATGGCGGTGCAGGCTCGAAGGGCCGAATGGCCTACTCCTGCACCTATTTTCTATGTATCTATGTATCTAATCTTCAAAATTCTAGCGAGTACAAGTCAAGTCTATCCAGTCTTTCTTCAATGTCCTGACATCCCAGGAATCAGTCTGGTGAACCTTCTCTGTACTCCCTCCATGGCAGGAATGTCCTTCCTCAGATTAGGAGGCCAAAACTGTACGCAATACTCCAGGTGTGGTCTCACCAAGACCCTGTACAACTGCAGTAGAACCTCCCTGCTCCTATACTCAAATCTTTTTGCTATGAATGCTGTCATTTGAAAACTTTGATCTCTGGGACAGGCAGCATCTCAGGAGAGAAGGAATGGGTGACGTTTCAGGTCGAGACCCTTCTTCAGACTGAGAGTCAGTGGAGAGGGAGACACAGAGATAAGGAAGGGTAAACGAGACATCAAAAGAGATGAGGTTGAAGGAAAATATAAAACAGATCATTATTAAACAGAAGGCGACAACAAACAGAGATAAAATGTTAAATAGACACAGAAAGCTGGAGTAACTCAGCAGGACATGCAGCATCTCTGGAGAGAAGGAATGGGTGACGTTTCAGGTTCAGACCCTTCTTCAGACAGAATATAATAAAATGTAATCAGGGGAACAGTGTCCCTATAGCAGAAGCGCCCACGTCGCGGGGCTGGAAACTGAGAGTATTTAGAGCTAATTCCGCTACCACCATCAACTATTGCGACAAGCGATGGCCCCACTGATTGTCGCCGGAAGCTTGCGTCCTTTTCAGGACGGTCGATGACAGCGAGGGCAACATTTGTAACAAGATGGGCACGAAAAGAAGAAGAAGAAGGGGAACAGTCAGACTGGTGGGAGGACTGGGAAGGGGGAGGGATGGAGAGAGAGAGAGAGAGAGAGGGAAAGCAAGGGTTACTTGAGGTTAGAGAATCTTCTTTTGATCAGCAAATTAAATGTAGACAGGCAGTGAAGCAGGTGCCCATAGAAACATAGAAAATAGGTGCAGGAGTAGGCCATTCGGCCCTTCGAGCCGTACCTTTAGGTTGGGTGCAGGCCTGGAACTCTGCAGTGGGCATGAAGGGCGGGTCGTGCTTCAACTCCGGAGGGTCGTAGTTACGGAAGAGGTGAAGCTCTCCAGGATGCCGGTCGGCCAGGGTTCCGGTCACCATCACCCTGTCAGTGGTGGAAGAGGCAAGGAACACACAGAGACAAGAGTCACCAGTGTTTCATTGACACGTGTCCCAGATGGAACAAAGATATTCTTACTTGCAGCCACACAACAGAATATGTAAACATGGTGCACTGTAAACACTATAATAAACGAGGAAAAGGCCCAGTGTGTGTACACACATACACACGCCCGCGCACACAAGTCCCGCGCACACACACGCCCACAAGTCCCGCACACACAAGTCCCGCACACACAAGTCCCGCACACACAAGTCCCGCACACACATGTCCCGCACACACATGTCCCGCACACACATGTCCCGCACACACATGTCCCGCACACACATGTCCCGCACACACATGTCCCGCACACACATGTCCCGCACACACATGTCCCGCACACACATGTCCCGCACACACATGTCCCGCACACACATGTCCCGCACACACATGTCCCGCACACACATGTCCCGCACACACCCACCCGCACACACAAGTCCCGCACACAAGTCCCGCACACAAGTCCCGCACACAAGTCCCGCACACAAGTCCCGCACACAAGTCCCGCACACACACGCACACACACGCACACACGCACACGCATACACACACACACGCACACACACACGCACACACACGCATACACAAGTCCCGTGCACACAAGTCCCGCGCACCCACACGAGCACCCACACAAGTCCCGCACACACGCGCACACACCCGCGCACGCACCCGCACACCCGCACGTGCGCCCCCGCACCCACACTCGCCCGCGCGCACCCGCCCGCGCCCGCGCGCGCACACCCGTACGCACACACCCGCGCACACACCCGCGCACACACACCCGCGCACACACACCCGCGCACACACAGAATAATAGTGCAATAATAACAGCAATTGTCTATGTAGTTCAGAAGTTAATGGAGGTTATAGTGTTTAATGGCCTGACGGCTGCAGGGAAAAACGAACAAACAAGTCTTCTTCTTGCATAAGTTGGGGTTTTTTTGATTAATATTTTTATTAGAAGCAAACATATTATAAAGTATAGTAACATATTATAATAGAAAAAAAAACTTTTCATATACATCAATCACTCATACATTATTAAAATTGTCAACTGTCGATTAATTCTGCTTCTAGTGTTTTTTTTTATATAGATAGAAAAAGAGAGGTAGAAAGAAAAAGCATTACAAATATCACACAAAAAAAAGAGGTGGAATGAGTTACTTATAATACGTCATTGGAGATAAGTTCGTAGGTTATGAAATATAATTTTACATCTGATCCTGAGTTCAAGCTTCAGTTGGGTTTTCGTGCTGGGCCCATCTATCCCTTCAAATAGTTAATGAATGGAGCCCATATTTTAACAAAAAGTTCTTGTTTGTCCATTTGCACAGCCTAAAGTTGTAGGACAACTTGTTCTATTTGATCTTATTTGATTGTGCACGCCGGGTTGATTGCATTCGTCGAAACAGGGCGAACCACGTGAAGGTTGCAACGTCCCACCCCAACAAACATGTAAATAAATAAGTCTGAAGAATAATAAATAATCGAGTCTGAAGAAGAGATTTTTGTGTCGAAGTAAATAAAATAGACACAAATGCTGGAGTAACTCAGCGGGACAGGCAGGCAGCATCTCTGGATAGAAGGAATGGGTGACGTTTCGGGTCGAGACCCTTCTTCAGACTGAGAGTCAGGTGTGAACAAGACATCAAAAGAGATGAAGGCAAGGAAAATGTAGAGTAGATCGGAGAAGGTAACAACAAAGCAAACAGAGATAAAATGTAATCAGGAGGACAGTAGGACTGGTCGGAGAACTGGGAAGGGGGAGGGATGGAGAGGGAGGGAAAGCAAGGACTACTTGAAGTTAGAGAAGTCAATATTCATAATCCTGTTTCAAATATTCAAGTGCTGTTTTACTAGATATATTCCTTTCACGATGAATGTTGAGCCAGATGATAAGTGATGCTTAGTCAGATTGTCTGACACAAAGTGCTGGAGTAGTTTGCTGGACGTTCTTTTAGGAAGGAGATGAGGAGGAATTTCTTTAATCAGAGAGTGTTGAATCTGTGGAATTCTTTGCCACAGACGGCCAAGTCAGTGGATATTTTAAGGCAGAGATAGATATATTATTGATAAGTACAGGTGTCAGGAGTTATGGGAAGAAGGCAGGAGAATGGGGTTAGGAGGGAAAGATAGATCAGCCATGATTGAATGGCGGAGTAGACTTGATGGGCCGAATGGCCTAATTCTACTCCAGTCACTTTTGACGTTATGAGTTAAGGGCCCGTCCCACTTTCACGACCTAATTCACGACCTTTTTTACTCGTGGACAATTTTTATCATGTTGAAAAAACGCACCGACCTACTTGATGCCACGAGTACCTACGACTAGCATCACGGCCTGCTACGACCTACCTATGACCTCCTACGACCTCGTGACGAGCATGCTGTGAGTACGAGTCAAGGGCAAACTCGGCAGATGTCGTGAATTAGGTCGTGCAAGTGGGACAGGCCATTAACTCAGCGGGTTAGGCAGCATCTCTGGAGAAATGGAAGAGTGAGGGTCCTTCTTCAGGATCCTGACCCCGAAACGTCACCTATCCATGTTCTCCAGAGAAGCTGCCTGACCCGTTGAGTTACTCCAGCACTCTGTGTCCTTCAGCGTAAACCAGCATCTGCGGTTCACTTTTTCCACAAAGAGAGAGCAAGGGTTATTTACCGTCTCAACAGAGAAATCTATTAACTTACTTGGGTTTTAACACATCCGTCATCCTGGTATTTTCCCCAAATTCCTTCTTTAAAAACTCCTCGAGTGGAACGGACGAGAATGGTCTGGATCCTTTAAAGACCTTGTCTTTCATACGGAAGTAAAGACAGCGCAAATATTGCATGGATTTTCCTACAAGAGGGAGGAAAGGTTTATTCCACGATGAAAGCCACATCACAACAGCAAGCAATCTTAGTTTAGCTTACAGTTTCCTTGAACCTCATCTCTTTTGATGGGGTCAAGGAAAGGGCGTTCACGTCGCGGCCTTGTTTCCACCAATCTTTCCACCACCAGGCACAAGAAGCGACAAGACAGACACCATTGTATGCAGATGCTGAGAACTGTGTTCAGCTCTGGCTGAACAACTTCTAATCTTGTGTGTGGACTCGATAATAAGAAGATCTCTTTTGATGTCTCATTTTCACATCTCTGTGTCTCCCTCTCCCCGACTCTCAGTCTGAAGAAGCGTCTTGATAATAATAAGCTTAAACCTAAAGCTAGGAATCTGCTGACACTGCATTTATTATTAGTATTTATTTAAATTAAAAAATCAAAATAAAGCCTAAAGGATTAGGAAATAGACAGCGTGAATACAACTTAAACTGACTCTTCTTTTTAATGAGGAGACAATAGACAATAGGTGCAGGAGTAGGCCATTTGGCCCTTCGAGCCAGCACCGCCATTCAATGTGATCATGGCTGATCATCCCCAATCAGTACCCCGTTCCTGCCTTCTCCCCATATCCCCTGACTCCGCTATTTTTAAGAGCCCTATCTAGAATAAAGAACAGAGAACAGGGAAGAAATAAGACTTTTGCCTTCCATCACAGTGAGGAGGTGTTTGGAGATTCACTGTGATGGATGTTTGTGTGGAATTGTGTTAATTGTGTGGTTTGTTTTTTTGCTGTTATGACTGCAGGAACGAAATTTCGTTGAACCTTGGTGTTAAATGACAATAAATGGCATTCTAAATTCTAGCTCTCTCTTGAAAGCATCCAGAGAACCTGCCTCCACCGCCCTCAGAGGCAGAGAATTCCACAGACTATGTACTATGAGTGCGGGTGGCGTAGCGGTAGAGTTGCTGCCTCACAGCGCCAGAGACCCAGGTTCGAGCCAGACTACGGGTGCTGTCTGTGTGGAGTTTGCACATTCTCCCCGTGACCTGCGTGGGTTTTCTCCGGGTGCCCCGGTTTCCTCCCCCACTCCAAAGACGTGCAGGTTTGACGGTTAATTGGCTTCGGTGAGTTGTGAAATTGTCCCTGCCAGGGTTCCACAGGTCACTCACCGTGTACAATAGCGAGAGCCAGAATCCCCCCAGTGCTGGTGCCTGATACCCAGTCGAAGAGCTCGCGAATGGGCTGCCCCGCCATCTGCTCAATGGCGATCAGCAGCTGAATCAGGACCAGACCTCGGATCCCACCTCCGTCCAGGCACAGCAAGCGATCGTATCTGGAAATAAACACAATCCCCACTAAGTGTAGAAGCCAGGAACAGCAGATGCTGGTTTACACAAGGCACGGCAATGCAGCGGTAGAGTTGCTGCCTCACAGAGCCAGAGACCCGGGTTATAGACAGTAGACAATAGGTGCAGGAGTAGACCATTCGGCCCTTCGAGCCAGCACCAGAATACCAGGTTCGATCCTGACTGCGGGTGCTGTCTGTACGGAGTTTGCATGTTCTCCCCGTGACCTGCGTGGGTTTTCTCCGAGATCATCGGTTTCCTCGCACACTCCAAAGACGTACAGGTTTGTAGGATAATGGGCTTGGTGTAAATGTAAATTGTCCCTAGTGTTTGTGTGTAGGATAGTGTTAGTGCGCGGGGAGCGCTGGTCGGTGTGGACTCGGTGGGCCGAAGGGCCTGTTTCCGCACTGTATCTCTAAACTAAACTAAACTAAACTGAAATAGGTCACAATGTGTTGGAATAAGTGAGCAACATCTCGAGAGAACATTGTTAGGTGACGTTTCGGGTCGAGACCTTTCTTCCGACTCGACCCGAGACGTCACCTATCCATGTTCTCCAGAGATGCTGCCTGACCCGCTGAGTTACTCTTTGTGTCCGACATGCTGATTAAGCATCACTTATCAGCATTAATCACGAGAGGAGATCGGGTCTTTTGCCCGGAGTCTTTTGCCCAGAGTAGGGTAATCGAGAATCAGAAGACATAGGTTTAAGGTGAGGGGGAGAAGATTTAATAGGAATCTGAGGGGTAACTTTTTATACACAAAGGGTGGTGGGTGTATGGATCAAGCTGCCAGAGGAGGTAGTTGCGGCTGGGACTATCCCAACCTGAGGGGTAAATGTTTTCTTTTACAACACAATGGGCCATAAAGTTATAGAGTCACAGAGTGATACAGTGTCCCCATCACCCCCATCGCTCCAGCTCCAACAACCCCCACCCCGCCCAGTTTGAAATCCATTCACCTTCCTTGGGAAAATGCAAAAAAAAAACTGAAAAAAAGGTTCTGACTTGAAACGTCCCCTGTCCATGTTCTCCACAGATGCTGCCTGACCCGCTGAGTTACTCCAGCACTCTGTGAAACGTCCCGTCCATGTTCTCCACAGATGCTGCCTGACCCGCTGAGTTACTCCAGCACTCTGTGAAACGTCACCTATCCATGTTCTCCACAGATGCTGCCTGACCCGCTGAGTTACTCCAGCACTCTGTGAAACGTCACCTATCCATGTTCTCCACAGATGCTGCCTGACCCGCTGAGTTACTCCAGCACTCGGTGAAACGTCACCTATCCATGTTCTCCACAGATGCTGCCTGTCCCGCTGAGTTACTCCAGCACTCTGTGAAACGTCACCTATCCATGTTCTCCACAGATGCTGCCTGTCCCGCTGAGTTACTCCAGCACTCTGTGCATTTATTAGGCATATAAAGCCGGCATCTGCAGTTCTTTGTTATCACACTTTATATGCTTTCTTTCGGCCCAACCTGCCCACACCGGCCAACATGTCCCAACTACGCTAGTCCCACCTGCCCGCGTTTGGCCCATATCCCTCCAAACCTGTCCTATCCATGTAGGTGGCGGGTGTATGGAACGAGCTGCCAGAGGAGGTAGTTGAGGCAGGTACTACCGGAACGTTTAAGAAACAGATAGACAGGTCCCTGGATAGGACAGGTTTGGAGGGATATGGGCCAAACGCGGGCAGGTGGGACTAGTGTAGCTGGGGCATGTTGGTTGGTGTGGGCAAGTTGGGCCGAAGGGCCTGTTTCTGCATCACTCTATGACTCTATGACTCTATAACAGTGGGGTTTGATTCGACGCATGTTTTGCTTTCTCACCTTCGATGTCTGTCGCCAACAGCATCTGGAAAGTCCAAGCCCTTGGTTAAAGACCCAAGCACAGTGGCAATCCCTACAACGTCATCATATCCTGAAAGCAGAAAGTACTCTTTAGTTCCATTCGGCTCCTTCACCTTGTTCACTGGGGGGGAAAAAACTCCTTCACCACTTTCCAGTTTTAGAATTGTGTTATTTGATTAGCAGGAAAGAGAACCAGAGAGAAGTTTGTTATTGGGTTAGTAGTTGAGAGACCAAATGAAAACAAGTTCCAATCTGAATGTAGAACACAGAGTGCTGGGATAACTCAGTGGGCCAACTTGCCGAGTTACTCCAGCACTTTGTGCTCTGCGGAAGATTCCAGCATCTGCAATTCCTTCAATCTCCAGTTCCTGAATTGGAATTGGAATTGGAAATTTGGAAAACTGAGAACATATCCCAGTGAGCGTGAAATGTGTAAGAAGGAACTGCAGACGCCGGCTTACACCGAAGATAGATACAAAATGCTGGAGTAACGCAGCGGGTCAGGCAGCATCACCGAGCAAAAATAGGTGACGTTTCGGGTCGAGACCCTTCATCAGACCCGAAACGCCACCTGTTCCTATTCTCCAGACATGCTGCCTGGCGCACTGGGCTACTCCAGCATTTTGTGTCCATCTCCAGTGAGCATGAAGACAGTCAGAAAAGACAAACTACAGAACAGAAATGAGCAGGCTGCATTTGCAGAGTTAACACAGACTCAATGGATTGAATGGCTTCCTTTCATACTGTAATGGCTCAAGTTCACAAATGACTCTTGGGGGGAAAAATAAGTCATTGCAGGTAACATGTTAATGCAACTCCACCCCACACAACATGGCTGGCACTCAACAAGCCAAGTTTATTAAGATACTATCACCAGTTTATTCTAGACTTTGGAGTCAGCTTGGAAACAGGCCCTTCGGCCCGAGACCGGAAGATCTGCGATCACCCCCTACACTAGCACGAGTTATTCCAGCACTTTGTGTCTATTGGCTACTGAGGCAGTGCAGCGTAGGTTTACAAGGATAATCCCCGGGATGGCGGGACTGTCATATGAGGAAATATTGGAAAGAGTGGGCTTGTATTCACTGGAATTTAGAAGGGTGAGTGGGAATCTTATAGAAACGTATAAAATTATAAAAGGGCTGGACAAGCTAGATGCAGGAAAAATGTTCCCAATGTTGGGGGAGTCCAGAACCACATCCTTTCCACATCCATCTTTGGCCCATAAACCAAGCCAGAAGAAAGCGCATGGAGAGGTCTGGCTAAAACAAATAGTTCCCTGTCATTTGATGTTTCTCCAGGACAATTATCTTGGTGTAATAGTGAAGGCATTTTGTTTGTGCGTAGCTGTGCTCCACCCTTGACTAAGAGGACAATGCAGAACATGCCAATTGTAGCTGGCATTTCAGACAAATATGTGGAAACCATACTGGCATCCGGCACTTGGTAAAACAGATGGTTTCATAAACGATGACTTTGCAGTGCCTGTGACAGCTGTTCTATTTGTGTTTAAGGGCAGGCGGACAAAGGGTAGTAGATCTACTCAACATCTACTACCAAACTGCCCCCCTACCACTCTCTGTGCAAAGACAAAAACTTACCTCGCACATCACCCACTCACGTTAGAGCCATGCCTTATAGTTTAGTTTAGAGATACAGCGCGGAAACGGGCCCTTCGGCCCACCTAGTCCGCGCCGGCCAGCGATCCCCGTACACTTGCACTACCCTACACACACGAGGGACAATTTACAATTATACCAAGCCAATTAACCTACAAACCCTGTATGTCTTTGGAGTATGTGAGGAAACCGGAGAAAACCCACACAGGTCACGGCCAGACCTCTCCATGCACTTTCTTCTGGTTTGGTTTAAGGACCAAAAATGGATGTGGAAAGGATGTTTCCACTCTGAACCCCATTCTCCTGCTTTCTCCCCGTAACCCCTGACACCTGTACTAATCACGAATCTTATCGACGAATCTTATCTTATGAACTCCATACAGACAAGCACCCGTAGTCAGGATGGAACCCGGGTCTCTGGCGCTGTAAGGCAGCAACTCTACCGCTGCGCCATCGTGCCGCCCGATCTTCACCTCCTGATAGCCCCTTTCACCACCAATGCTGCATTGACTTGAGGTTTACCTTCCATATGTATTCTATCTGACTTTTTTTAAATAAACATCAAAGCGATTCTAAAACAAATTAAAAGCAGACTTGGGAACGAGAAAGTGGAAAGACAAAGTTGCAGAGGATCTGGTTCTGTGAATTTTTTTTCGGCTGGATAGGAAAGCATTGCAGAAAGGGCAAGATTTTGCGCCTCTCACAACCCTTCCCCTGGCTCCACCACCGCAAAGCAGGAGAGATTCAGGTGTAAGGGCCTGTCCCACTTACGCCATTTTTTCGGCGACCTGCCGGCACACGTCATGGTCGCAGCAGGTCGGTGAAAATGTTCAACATGTTGAAAATCCAACGGCGACCAGAAAAAGGTATGACTCTTTGGGCGACCACTCACGGCCATACAGGCGTCACCCCGCGAAATGTCGGCACGTGACGCCTGTATGGTCGTGAGTAGTCGCCCAAAGAGTCGTACCTTCTTCTGGTTGCCGCTGGATTTTAAAACATTTTGAAAATTTTCGGCCGTGAGTAGTCACCCAAAGAGTCGTACCCTTTTTCCGGTCGGCGCTGGATTTTCAACATTTTTCGGCGACCTGCTGCGACTGTGACGGTGCCGACAGGTCGCCGAAAAGAAATTGCGTAAGTGGGACAGGCCCTAAAGACAAATAGGAAAGTCGCAACAGAACGAAGTCAATAGCCGGGGTTACCTAATCCAGTGTAGCCTCTCACAGGGGCTGGTCTTGCTGGCTGTCTAGATGGCGAGGTGGGGGAATCAGAAGGCGGGTAACAGCATTCAACACCTATACTATACAGTAGGTTCAGCATCACCTTCCGGTTATTGCCTTTGAGGGCATCAAACAGTTAGTACCAGGCAAGTAATACACAAGGCATTATCATTAATCCAATCCAAAAATAAAACACATAAAACACAGGTTGAACTGTTAAAGGTTATTTGTTATTAATGCATCTTTATGCACTACATAGTTCAGTTCAGTTTATTGTCACATGTACCGAGGTACCGAGGTGAAAAGCTTTTTGTTGCGTGCTGACCAATACATGTAAAAACTATAAAGGCTAAACCGATTCAGTTTGAGATAATCATTTATTGCAAATCGGACAGACATGCGTTTTGTGTTTTCGGGTTAAGGATCCTTCTTCATACTGATACCTGGGCAATTGCAGGCTGTTGGAAGAAAGGCTCCTGTCCAAAAACGTCACCTATCCACGTTTTTCTAAAGATGCTGCCTGAATCTTTGAGCAGATTTGTTGGATCAATTTAATGTACATTAGGACACGTTCTACATTCTCACTACATTCGCTGCCTGTGAAACATTTACAACTTTGGTATCAATCAGAATGGGCCATTCATGCACATGCACTAGATTTGTTTAGAACAAACATGCGCTATAAGTACAGGAGGAGTGGCCTAGGAATCCACTCTTTAGACTTTAGAGATAGACCGTGGAAACAGGCCTTTCGGCCCACCGAGTCCGCGCCGACCAGCGATCACCCCGTACACTAGCACTATCCTACACACACCAGGGACAATTTACAGAAGCCAATTAATCCACAAACCTGCACATACAGGTTTGAATGAATGAATGCTTCATTGTCACAGTGAAATTCTTTGCTTGCATACCCAAGGTATACCAATAGTCGCCACATAAAGGGCACCAACAAAGTCACAAAGCATTCTGCGCCAGGTTCATCTTTGTATTCTCCCCCCCCATCGCCCCCACGGCAGTCCCCCCACGCCAGGTCCTCCTTTGTTCCCGGTTTGTTGGTTAATTGCCTTCTGTAAATTGTACATTGTCCCTGGTGCGTCGGATAGTGCTAGTGTACGGGGCGATCGCTGGTCGGCACGGACTCGCTGGGCAAAGGAGCCGGCTTCACTCGCTGTATCCCAACAAATAAAAAATCCGCTGATTACATGGACAGGTGATGGGGATTGGAAAAAGCTGGGAATAACTGGGACGATACACATATGTTCCAAAAGAGGCTCCAATGTTTATTCCTGAAGCTGGAAAGCAGCGTACCAACATTAATACCAAGGCTATTAACAATGTTTGCTGAAGAAGTGAATTCTGTACTTCTTTTATGTGGAAACTGCGAGTTAAGACAGAAACATAGACAATAGGTGCAGGAGTAGGCCATTCAGCCCTTCGAGCCGGCACCGCCATTCCATATGATCATGGCTGATCATCCAAAATCAGTACCCCGTTCCCGCCTTCACCTCTTTGTTAGGTTTATATTGTCTTAGGTCCCTGTTCGGTGTTATTTTCAGATCTATCAGTTTGGAGAGGAACAATGTTTCATCAAAGTCTTTAAACAGTCGAGTAATGATTCAATGATCATACGTCTTTACATTCATTAAATATGTGACTTTAAACCAAATATACATGTCCTTTTACCTTCAATTAACACGTGCCTTTATATTCAATGACGCAATGCTTTACATTCGCTGATACCACTTTTTCTTCCCCAGGTAAGCCTTGACATTGAATGGATATTCCCAAAGATGGACATTAAATGCTGGAGTAACTCAGCGGGACAGGTAGCATCTCTGGATCGTGGGAATGGGTGACATTTCTGGTCGAGACGCATCTTCAGACTGAGACAGGGCTCAGACTGAAGAAGGGTCTCGACCCGAAACGTTACCCATCGCTTCTCTCCAGAGATGCTGCCTGTCCCGCCGAGTTACTCCAGCATTTTGTGTCGCTCTTCGGTTTAAACCAGCATCTGCACAATTCTTCCTACACAATGGACATTCCCACCTTTACTGTGCCGTGCAGCGATTAAACCAGGCGTCTCTCCAAAGTCATTGGGGGATTTCACGTCAGCACCAAAGACAATCAGAGCCTTGATGAGATCCAAGTTGTCAAGCTGCAACAACAGAAAGCTATTTCAGTCATTTTTAAAATGTACGTTTCAAAAGTTGAAGCTTTGTGTATTGGTCGGTCTGGAAGGTTTAAAAAGGAATTCTAGCTCAGTGTCTCCCAATAAAAATACTCCCAAATAAAACAAAGTCCACAGATGGAAAGACTGGAGGTGTGAGATAAAAAGGTGTGAGATACCGATAGAAGATCTAGGTGAACTAATTCGTGAATGAATGAAAAAGTTTATTGGCCAAGTATGTTCACATACAAGAAATTTGCCTTGGTGCTCCGCTCGCAAGTAACAACACGACATACAGTAGATAATTGAGAATAAAACATAAAACATTAAAACATTAATTTAAGGTGACCACAAGTTTAAGGGTCTGAAGAAAGGTTTCGACCCGAAACGTTGCCTATTTCCTTCGCTCCATAGCTGCTGCCTCACCCGCTGAGATTCTCCAGCATTTTTGTCTACCTTCGATTTTCCAGCATCTGCAGTTCCTTCTTAAACAAGTTTAAGACCAAAGGTTTAAGGTGGGGGGGGGGGTGGAGGGAAGATTCAAAAGAAACTTGAGGGGTAACTCTTTCATACAAAGGGTGGTGGGTGGGTGTACGGAACGAACTGCCGGAGGAGGTAGTTGAGGCAATGTTTAAGAAGCATTTAGACAGGCACATGGATAGGGCAGGTTTAGAGGGATATGGGCCAAATGCAGGCGCAGATGGGACTCAAGTAGACAATAGGCAATAGGTGCAGGAGTAGGCCATTTGGCCCTTCGAGCCAGCACCGCCATTCAATGTGGTCATGGCTGATCATCCCCAATCAGTACCCATTCCTGCCTTCTCCCCATATCCCCTGACTCTGCATTTTTAAGAGCCCTATCTAGCTCTCTCTTGAAAAGCATCCAGAAAACCTGCCTCCACCGCCCTCTGAGGCAGAGAATTCCACAGACTCAACACTCTCTGCGAGAAAAAGTGTTTCCTCGTCTCCGTTCTAAATGGCTTACTCCTTATTCTTAAACTGTGTGGCCCCTGGTTCTGGACTCCCCCAAACATGGGGAACATGTTTCCTGCCTCTAGGGAGTCCAAGCCCTTAACAATCTTATATGTTTCGGTGAGATTCCCTCTCATCTTTCTAAACTCCAGAGTGTACAAGCCCAGCTGCTCCATTCTGTAGATGGGACATGTTGGCCAGTGTGGGCAAGTTGGGCCAAAGGGTGGGAAGGTTGGGCTGTATGACTCGATGACTCTAAAAATAGACAAAAATGCTGACCTCGTCAGAAATGCCCACAATCCAAAAATGTTTCAAAAACAGCATGACTAAGTGAATTTTTGGGAAATGGGGATAAAATCTCCCATCACCACGGGCTCCTCCCTGCTGAATGAAACAAAAGCGTATTTTGTCTCAGCAATTCCAACAGTAATTGCTATCCTGTGGCAGGAAGTAAGGTTTCTTTACCGCAAAGCTGCTGGAGGTTAGTCCTGCCCTCCAAAGTAAATGTTATTAAGGTGGCCAACCGAACTGAGAAACCCATTCTCACAACTATTTAGCCCAACCATTCAGAACGGGCGGCATGGTGGCGTAGCTATTGCCTTACGGCGCCAGAGACCCGGGTTTGATCCTGACTACGGGGTACTTGTCTGTACGTTCTCCCCGTGGGTTTCCTCCGAGATCTTCACTTTCCTGCCACACTCCAAAGACGTACAGGCTGCAAATGGCAAGTCAAATTTCACTACACCAATTGGTGCATGTGCTAATAAATATCCTTTGTCCTTCTTTGTAGGTTAATTGGCTTGGTATAAATGTTAAAAAATTGTCCCCCGTGTGTGTAGGGTAGTGATCGCTGGTCGGTGCGGACTCAGTGGGCCGAAGGGCCTGCTTCCACGCTATATCTCCAAACTAAACCTAACCAGTCTTTGGAAAATCATACATATTCCTTCTTTTTTTATCCAACTTACCATTCAGTTGGGTCACATCCTGCTGCACGAGCTGACAGATATTAAATCAAGATGATGGAATCAGGGCATGAACTCATAGTACCTCTGATGCCTAAGTGGGAAAAGCCAGCAGGACCCCTCAACACAGAATGCAGCACAGAATGCTGGAATAACTCAGCAGGTCAGGCAGCATCTAAGTGGAAGGTACACAAAAATGCTGGAGAAACTCAGCGGGTGCAGCAGCATCTATGGAGCAAAGGAAATAGGCAACGTTTCGGGCCGAAACCCTTCTTCAGACTGATAGGGGGTGGGGAGAAGAAAGGAAAAAAGGAAAAAGGCGGAGGAGGAGCCCGAGGGCTGGGGGAGGGGAGGAGACAACCAGAGGGCTGATGAATGGGGAGGGGACAGCAAGGGCTAGCAGAATTGGAGAATTCAATGTTCAAGCCCCCAGGATGTAGACTGCCCAAGCGGAATATGAGGTGCATTTCCTCCAATTTACGGTGTTGCTCGCTGTGGCCATGGAGGAGACCCAGGACAGAGAGGTCAGATACGGAATGGGAGGGGGAGTTGAAGTGCTGAGCCACCGGAGTTCAGGTTGGTTATTGCGGACCGACCGGAGGTGTTCGGCGAAACGATCGCCAAGCCTCCGCTTGGTCTCACCGATGTAGATCAGCTGGCATCTAGAGCAGCGGATGCAATAGATGAGGTTGGAGGAGATGCAGGTGAACCTCTGTCGCACCTGGAACGACTGCTTGGGTCCTTGAATGGAGTGGAGGGGGGAGGTGGAAGGGACAAGTGTTGCATCTCTTGCGGTTGGGAACCTCAAGATGGTGGCGTAGCTATTGCCTTACGGCGCCAGAGACCCGGGTTTGATCCTGACTACGGGGTACTTGTCTGTACGTTCTCCCCGTGGGTTTCCTCCGAGATCTTCACTTTCCTGCCACACTCCAAAGACGTACAGGCTGCAAATGGCAAGTCAAGTGTTGCATCTCTTGCGGTTGCAAGGGAAAGTACCAGGGGAGGGGGTGGTATGGGAGGGAAGGGAAGAATTGACAAGGGAGTTACGGAGGGAGCGGTCTTTGCGGAAGGCAGACAAGGGGGGAGATGGGAAGATGTGGCGAGTGGTGGGGTCACGTCGGAGGTGGCGAAACTGACGGAGGATCACTTGTTGTATGTGACGGGCTGGTGGGGTGAAAGGTGAGGACTGTGTATGTCTTCTCTCCGGACACTCTGGTTTCCTCCCACATCCCAAAGGCGTGCAGGTTATTCATTTAATTAGCCAATGTAAATTGTTCCAGGGTGTAGGTGAGTGACTGAAACTGAGAAGGGCTGATGGTAATGTGGGGAGAATAGCATTTGATTAGTGTAGGGTTGGTTTTAATAAATGTGGGATAGTTAGCAAAGACTTAGTGGGCAGACTGGGACTGTTTCTGTGCTAATTGACTCTAGATGGTCTCATTTATCTGATGTACCTCGAGGTTATAATGCATTCCAAGCAGCATTACATAACAGATTGGAATTCTTACAGAAATTGCAAACATTGCAATTATCTTTCTCAGATCTTTATAAACTCAGCGAACCAAGTTACAATTACGGCACATTCTTGGAGAGACAAATAAAACCTGTTCCATTTCAATTACTCGAAGTTAGTATAAATTTGGGAGGTCACATTACCGTCGTACAAGACATTGGTGAAGAGACATTGAGAGTATTGTGTTGAAGAAAGAACTGCAGATGCTGGAAAAATCGAAGGTAGACAAA
This sequence comes from Malacoraja senta, assembly GCA_038087875.1. Taxonomy (NCBI): domain Eukaryota; kingdom Metazoa; phylum Chordata; class Chondrichthyes; order Rajiformes; family Rajidae; genus Malacoraja; species Malacoraja senta. The sequence goes on along the minus strand of CM075996.1, from coordinate 2,582,387 downwards.
AAATGCTGGAGGAACTCAGCGGGTGAGGCAGCGTCTATGGAGCGAAGGAATAGGCGACGTTTCGGGTCGAGACCTTTCTTCAGACTGATGTCGGGGGGGCGGGGGGGGAAAGAAAGGAAGAGGTGGAGACAGTAGGCTGTGAGAGAGCTGGGAAGGGGAGGGGAGGGAGGGAGAAAGCAAGAACTACCTGAAATTAGAGGTCAATATTCATACCACTGGGGTGTAAACTACCCAAGTGAAATATGAGGTGCTGCTCCTCCAATTTGCGCTGGGCCTCACTCTGGCCATGGTGGAGGCCCAGGACAGAAAGGCCGGATTTGGAATGGAAGGGGAGTTGAAGTGCTGAACCACTGGGAGATCAGGTTGGTTAATGCGAACTGTGTGCAGGTTTGGTCACCCCGTAGGGGAAAGATGTTGTTAAGCTGGAATGGGTGCAGGGAAGATTTACGAGGGTGTTGAAAGCATTCAAGGCCCTGAGCTATAAGAGAGGTTGAGCAGAGAAGGACTTTACTCCTTGGAGCACAGGAGGATGAGGGGTTATCTTTTAGAGGTGTATAAGATCACGAAGAGGAATAGATAGGATAAATCTAGTGTTTCCCTAGCGTAGGGGAATCAAGAACCAGAGGTTATAGGTTTAAGGTGAGGGGAGAAACATTTAATAGGAACCTGATGGGCAACTTTCTTTAAACAAAGGACAGTAGGTTTATGGAACCAACTGCCGGAGGGGGCAGTTGAGGCAGGTACCATCTCAATGTTTGGACAGGTATATGGATAGGATAGGTTCAGAAGGATGTGAGCCAGGTGGGACTGGTGTAGATGGAGGATGTTGGTTGGCGTGGGCAAGTTGGGCTGAAGGGCTTGTTTCCAATGCTCTATGACGAAGACCAAGGCAGCAATTTGAAAGGTTTCTGCACAGCTGGGTTCAGTCCTGACGGCCAGTATGGTCTATTTTCCCTGTGAACTGTGCGAGTTTTCTGGGTGCTCCTGTTTCCTCCCACATCCCAAAGGCTTGGTAGGTTAATTGGCCACTGTGTGTAGGTGAGTAACGTATCCTGGGGGGGGTGAAAGACACTGATGGAAAGAATAAAGTGGGATCAACATAGTATTAGTGTAAGTAGGCTGAAGAAGGATTTCGGCCCGAAACGTTACCTATTTCCTTCGCTCCATAGATGCTGCTGCACCCGCTGAGTTTCTCCAGCATTTTTGTGTACCTTAGTATTAGTGTAAATGGGTGGCTGATGGTCAACACGGACTCCATGGGCTGAATGGCCTGTTCCCGTGTTGATCTCTCTCTGACCATATGCCGTTAAGAATGGAAAAGGTCATCAGTGAGTAAATGAATTCAGGACAATTTATAAATAAAGGCAATCTAACTGGACAGTTCTTCTGTAAGCTTTTCCATATATTGGGATCCTCACACTAACTCAGCCTAACGTTCCCTACAGTTCCTCACTATGATTCTTCCCGGTACATTTTAATGGGATGGCTAGTTGAAGAAAACAACAAATACAAAAGATAGAGAGGAAATCCATTCTCAGTACACGTGACAATAAACGAATGCGCACTTGCATGTTTCTGTTAAATTTTATTGTGTATTGTGTGTTCTTTTTAAGTGTATCGCTGCTGGCAAATTCACTTCACTGCATGTAATGTGCATGTGACAAATAAAATTGACATTGACTGCTGACTGATGGATAATTCAGTAAAATACTGGAAAACACTGACCTTCATGGCAAGATGAAGAGGAGTATTCCCACTCTCGCCCTTTACGTTTGTGTTCACCCTTTGCACCAGCAGTGCCAAAGCGCACTCGAAACGCTCGCGTTTCACCATGATGTGCAAGGGCGTCTCCCCAGTCTTACTCAGGTAGTTCAAGCTACATCCGTGGTCCATCAGCAGCGGAATCATCTGAAATAGTCCCATCGACACGACGCCGTTATTCCACGATGGAACAGTTTGCAGTCACGCGGGCACCTCTCAAAAAACCGTCGTGCAGGGCCAGGCTCGCCCACCGCGGAACGGGAAAACCCGCCGTAGAAGGAAGCCGCTGAGCCCGACCCTTGCTTATCCCCGGAGACCGGAGTATCGGAGAGGAAGGTGGAGGTAGTTGACGATGCCGGGCGCCAGAACACAGCGGTAGAGTTGCTGTCTTACAGTGCGTACAATGCCAAAAACCCCGGGTTCGATCCCGTGCTTGTCTGCACGGAGTTTGTACCTTCTCCCCGTGGGTTTTCTCCGAGATCTTCGGTTTCCTCCCACACTCCAAAGACGTACACGTTAGTAGATTAATTGGTTTGGTTATAAATGGAAAAATTGTCCCTAGTGTGTGTAGTAGGATAGCGTTAGCGTGCGGGGATCGCTGGTCGTTGTGGACTCGGTGGGCCGGAGGGCCTGTTTCCACGCTGTGTCTCTAAACTACACAAAGGGATGATAAACGGAGGTATCCCTGGGGCACAGAGGCTGAATGAAGGTGGCCGGGCGAGGAGAGGGATGACGGTTCGGCGGATGAATCATATGGAGGCAACGCCTGCAACTAGGGTCAGCTGCAGCTTGCACTTTCAAAATGGCACCAAACACAGTGACTCTTGTATATGGTCTCAGTCGACTATTTAGACTTTAGAGATACAGCGCAGAAACAGGCCGTTCAGCCCACCGAGTCCGCGCCAGCCAGCGATCACCCCCGTACACTAGCACTATCCTACACACCAGGGACAAGTTACAATTTTACTGAAGCCAATTAACCTACCAACCTGCACGTCTTTGGAGTGTGGGAGGAAACCGGAGCACCCGGAGAAAACCCATGCGGTCACAGGGAGAACGTACAAACTCCGTGCAGATAGCAGACGTAGTCAGGATTGAACCGGGGTCTCTGGCGCTGTGAGGCAGCAACTCGACCACTGCGCCACTCCCACTATGCCAGCGTTTCTATACACTTTGTACATAATCTGGGATTGTACTTGTGTATAGAAATAAGTTACTGCACTATATGCAAAAAAAGAATGTCCCTGTATTACTGTGATAATAAAGAACTATTGAACCCCAGAGCAAAATAAACCTGGGCACAATAAATGAAGTATTGTTGAAAGGCAACACACTGCTTTAAAACAGCATTGAGTTAAAGCTAATACACTTGGTCCTATCCAAGCTTATATGAGTGAGATAGTTAGCAAAGGTAGACAAAAATGCTGGAGAAACTCAGCGGCCGAGGCTGCATCTATGGAGCGAAGGAATAGGTGACGTTTCGGGTCGAGACCCTTCATCAGTCTGAAGAAGGGTCTCGACCCGAAACATCACCTATTCCTTCGCTCCATGGATGCTGCCTCACCCGCTGAGTTTCTCCAGCATTTTTGTCTACCTTCCATTTTTCCAGCATCTGCAGTTCTTTCTTAAAGAGATAGTTAGCAAGGGCTTTAAAAAGAAAAATAACCTCGGCTTTTTTGACCCAATGAAGAGGAGTTCCCCCATGACGAGCGTCCTCACTATGGGCCTGCTTCGGATCGGCTTCAAGAATCGCCTCGGCACATCTAGACAAGAAAACACAATGGGGAAAGTCACACGTGTTGGCATTGTCCAGACTACTAATTTACAGACAATAGACAATAGGTGCAGGAGTAGGCCATTCAGCCCTTCGAGCCAGCACCGCCATTCAATGTGATCATGGCTGATCATCCCCAATCAGAACCCTGTTCCTGCCTTCTCCCCATATCCCCTGACTCCGCTATCTTTAAGAACCCTATCTAGCTCTCTCTTGAAGGTATCCAGAGAACCGGCCTCCACCGCCCTCTGAGGCAGAGAATTCCACAGACTCACAACTCTCTGGGTGAAAAAGTGTTTCCTCATCTCCGTTCTAAATGGCTTACCCCTTATTCTTAAACTTGGCCCCTGGATCTGGACTTCCCCCAACTTCGGGAACATGTTTCCTGCCTCTTGCGTGTCCAAACACTTAATAATTTTATGTTTCAATAAGATCCTCTCTCATCCTTCTAAATTTCAGAGTGTAGAAGGCAGCAACTGCCTATGCTGCGCTGTGCCACCGTGCTGCCCTATTCTGGAGATATAGCCAGTGAGACACCTGCACATGAAACAGTCCTTACCCGACCTGATTGAACTTCATGGACGTGTGAATGGGATACCCCTGTGATCCAGCAATGTTGCACCTGGCTTGGCAGAGGAGCAAGGATTTGGCGACATCAGATTTTCCCAACCGACAAGCGATGTGAAGTGGCGTCTCGCCATTGTTGCTCAAGTGATTCACTCCGATAGAATGCTGTTTACTCAACAACTGCAAATTAAAAGCAGACATGAAATAAGTGCAAATAAGATCAGGGCTTTGTTTTCCCCCCCCATGCGCTTTAGTAGGTGACTGCGGGCATAGTCAATGTCGCTGAACCACTCAGCTCCCGGGCTGACGTCCAGACCCAATACATACAACAGCATGCAAGCTAAATGGTCTTAACTAAAGGGGTCACAGAAAAGGCCTCAAGTCCGTTTCCAATGAGCATCAGAACACTGGAACTCGCACCCCACAGCCTAACAATAATGGACTAGTGGGAGACATGGCAAGATTCACAGATCACTGTGTGCCAAGTAAAAGGCTGGTGGTTTAGAGAAAACACATGGACCTAGTTAACATCTCGATAATGACTTCAAGTCAAACTAGTTAATTTCAGACATCCTTTTCAATGCAGCAGACAGAGCATGTTTATCGTATAGGAGCAGAATTAGTCCATATCGCCCATCGAGTCTGCCCAGCCAGTCGATCATGGCCGAGTTATTTATTCCTTCTCAACATCTTTCTCCTGCCTTCTCCCCGTAACATTTGACACCGTTGCGGGTCCCAGGAATGATTCATGACCTGCCAGGTCATCATTGATGATGGATGCGCTGGAGACCCGAAACGTCGCCTATTCCTTCGCTCCATAGATGCTGCCTCACCCGCTGAGTTTCTCCAGCATTTTTTGTCTACTTTCCATTTTTCCCAGCATCTGCAGTTTCCTCTTAAACATTTAGAAAATGGCTGGTCTTTTGTGTCGGAAGGAACGGCAGATGCTGGTTTAAACCGAAGATAGACACAAAATGCTGGAGTAACTCAGCGGGACAGGCAGCATCTCCGGAGGGAAGGAATGGGTTACAGTTCGGGTCGAGACCCTTCTTCAGACTAGGCTGGTATTTTACTGCATTGCCACTTTCATGCACTAACCCATATCTCCTGATCCCCAACACCCGTACTAATCAAGAATCTGTCAAATTCCGCCTTCTGTGGCAATGAATTCCACAGATTCACAACCCTTCGACTAAAGAAATTCCTCCTCATCTCCTTTAGAGCTTAACACAAAGTGCTGGCGTAACTCAGCGAGACAGGCAACATCTCTGGAGACAAAGGCATTAATTGCTTCTTTCATCAAATGCAGAGACAAGTTTATTAATTACACAACCATCATTGCAGAAATTATCCCAGACAAACGTCATGTTTTCAGCTTGGGCAGGAATGCACAGATCACGAGACATGAAATCCCACTCCAGGTTCTGTCGTACAAAATATTGGCTGGGGAAGCTCAAATAATGAAGTCAATCTTACAGCAGACTAAACACTTGTCCCATCCAATACGTCGCAAATCTTTGCCTCACGATGCTAGACGTTTGGCCAAAATGTAGCAATCTTTACAGCCTCTGATCTCAGCAAAGTCCAGGCATTTCATTGTGTTTAGTTTGGGTAGGAACTGCAGATGCTGGTTTAAATCGAAGATAGGCACAAAATGCTGGAGTAACTCAGCGGGGCAGGCAGCATCTCTGGGGAACAGGAATGGGTGACGTTTCGGGTCTGAAGAAGAATCTCGATCCGAAACATCACTCATTCCTTCTATCCAGAGATGCTGCCTGTCCCGCTGAGTTACTCCAGCATTTTGTGTCCATCCAGGCATTTCATTCCTTCCTATCTCCTTGTGAAGGTCTCAAGGAAAAAAATCAAGTGCTTCATCTTTGTGTTCTACCGAAAAAGCTTTCAGGAATTGGCTCCAAGTGTCCGAATTTATCATACGAGTCATTAGGCAAAAAAGAAATAAAATGCTGGAAAGAAGCAGGTCTGACAGCATCTGCAGAGAGAGGGGAAAAAAAGAGCTAACATTTCATGACCATAAGACACAGGAGCAGAATTTGTCCATATCGCCCATCGAGTCTGCCCAGCCAGTCGATCATGGCCGAGTTATTTATTCCTTCTCAACCTCACTCTCCTGCCTTCTCCCCGTACCTTTTGACACCATTGCAGGCCCCAAGAATGGTTTTGATGAATTTGGTGCGTACCTCAATGATCTGACAATTCGACTGCTTGGCAGCGTAGTGATAGACCGTCTCACTGTTCTTATCCGCTACGTCCAAGCGAACGCCACAGCCTTCCACAAGCTCACGGACGCAGTCAACGTCCCCCTTCTTGCAGGCCAGGTGGATAGGGGTGATGCCCTCCTCACTCTCCGTGTCGTTGATGCAGCTGCACGCAGAATTGCACGTTATTCTCATTATGAACACGGTCCAGCAAAAAACATGCAAGAGTCAAGAGAGTTTATTGTCATGTATCCCAGATAGGACAATGAAATTCTTGCATTGCTGCAGCACAACAGGATATTGTAGTCATAAATACAGATCAGATCAGTGTGTCTATATACCATAGAACATATATATATATATATACACATAAATAAACAGATAAAGTGCAATAAGTTGTCATAGTTCAGTTTGTTTGAACTTGTGTTTAATAGTCTGATGGCTGTGGGGAAGGAGCTGTTCCTGAACCTGATTGTTGCAGATTGCACTGTACAGCAGTAGAGTTGCTGCCTATCAGCGCCAGAGACCCGGGTTCGATCCCGACTACGGGTGCTGTCTGTACGGAGTTTCTACTTTCTTCCTGAGACCTTTCTCCGCTCTCCTCCCACACTCTAAAGACATGCAGGTTTGTAGGCTAATTGGCTTCGGTGAAATTGTTAACTGTCCCTTGTGTGTGTAGGATAGTGTAAAGGGCCTGTCCCACTTATGCGATTTTTTTCGGCGACTTGCCGGCACCCGTCATGGTCGCAGCAGGTCACCGAAAATTTTCAGCATGTTGAAAATCCAGCGGCGACCAGAAAAAGGTACGACTGTTTGGGCGACTACTCATGACCATACAGGCGTAACCCCGCGACATATCGACACGTGCCGCCTGTATGCTCGTGAGTAGTCGCCCAAAGAGTCGTATCTTTTTCTGGTCACATACACTGTCCAACACAAATCCATTAGCCGAATCAGTCTGAAAAAGACGAGCCGAAATGCCACCCATTCCTTCTCCCCAGCTTTTTGCATCTATCTTCACAACAAATCAATATTCGTATCACTGGGCTCTTACTGCCCGACCCCGCCCAACACAAATCCATTACCGCATGATGTGATTGTGGCGGAAGCTGTCCTTCATTCCCATCTCCACAGCCACGTGGGCCAGGGGCCAGGTCGGGTGGCTTCGCAAGCAGTCCGTCAGCTGCTGCACCGTGTCGAGTTTCAGCGACTCCGACGAGATCTCGTAGAATGGCCTCATCTTCTCTGCAAACTGCACAAAGACGGTTCTTGCCTCTATTTCAGAGCTCAGCTGGAACAACCTGCGAGCACAAGGAAACAACAGGGGAATAAACTAGAAAAGGATTCAGAATGGCCCCTTCCATAAACTTCGGGTACTAATTCACTCAAGGTCATAAGTGAAAGGAGCAGAATTAGGCCCATCAAGTCTACTCCGCCATTCACTCATGGCTGATCTATCCCTCCCTCCTAACCCCATTAGTGAAGGTTGATAGATTCTTGATTAGTACCAGTGTCAAGGGTTGTGGGGAGATGGCAAGAGAATGGGGTTGTGAGGGAAAGATAGATCAGCCATTATTAAATGGCGGCGTAGACTTGTTGGGCCGAATGGCCTAATTCTGCTCCTAAAACATATGAACATAAAAAAATTCTAATACCATTTATGCTTCAATCTTTCCTTCGAGCTTCAACTGGCGGTGATTTTGAAGATACATTTGTTTAAGAAGGAACTGCAGATGCTGGAAAAATCGAAGGTAGACCAAAAATGCTGGAGAAACTCAGCGGGTGAGGCAGCATCTATGGAGCGAAGAATAGTGGGTGAGGCACCTATTCCTTCGCTCCGTAGATGCTGTCTTGCCCACTGAGCTGCTCCAGCATTTATGTCTACCTTTGAAGATACGGTTCATCACTTCAATCACCATTTTCTAAACTAGAAATATGTTCTGAATACTCATTTATAACATCCTGGTAGCAAAAAACATGTTTGAAAACAACTTTATGCTGTGATACTTCCATCTCCTGCCGTTATAATTGTCTTGTCTGCACCGCAGAACACACGCACCCAAGGAAAGGAGAAGACTGCAGCCAAAACAACTTTGTTGCTGCCAACCCAACTGCCTCTGGGCTTTGTCCCACAACCGAAGTTGCTTTTACATACATCGACTGGGATTACTAAAGGGGGAGAAAGTACTGGGAGCATTCCGAGCCACCTTTGCGCCTGCCAGCAGTGGTGCCCTGCTGAAGCAACACCCACAGCTTTAACAAAGCCCCAACCTTGTTTCCAAACTCCTCTATTGACTTCACCCCTCACTAACGCTGCAATCTCCTCTCTCCCAGTAATCCACCAAAATAATCGTGTTCCATGAGCTCCTCTTATTTCCTGAATATAATTGCTCCGGTTTTGGCAAACGTCCCGTTAGCTACCAGTGCTCCTAGCTCCCTTCCTAAACCTCTCCACCTCGCTTTCCTTCCTAGAAACAACAAACGTTTTGTTCACCAACCCCAACACTTCCTTACATGGCCTAGCCTGTTTTTTTTATTTTCTGGATAGCCCTGCAAATAACTCTTGGATGTTTTTGCTATGTTAAATGCTCCATATAAACAGAAACATCAAAATATAGCGATAAAATGGGTTCAGGAGTAGGCCATTCGGCCCTTCCAGCCAGCACCACCATTCAATATGATCACGGATGATCATCCAAAATCAGTACCCCATTCCTGCTTTCTCCCCATATCCCTTGATTCCGTTAGCCCTGAGAGCTATATCTAACTCTCTCTTGAATATGTCCAGTGAATTGGCCTCCACTGCCTTCTGTGGCAGAGAATTCCACAGAATCACAACTCTCTGGGTGAAAAGAGAGTTGCTCAGTGGAGAAGCATAGTTGCTCTGTTGGGACATGGGTCAATAAGTGGGTGAGAGGTAGGGGAAAGCAAGGGAAGATAGTTCCAGACTTCTTCTTCTTCTTCTTGTGTATGGCGTGCACAGCCTAAAGTTGTAGGACAACTTGTTCTATTTGATCTTACTTGATTGTGCACGCCAGGTTTTTTTGCATTCGTCAAAACAGGGCGGACCACGTGAAGGTTGCAATCCCGTTCCAGACTTAAGGCATGCTCATAGATCCAAAATTAACTTTTGTCATGCACGTTAAACAAAAAAAATCAAAAAAAGGCAAAATGAATACAGCCCCTTCTCTTAGTGAAGAACTAGTTTTCATTTGAAGAATACGTTCTTCATTTTTTTAGGTCTCGACCCGAAACGTCACCTATTCCTTTGTTCCATAGATGCTGCCTCACCCGCTGAGTTTCTCCAGCATTTTTGTCTTCCTAAGATAAAGGGCTATATTCTTTTCCAGTTAAATCTATTTAGGACCCGATGCCCTGAGAAAGGTGTACCAACCTTGTTAGGGATATAACCAGGACAAAATGTGTAGGAAAGAGCTGCAGATGGTGGTTTACACCAAAAATAGATGCAAACTCCACAAAGACGGCACTGGAGGTCGGGTTTACTGGAACTGTGAGGCAGCAGTTCCACAAGCTGCACCGCTGTGCAGCCCACTACAGCTCAACAAAACCAAAACAGCCGATTTAGCATGAGTTGACATTTACACAGAGTATTGTAAATTCCTACCACCATCTGTGTGGAAAGAAATGTTTCCTAACCACTCCGCAAAGCGCTGTTTCCGATTTCCAGCCTCTGACACAAACTCTGGATTCCCCAACCACTGGAATTTGCCTTCCTCTAACTTTCCATTCAGTTCCCCGAAAACCTCGGCCAATTCAGCCCGGACCCTAAATTCTTGGAAATCCATCTCCAGTTTTGTCTCATCCTGCCTCACAACTTGACCCTGGTGAAAGCAAGGTGTCAATAAACCAGACCAGGAGAATCTCGAGTTGGCTGTGACAGCTTGGCTATCCTGTAAAGGCACCTCACTGAAGATAGACACAAAATGCTGGAGTAGCTCAGCGGGACAGGCAGCATCTGCGAGAGAAGGAATGGGTGACGTTTCGGGTCGAGACCCATTCTAGATTCGTGTCACGGCACAAATACATCCTTGCAAAGTGTGGCTCTGCATTTCAGGGTGTTTACGAATGGCTGATAGATTGCCTACAAAAGGTCCTCACCTCAAAGCATTGTGAGGTGCGCTTGGATTGATGAGCAAGCAGTCCCAGGACTGGGCGGTTCTGTAGAGCACCACTTGTCCGTCGTCCATGACCCTGTCGTGAGGCGCATACGCAGCAAACGGCACCTCCCGCACCCGGTAAGGATTGGCGAAGAGGTTGGTCACGGTGTTCAGCTTCTCCACCAGGCGACCAAAGAACTGCATCTCTGCGGCGACCCTCGGCAATGGGACCTGGGATGAGTTAGGACAGGGAATGGGCACGGAGGAGGGGCACAGGAGGAATGAGAGGGAAAAAACATGCTAGTTTAGTTTATTATTGTCATGTGTACTGTAACATTCAGCTTCAGGAACAACTTCTTCCCTGCAGTCATCAGACTGTTAAAGACGACAACCTCCAAATAAGCTATGAATTACAAAGTGCCATATTGGTTTTCTTTTTACACTATTAGAGCATGTGTGAGTGCGAGCAGTTTGCGTGCGTGTGCGTATATATATATATATATATATATATATATATATATATATATATATATATATATATATATATATATATATATATATATATACACACACACACACACACATATATACATACAAACACATACTCTGTATATACACACACACACATATACACACACATATATATACACACACACACATATATATATATATACACACATACACACACACCTTTTTTCTCATTTATTGTATTGTTTATAGTGTACTATGTTTACATATTCTGCTATGCTGCAGCAAGTAAGAATTTCATTGTTCTGTCTTGAACATATGACAATAAAACACTCTTGACTCTTGAGATGCAGTGAAAAGCTTCTCAACTTTGGTTATCAACTTATTTTTGATAAAAATGATTGTCACTGGTTACAACACAGAGGTCAATCTTATTTCTAGACCATCTTTCACAGTCCCAAAGTGCCATATTAGCATTGAAGCATTCCTGAGGGGTTGGCACTATGAGGGGTGGCACAGTGGCGCAGCTGGCAGAGCTGCTGCCTCGCAGCGCCAGAGACCTCGGGTGTTGTCTGTGTGGAGTTTGCACGTTTTGGGTGACCCGGTGAGGTTTCCCCCAGGTGCTCCGGCTTCCTCCCACGTCCCAAAGAAGTATGTAGGTTAATTGGCCTCTACAAATTGCCCACAGCGTGTGAAGTGTGGCAACTCTTTCCACACAGGGGCTGGTGGGTATACGGAATGTGCGGCCAGAGGACGCAGTTGAGACAGATACTTGAAGAACATTTAAAAAACATTTTGGCAGGTATATAGATAGGGAAGGTTTAGAGGGTTATAGCCCAAACGCAGGCAGGTGAGACTAGGATAGATGGGACACATTGGTCAGCTTGGGAAAGTTGGGTTGAAGGGGCTGTTTCCGTGCCTTATGACACTAATAACTCTATCCCACGTTCTCATGTTTACTTTGAGTGGGGCACTGAATATTTAACCTTGACTTCAATTCCTTTCTGTAGCATCCTTGAGGCAAGTTTGCATCATCCCACAATTACCTGCTTTTCTAATTGGTAGCTCACTGAACCCATGACTCGTGCATTACAGAGATTTATTGTTGCTATACTTCTAACTACCAGAAATTTCACAAAAATGCTGACGCAAGTATCAGTTTTCATTTCTGTGAAAGATGTCACACCCAAACCATGCAATTTTTCTCCTCTGCATTCCAGGCAGTTTTTAAATTCTGCTTCACGTTTTTTTTTCATATTATCAAAACCAAATGTAATTGTAATTAAAAACTAAAGGACTATTGCCTTCTACTTTATATCCCCCATTCTGATTTATGGATATTCACGCATTTGGATGTTCAGAGGGTGAATGGGTCGAAGGTATCACAGGCTTTAGGATTACCAACAACTCATAGGGGGACATCTAAATGTGATTTTACGCTCTGTAAACTTGAGTGCATCAAGTCTTAACCTGCACCTCATGTAATTTAGTCCTCATTCCTTAGCTTGCTCAGCTCAGCATACTGTGGCACGGGTGTAAGATAGTGTTAGTGTGCGGGGATCGCTGGTCGGCACGAACCTGGTGGGCCGAAGGGCCTGTTTCCGCGCTGTATCTCCAAACTAAACGTGCAGATTTGTAGGTTTATTGGCTTTGGTAAAATTTTATTGGGCCTAGTGTGTAGGATAGTGCTAGTGTACGGGGTGATCGCTGGTCGGCATGGACTCAGTGCCCGTTTCTGCACTGTATCTCTAAACTAAACTTGCTGACTTGGTAACCAGTTAGGCAGCATTTGTGTTCTAGGACTGTGTGTAATCTTGTTCTCATTCCCCGAATACCATTGGAATGTGCAAACTTGCAGAGAACAGTATTCTCACAAGCAATAGCATCAGCCACCAAGACATTGTCAAGCAACTGAACCATCCTGTCACCAACTGGAGTGTGGTCCTGACCTACCATCCACCTCAGTGGAGACTCTTGGACTATCAGTAATCAGACTTTACTTTACACTAAATGTTATTCCCTTTATCCCGTATCTGTACGCTGTGGACGGCTTGATTGTAATCATGCATAGTCTTTCTGCTGACTGGATAGCAGGCAACAAGAAGCATTTCACTGCACCTCGGTACATGGGACAATAAAGTATACCAAACTAAAGATAGACTCAGCAATTTGTGTCTATAATAGATAGGGTAAAAGACTCTGTACGTCTCATCATCATCGGCAGTCACTCGAGACGAGTATGACTGTCCTCTCCTCTCCATAGGGTCGTCTACTTGTGGGTCTGCAGATGTAAGTAGAGGCCGATCCGCGATCCACGCACCTTGGTGCAACGTGGGCAGTGGAGACTGGCGGTGGTTGGTAGCCGTCGAGCCCCCTTCTCTCTCTCGCTCCTTACGGTGCTGTCGCTTTGTCTCTGCGACACGGCGTAGTTCCGTTTCGTGACGTGCAGCTCCTTCCTGCACAGATTTCCCCCAGGAGCGCCTGTCCAGTGCAATTTGCTCCCAGTTGCTCGATGTGATGTGGAATTTCTTCGAACTGTTCTTGATGTTGTCCTTGAAGCATTTCTTTGACCCGCCGGGGGGCTCGCCGACCTTCCTTCAGTTGAGATCTACCCCAGAGAAACTCCAGCATTTATCTCTATCTTCGGTGTAAACCAGCATCTGCAATTCCTTCCTAAACTAAACTAAACATTTCCCCCCTCCATCATCGCTGTGTCTTTCTTCCTGACCTGGTGAATCCTTCCAGTGTTCTCAGTTCCGATTTCAGATCTCCCACCTCAGCAGTATCTACCTTTTGTTCTCCAATATTCATTACTTATTCCAGAATTAGAATCAAAGTGCCAGGCAATGAATTAACACTTACGAGCAGCAAACAGATTTAGTGAAATCCAATTTGTCGCAAAGTCGCACACCAGCAATGCTAAAGAATTAATATAATTTTAATCCAATTATAATCACAAGATTACATACGATTAGAAGTTAGAAGCAATCTTTCAGCTGTCAAATTGTGCCACGGTAAGTTGCAACATTTAGCATTTGTTGTTGCGACATCTAGTTTGGAAGAACAGGCGTCAAGACTGTTTCTCTGCTAAACAAAGATATACAAGGCCTGGAATTCCCTCCTTAAACCTGTCTGCCTCCTTCATCTCCTCCTTTATAAGCCTACATACACCTGAATATTTAATTATGTAAACTAGTTTGTTTGAAGTCTGAAGAAGGGTCCCTACCCGAAACGTCACCCATTCCTTCTCTCCATAGATGCTGCCTCACCCGCTGAGTTTCTCCAGCATTTTTGTCCACCTTCGATTTTTCCAGCATCTGCAGTTCTTTCTTAATCAACTAGTTTGTTTGCTGATACTTCTCGAAAGAGCAGATGGAGGCTTTCTAGGCAAATGCAGGCAGTCAATGAATACAAATTGATGCACTCACCGATAATAATAATAAGCCTTTGATTGGAAAGATATTGGCTGATAACATAATGGAGTATATGCAAATCTCATTTCAACCATAACTCTTTTTTTTTTTTTGAAAATATTTTTTATTGGAGATAAGTACACAACCTATTTACATCATTACAGTCTTACATTTTTAAATTGATAATATTGTCAATTATTATTACATTGTCTCCAATACCTTTTGCCTTTTTTTTTAAAACTAAATAGAACTAAAGAGATAGATGAAGTAAAGAAAGAAAAGAAAGAGAAGAAAAACAACAACAAAAAACAACAACAACAACAACAACAAAAAAAGAAAAAGATAGTTAAAGAAGAATGGAAAAATTTATTAAAATAAAAAACTTCATTCGAGATATATTCGTACATTTCTAAGTATAGCATTTCATCCATTCTTTAGCCCGAGTGCTAGTCAGGTTCCTGTGCTGAACTATTCTGACCCTTTAAGTAATCAATAAAAGGAGACCATGTTCCAACGAATAATTCATGTTTGTCCAACAGGGAGAATCTGATTCTTTCCACGTTTAAGGTCTCCGTCATTTCTATAATCCACATTTTGATTGTGGGGGTCGTAGGGCCTTTCCAAAATTTTAGAATTAATTTTTTTCCTGTTATTAAACTATAATCAATAAAGTTTCTTTGTGTTGTTCTAAATGTTTGATTTAATTCTAATATTCCGAGTATTATTAATTTTGGATCTGGGTCCAATTGTGTGCTGGTTACTTTAGATATTATACTGAAAATATTTACCCAGAAGTTTCAACCATAACTCTCACTTGACAAGTGTACAAAATGAAAGGGACAGCACAGATGCACAGCGGTAGAGTTGCTGCCTCACAGCGCCAGTGACCCAGGATCAAAGCTTTCAAAGGTCTTTTATTGTCACGTGTACCAATTAAGGTACAGTGATACGCGAAGTACCATACAGCCATGCACAACAACAACAAAAGTTTGGTTGATTAATTTCAGGTCCGCAACATATTTTAACCCACTGCATGCCAACATGGCACTGAATGTTCTTCCAGCCCAACAACCTTGCCCTTGATTCCCACGCAACTGACTTCAGTTAGGCTTGCAGGCAGGCAATAACTGGGCGTTCGAGTATTGGCCTAGCATCAGCATGTTTGCAAAGATTGCAGAAGGGAGAGAGAATCGCGCTTCCCAGAGGGACTAAAGAGGGTGCATGTCGCAATGTACCCTGTGTCGGAAGGAACTGCAGATGCCGGTTTAAACCAAAGACAGACACAAAATGCTGGAGTAACTCAGCGGGACAGGCAGCATCTCTGGAGAGAAGGAATGGGTGACGTTTCGGGTCGAGACCTAACCACCCTAACCATGGACTGAAAAAAGGTCTTGATCCGAAACGTCACCTGTTCCTTTTCTCCAGAGATGCTGTCTGACCTGCGGAGTTACTCCAGCTTTTTGTGTCTATCTTCGCATTGTACCATATCAAATTGGATTTTTATGGTTCCCTGAATGCATGTTTTATAGGAGTGATATTCCTAAAGACAATCTGTATGTGGAACCACTCACATGGCCTTGACACTAACAACTGCAATTCACCTGGAAGATGGCCAGGGGTCTGCCAATGAAGGACTGCCACCGTCCCTCCCCCCACCCTACTTCTCCGACTAGCTTCACTATCCTGATTAATTTTACTGAGTATGCCTCCTTGTCGCCTTCCCCTCAGCCAACACTGAACCATTCTACATTTCCTTTCCTGAAGACTGCAACGACCAGGTTCAGGAATAGCTACTTCCCCACAGCCATCAGGCTATTAAACTCGGCTCGGACAAAACTCTGAACATTAATAGCCCATTATCTGTTTATTTGCACTTTATCGGTTTATTTATTCATGTGTGTGTGTGTGTGTGTGTGTGTGTGTGCGTGTGTGTGTGTGTGTGTGTGTGTGTGTGTATATACACACACACACAGTCTGCTTCTTCTGTCGTTTCCAGAACTAACCCTTCCAAATCTCTAGACTCCCTCTCCACTGACCTGCGGTCTGAAGGGTCTTGACCCCGAAACGTCACCCAATCCTTCTCTCCAGAGATACTGCCTGTCCCGCTGAGTTACTGCAGCATTTTGTCTCTAGCTAGACTCCCAAGCTTGGGAACCGTCCCAAGTTGGAGCCACAAGCCCAGGGGCCCCTAACCCCCAGACTAACCCCGAGGCCCGCAAGCTTTAGCCACAAACCCAGGGACCCATAGCCCGCAGCCCCAAGCTTGAACTCCAAGCCACTAGCCTTGGCCCCAAGCCTCGTTCCCAAGCCCAGGGTTGCCAAGCCACAACCTTGATACTCATGCCTGGGCCGCAAACTCTGGCCCCAAGCCCCATTGCCACGAGCTTGGGCTCCAAGCCGCAAAACTCAGGGGCCCCACGCTTGGCTCACAAGTCCCAACCTAGAGCCCCAAATCACAAGCAAAGGTCCAATCCACAGACCCAAGGGCCCCAAGCTTGGGCTGCAAGCCCCGAACCTGGGTACCAAGACAGAAGTCCCGTCCCAAGTGGATGCCCCAAACCACAAGCCAAAGCAAAGCCACAGACCCAGGGGCCCCAAGGTACAATGTACTAGGTACAAGCCCCAAGCTACAAGCACAATGTACTACAAGCCCCGAACCTGAGACAGAAGTCCCGTCCCAAGCAAATGCCCCAAACCACAAGCCTAAGCCACAGACCCAGGGGCCCCAAAGTGCAATGTACTATGTGCAAGCCCCAAGCTACAAGGACCAAAGCACAATGTATTACAAGCCCCAAGGTACAATGTACTAAGTACAAGCCCCAAGCTACAAACCCCAACCCACAATGTACTAGGTACAAGCCCCATGCTACAAGCATCAAAGCACAATGTACTACAAGCCCCAAGGTACAAGCCCCAAGCCACAATGTACTACAAGCCCCAAGGTACAAGCCCCAACCCACAATGTACTACAAGCCCCAAGGAATGTATTACAAGCCCCAAGGAATGTATTACAAGCCCCAAGGAATGTATTACAAGCCCCAAGGAATGTATTACAAGCCCCAAGGTACAGTGTATTACAAGCCCCAAGGTACTAGCCCCAAAGCACAATGTATTACAAGCCCCAAGCTACAATGTATTACAAGCCCCAAGGTACAAGCCCCAAAGCACAATGTATTACAAGCCCCAAGCTACAATGTATTACAAGCCCCAAGGTACAAGCCCCAAAGCACAATGTACTACAAGCCCCAAGGAATGTATTACAAGCCCCAAGCTACAATGTACTAGGTACAAGCCCCAAGGTAGAAGCACCAAAGCACAATGTATTACAATCCCCAAGGTACAATGTATTACAAGCCCCAAGGTAGAAGCACCAAAGCACAATGTATTACAATCCCCAAGGTACAATGTATTACAAGCCCCAAGGTACAATGTATTACAAGCCCAAGGTAGAAGCACCAAAGCACAATGTATTACAATCCCCAAGGTACAATGTATTACAATCCCCAAGGTACAATGTATTACAAGCCCCAAGGTAGAAGCACCAAAGCACAATGTACTACAACTTGCCCCAAACCTGGGTACCAAGACAGAAGTCCCGTCCCCAAGCAGATGCCCCAAACCACAAGCCTAAGCCACAGACCCAGGGGTCCCAAGGTACAATGTACTAGGTACAAGCCCCTTGACGGTTGACCCCAAGCAACAAGGCCCAAGCCTGAGTCTCAGGTGTGGGCCACAACCCCGGCCCCGGGATGAGGATGATATGGAGGGGATGATGATGCTGCCGACGCCGCAGGGCCAGGCCCCCACTGCCATAGCAACAGCTCCATCATCTCCTCCCTCCCCCTCCCCCCGGCCGCCGCCGCCACAACAACAGCGCCCCTCCTCACCTGCACCACCACCGTTCACCTTCACCCACTCCCCATTTACCTGCAGCCCGGCTCCTCCCGCCCGCGTCCGCGTCCCCGTCCCAACCCCAGCCCCTCCCCCCTCCGCCAGACGGACAGCCGCCTCGCCCACTCAGAGCCCGGACAGCCGGCGCTCCGACCAATGGCGGCGGCGCGGGAGGCGGGACTACGGCACGTGACTGTCCTGGAGCGGGGGGGGGGTCGGCGTCACGTGGCGGTGCCAGTATGGCCGGCGCCATCTTTGATGCGGGCAGGGAGACACAATGAGTCAATAGTCAAGAGCTCTATGAACTTTGGTCAAGAGTGTTTTATGGTCATGTGGCCCCAGATAGGACACACATTGACTTCTCTAACTTCAAGTAACCCTTGCTTTCTCTCTCTCTCTCTCTCTCTCTCTCTCTCTCTCTCTCTCTCTCTCTCTCTCTCTCTCTCTCTCTCTCTCTCTCTCTCTCTCTCTCTCTCTCTCTCTCTCTCTCTCTCTCTCTCTCTCTCTCTCTCTCTCTCTCTCTCTCTCTCTCTCTCTCCCTCTCTCTCTCCCCTCCCTCCCCTCCCTCCTCCCTCTCTCCCTCTCTCTCTCTCTTCTCTCTCTCTCTCTCTCCTCTCTCTCTCCTCTCCCTCTCCCTCTCTCCCTCCCTCCCTCCCTCCCTCCCTCCTCCCTCCCTCTCTCTCTCTCTCTCTCTCTCTCTCTCTCTCTCTCTCTCTCTCTCTCTCTCTCTCTCTCTCTCTCTCTCTCTCTCTCTCTCTATCTCTCCATCCCTCCCCTTCCCAGTTCTCCAACAGTCTTACTGTCTCCGACTACATTTGATCTCTGTTTTCTTTGTTGTGAACTTCCCCAGCTAACAATGATCTACGTGTAGGAAAGAAATGCAGACGCTGGTTTAAATCGAAGATAGACACAAAATGCTGGAGTAACTCAGCGGGTCAGGCAGCATCTCTGGAGAGAAGGATTGAGTGACGTTTTGGGTCGAGACCCTTCTTCTTCAGACTGTTGTCAGCGGAGTGGTGGGACCAAAGATAGAATGTAGTCGGAGGCAGTAATCCCCCTCTGTGATTCCTCCTTCCCTCCGACTCTACGACCATCCACTCCACTATGTCAATATAACTGTGTATCTGTCGTGCCGCTGAAAGTAAGAATTCCATGGTTCCATTTCGGACTTGTGACAATAAAATACTATTGACTCTTGTGACTATTGACTCATGACTCAAAGCCTCTTGACCAGATGTCCTCATTCAATGATGACACAATGCACTTTTTCAATCCAGCTCCCATCATACTTACCAAGAGTGGAAACTGTGTCGGTTACCCCCTGAATAAACTGATTTGCCTTTTGCACCTCAGTCTAAAAATCACAAGTTACTTTACCAAAAGAAATCATTCTAGTTAGTGCAAAAATGTTGGTGCAAAGTTAGCGCAAAAAAAGTTAGTTGTGCAAAAGTTAGTGCAAAAAAAAGAGAAATTATTCTACTTAGTGCAAAAATGCAACTAAAAACTAATCATGATTACTCATTTAAAATTCTAATAATTCACTCATTACTACAACAGAAAGCTATTTAGTAACTCTGAGGTATGCAAAGGGCAATTGTTACTTTCACCTTAACAAAGCAATCAAGGAATAAAAGTTATTTATTGCTCAGTACCGGGACATTCCATTCAATGTTCATTTGAGCAATTTTACATTCACGTGTAAAAAAACAGATCTATTACCCTTGTCAGCCCAATCAGATAACATTCCCAACTAGATTGTTGGGCTGTAAGTTTACGGCAAAGTATTGCTTAGGTACAGCTTCTAATTCACTGCAGATTCGCCAGGTCAAAACTAAAAGGCAGGGTCATGCGGTGAAAACAGTACATGTGCATAGAGCCAAGAGTGGTGATAGATAGACTTTGACCGAAGATAGACACAGAAAATTAGATTAACTCCCTGGGTCAGGCTGCATCTCTGGAGAAAAGGAATAGGTGACGTTTCGGGTCCAGACCCTTCTTCAGATTGAGTGTCAGGGGAAAGGGAAACAAGAGATACAGACAGGTGTAGAGAGATATAGGACAAATAAATGAAAGTATGCAAAAAAAGTTACGCTGTTGAAGGAAACAGGCCATTGTCAGCTGTGGCCTTTGTGACCAGTTTTGTTTATACTGGGAATTTCCAAAGGTTACAGAAGCTGAACTAGGACATGTGGCATGTGGTTTTGTGATTTTTATTTGGATCATGTGTAAGAATTATACCCTACACCCTACACCCACTCGGGACAATTTACAGTTTTGGTCGAAGCCAATTAACCTACAAACCTGTACGTCTTGGAGTGTGGGAGGATATTAGAGCACCCGGAGAAAACCCACGCAGGTCACGGGAAGAATGTGCAAACTCTGTACAGACAGCACCACTGTGCCACCGTGCCACCCTAATCTGAAAAAAAATGACCTAACATTGCCCTAAACTAAAAGATTGTAATGCAATCGAAAACAGTGCAAATATCTAAACATCGCCAAATTTATAAATCCAGAACGATTTCTTACACAGTTTCTTCTAACATTGGCAGCATGGGGCAGCACGGTGGCGCAGTGGTAGAGTTGCTATCTTAAAGCGTGAGAGACCCAGGTTCCATCCTGACTACGGGTGCTGTCTGTACGGAGTTTGTATGTTCTCCCCATGAACTGCGTGGGTTTTCTCCGGGTGCTCCGGTTTCCTCCCACACTCCAAAGACGTGCAGGTTTGTAGGTTAATCGGCTTCGACCAAAACTGTAAATTGTCCCTAGTGGGTGCAGGATAGTGTTAGTGTGCCGGGATCGCTGGTCGGCGCGGACTCGGTGGGCCGAAGGGTCTGTTTCCGCGCTGTATCTCTGAATGAAACTAAACATTCAATGGTCCAATTGTAGTTTATTGTCACGTATACTTAGTACTACGATACGATACGATGCGATATGATACTATACGATAGAACTTTATTTATCCCAGGAGGGAAATTGGTCTGCCTACAGTCATAAACACACAACAAGATACATGGAACATGAAATTAAATTAACTTAAATTTACTAAGTACCTAAGTATGGTGAAATTCTTTATTGGCATACACTTCAGTGACAATCCTACTATACATTTATCACAAACATACATTCCTGACAACACTTATCACTAGATTTGTGAGCAATGATTTGGTTTTGGGCAGAGAATGTGAATTGAAACACTGTACCATAATCTTTTAATCATTCAACGCCACTCCTTGCAGCTCTGAACCCAAACGTATTCATCCCCCGTGTACCTGTTTGACTACTGTTCCACCTCAGAATCCATCAAGACCTGCTCAACCCTCCTCTGCTTCAAAGAAAACCAATGCCCAGTCTTTCCAGTGTCTTCTAACAACTGAAACACTCCATCCCAGGCTATGACTCCCTGGGACTGCGTGGGTTTTCTCCGGGTGCTCCGGTTTCTCCCACATCGCAAAGACGTGCGGGTCTGTAGGTTTAAATGGACCTCGTTAAATTTCACCTAGTGTGTTGGGAGTGGGTGAGAAAGTGGATAACATAGAACTAGTGTGAATGGCGGCATGGACTGGGTGGGCCGAAGGCCCTGTTTCCTCGCCGTAACTGTCTACTCAAAGCCTCAACCTGGTGCATCTCCTCTGCACCCTCTCCAGTGTTATCGCATTGTTCCCACAGTGTATTTTTGATCCACTTCGCTCCACTGTTGCTAGTCAGTATGTTTATAAGTTCGAGGAGCAGAACTAAGGCATTCAGCCCATAAAGTCTACTCACCATACAATCACGGCTGCTCTACCATTCAATCATCTTTCTCTCTCAACCCTATTCTCCTGCCTTCTCCCCATAACCCCTGATACCCGTACTAATCAAGAATCTATCAATCTCCACCTTAAAAATACCCATTGACTTGGCCTCCGCAGCCATCTGCGGCAATGAATTCCACAGATTCACCACCCTGTGACTAAATAAATTCCTCCTCTTCTTTCTAAAGGCCCGTCCTTTTATTCTGAAGCGATGACCTCGGGTCCTGGACTCTCCCACTAGTGGAAACATCCTCTCCACATCCACTCTATCCAGGCCTTTCATTATTCATATTCACTCCATCAAGCCTTTCAGTGTCATAACTTCATAAGTTCGCAAACATTCGGCCCATCAAGTCTACTCTGCCTTTCAGTCATGGCTGATCTATCTCTCCCTCCTAACCCCACTTCTCCTGCCTTCTCCCCATAACACCACAACCCCTGTCCAATGGATGGAATGGTATTGAAAGAACTTCACCACTCAACACTAGCAGCAATGGAGTGAGCTAATCCTGGCCCAATGTGCAGGAAGGAACTGCAGATGCTGGTTTACACAGAAGGTAGACTCAAAATGCTGGAGTAACTAAGCAGGACAGGCAGCATCTCTGGAGAGAAGGAGGGGGTGATGTTATGGGGTGAGTCAGGGGGAGAGGGAGACACAGAGATAAGGAAGGGTAAGGTGTGAGAATGAGACATCAAAAGATGAAATTCAAGAAAAAATTCACCATTGTTAGCTAGGAGAAGGAGACAACAAAGCAAACAGAGATAGACAATAGACAATAGACAATAGACAATAGGTGCAGGAGTAGGCCATTTGGCCCTTCGAGCCAGCACCGCCATTCAAGTGATCATGCTGATCATCCCCAATCAGTACCCCGTTCCTGCTTTCTCCCATATCCCCTGACTCCACTATTTTAAGAGCCCTATCTAGCTCTCTCTTGAAAGCATCCAGAGAACCTGCCTCCACCGCCCTCTGAGGCAGAGAATTCCACAGACTCAGCACTCTCTGTGAGAAAAAGTGTTTCCTCGTCTCCATTCCAAATGGCTTACTCCTCATTCTTAAACTGTGGCCCTTGGTTCTGGACTCCCCCAACATCGGGAACATGTTTCCTGCCTCTAGCGTGTCCAAGCCCTTAACAATCCCATATGATAAAACAGAGATCGGGGGCAGCCCGACTGGTTGGAGAAACAGGACGGAGAGAGAGGGAAAGCAAGGGTTACTTGAAGTTAGAGAAGTCAGTATTCATACCGCTGGGGTGTAAGCTGCCCAAGTGAAACATGAGGTACTGTTCCTCACTCTGACAGTGGAGGAGGCCCAGGACAGAAAGGTCAGTGTGGGAATGGGAGGGGGAGTTAAAGGGCTGAGCAGGTGGGTTTAAGCGGACTGAGCGGAGGTCTCGCCGATGTACAGGAGTCCACGCCCGGAACAGCAGATACAGTAGATGAGGTGGGAGGAGGTGCACATGAACCTAACCCAATGCTATACTTAGAACGGAATGTTCGATGATGCAATTTAAGATAGAGTACATTATGTTCTGTACATCAACCATTCAAAGTAACTCGGCTGAAGGTGTGCTTACTCTTACCAAAGATGAATTATGTGAGTGTCCTCCTTTCCACCATTAGAGTCATCATTCAACGCGCTGTCGAGATTTCCGTAAAGCATAGCCGTTCAAGACTCTTGGCCTCGATCATTCTGCATCTCCAAAGATCTTTGCATTTCTCCAGAATGGACTGAAGAATAAAGAATAAAAGGAATGCATTTATATGACGCCTTTCATGTCTCAATGGGAAAGGGAGAATAGAATGGATTTGTGTAGGATTAGGTAACACACACAGACTGGTCCCACCAAGATGCAGCACAGAACGCCACAGGAGATCCTTCTTCCTGTGGCTATCAAACGGTACAACTCCTCCCCCTTCTGTCGTGGGGTAGACTGAGACTGACTCCCCCCCCCACCCCCTCTCCTACCCTCAATCTGTACACGTCACTTTAATTTCATGTTTCATGTATCTTGTGTTTTTTATGACTGTTGGCAGATCAATTTAGAAACGTACAAAATTCTTATGGGGTTGGACAGGCTAGATGCAGGAAGATTGTTCCGATGTT
>CM075996.1:2453976-2558078 GCA_038087875.1 Malacoraja senta | reverse complement strand
CGAGACCCTTCTTCAGACTGAAGAATTAGGCCATTCGGCCCATCAGGTCCACTCTGCCATTCAATCATGGCTGATCCATCTCTCCCTCCTAACCCCATTCTCCTGCCTTCTCCCCGTAACCCCCGACACCCGCACTAATCAAGAATCTATCTATCTCTGCCGTAAAAATATCCACTGACAGGCTCAGGGACTGAAAGATCTTCTCAGATTCCTATGCATCAAACTAATCCATTTTCACAACTAGACGCAGAATAAAGATTTTAACTTCTACACAGATTGCAGATCTAAAAATTGTATTAGAAGTGTTTAATCTTAGAACAAGCCAGAAGTTGGCAGCAGAGTACTGTAAATCTGTCTCAATTTCCAACGTCACCCTCCACAGTAAGTCAGTCCAGTGTTAATGATACTCAGAAGTGATAGGAGTAAGGTCATAAGGAAAGAGTAGGGCGAGACCATTCGGCCCGTCGAGTCTACGCCGCCATTCAATCGTGGCTGATCTATCTCTCTTTCCTAACCCCATTCTCCTGCCTTCTCCCCATAACCCCTGACACCCGTACTAATCAAGAATGTATCTATCTCCGCCTTAAAAATATCCACTGACTTGGCCTCCACAGCCTTCTGTGGCAATGAATTCCACAGATTCACCACCCTCTGGCTAAAGAAATTCCTCCTCATTTCCTTCCTAAAGGAACATCCTTTAATTCTGAGGCTATGACCTGTGGTCCTAGACTCTTCCCACTAGTGGAAACATCCTCTCCACATCCACTCTGTCCAAGCCTTTCACTATTCGGTAAGTTGTCCAAGACTTTCACTATTCGATAAGATTTAAAACACAAGAAAATTCAACAGTCCAAGTGCCCGAAACAAAGTAAATAACCACTCTCAGTTGAAGTGTCACAGTGATGCTGTTTGAAGATTAAATGTTAGTAGGGAGAGTGGAAGAACTCCACCATGCCAATTATTGGGTCGGACACAAAAAGCTGCAGAAACTCAGCGGGTCAGGCAGCATCTCTGGAGAAAAGGAATAAGTGACATTTCGGGTCGAGACCTATCTCCGACCCTGTATACTCTGGAGTTTAGAAGAATGAGAGGGGATCTTATTGAAACATATAAGATTATTAAGGGTTTGGACACGCTAGAGGCAGGAAACATGTTCCCGATGTTGGGGGAGTCCTGAACCAGGGGCCATAGTTTAAGAATAAGGGGTAAGCCATTTAGAACGGAGACGAGGAAACGCTTTTTCACGCAGAGCGTTGTGAGTCTGTGGAATTCTCTGCCTCAGAGGGCGGTTCTCTGGATACTTTCAAGAGAGAGCTAGATAGGGCTCTTAAAGATAACAGAGTCAGGGGATATGGGGAGAAGGCAGGAACGGGGTACTGATTGGGGATGATCAGCCATGATGACATTGCATGGCGGTGCTGGCTCGAAGGGCCAAATGGTCTACTCCTGCACCTATTGTCTATTGACCACGTAGATTTTCACCGGGTGCTCCGGTTTCCTCCCGCCACACTCCGAAGACGTGCAGGTTTGTAGGTTAATTGGCTTCTGCAAATTGTCCCTAGTGTGTAGGATAGTATTCGTGTACGCGATGATCAGCCATGATCACATTGAATGGCGGTGCTGGCTCGAATGGTCTACTCCTGCACCTATCGTCTATTGAACCAAAACGTCACATTTTCCTTTTGTCCAGAGATGCTGAGTTACTGACACCTTATTTGTGCCTATCTTCGGTTTGAACCAGCATCTGCAGTTGACTCCTACATAATTAGATGGGACCTTGGTGTCTCCCAGTGCAACACTGAAATGTAAGCGTAGATTTTGTGCACAAATCTCTTAGGTGGGGCTCAAACTCATTTATCCAATTTTCTCCAAATAACTACCTCAGCCACTTCCTTTGATAAAACATCCCCCAATGCCACGTGCGAAGTATAACTGAACTCCTTGCTCTGTGTTGACATTACCGTACAAATCTTTTGCCACTGATTCTCCAACAGAAGAAAATACTTAGATTTAACCAAAACAGTGAACTAATGCATTTTAAACTTTCCAGTCAACTTAGCTACAGAATTTCAGGCCTTTCCTACCATTTTTCTTATTGTGAGTTCATTTATAGTTTCTTAGCCCAGTTCCAAATGATTCTTACATACAAGACATTCAAACTGACCTAATACTTACACCAACAGTGTACCTGGTCTAACCTTTCTCCAGTTATGAACGGCATTACCAGACATATTTCTGCGTTAGGAAGTCAGGGTCACTTTCTATTAGTGCCGCTGCATTGTATCACACCATGGCTGAATTTTTCTAACTCTCACGTGACACTGTATCAAATACCATCAGGAAATCTTGTATACATCCTCTGTAATAGTCTGACATCCAATTACCTCTCCAGAAAGAAGTTTTAAAATGAATTAAACATGACCTTAATCAGTGTTGGCATCAACCTGATTAACCTATGCATTGCTGGACAATTGCAAACCGCATTCGGAACAAATGGATTCCCAGAACTTCCCCACAACCAAATATTCAAAAACTTTTACTCGTATCCTAATAGAAGATTGTTAGTAACTCATTTAGATTACAGCGCGGAAACAGGCATTTGGCCCACCAAGTCCGCGCCGACCAGCGTACATGAATACTACATGAATACTATCCTACACACTAGGGACAATTTGAAGAAGCCAATTAACCTACAAACCTGCACATCTTCGGAGTGTGGCGGGAAGAAACCGGAGCACCCGGTGAAAATCTACGTGGTCAATAGACAATAGACAATAGGTGCAGGAGTAGACCATTTGGCCTTTCGAGTCAGCACCGCCATTCAATGTGATCACGGCTGATCATCCCCAATCAGTACCCCGTTCCTGCCTTCTCCCCATATCCCCTGACTCCGTTATTTTTAAGAGCCCTATCTAGCTCTCTCTTGAAAGCATCCAGAGAACCTGCCTCCACCGCCCTCTGAGGCAGAGAATTCCACAGACTCACCCCTCTCTGTGAGAAAAAGTGTTTCCTCGTCTCCGTTCTAAATAGCTTACTCCTTATTCTTAAACTGTGGCCCCTGGTTCTGGACTCCCCCAACATCGGGAACATGTTTCCTGCCTCTAGCGTGTCCAAGCCCTTAACAATCTTTGGTCACGGGGAGAATGTACAAAATCCACACAAGCAGCACCCGTGGTCAGGATCGAACCCAGGTCTCTGGTGCTGTACGGCAGCAACTCTACCGCTGCGCCACTGTGAAAACCTCAACTCAACAGTCCCGGGACTCAGTGTGCATAATAAGTAATAATCGAGTAGATAACGCCCGCCTCTAATACAAGCTTGCTGACTTCTCCCGAGTTCTTTCCCCCTGATGTACTAAGTTCATACCTCTGTTCGTGCCGTTCACATTCTGAAGCTTGGGGGGCAACTGGATTAGCTTTGGAGGCCTCACAGCTGTCCCGTACATTTCCTGCAGTAGGTCCATCTTCGGAGGTAGTTAAGAGTTCTTCCTCACTGCACAAGAGATTTAGACAAGTGAGCTTCACTAAGGAACGGGAATGTCATCTTCCTAATCCCTTTTTCGGAAACCAAATAATTGTGACATTTGTTCAATAGTGATTAATAATAAAATATAACAAGTGCAGAGTAAGTGCTTGAACAGCTAAAAGCAAAACAACATTGCACGGTGAATGTTTCAATTGGAAGTGTTCCAGTGGAACCTGCCTCTTCCATAGGTCCACGGGTTCTCGGAGCAGAATTAGGCCATTCGCCCCATCAAGTCCACTCCGCCATTCAAATCATGGCTGATCTATCTCTCCCTCTCAACCCCATTCTCCTGCCTTCTCCCCATAACCCCTGACACCCGCACTCAAGATGTATTCAAGAGAGTTACATTTAGCTCTTAGGGCTAACGGAATGAGGAGATATGGGGAGAAAGCAGGAACGGGGTACTGATTTTGGATGATCAGCCATGATCATCTTGAATGGTGGTACCAGCTCGAAGGGCCGAATGGCCTATTCCTGCACCTATGTTCTATGTTTCTAATCAAGAATCTGTCAATATCTGCCTTAAAAATACCCAATGAATTCCACAGAATTCCCTTTCAAATAGTCAAAACTTCTTCCCAGTAGTTTTCTCTTTTCTTCCAAGTCTATCCTTTGTTCAACTTTTTGCACTCACTAAAGTTGCCCTTGCCCTAATTTGGAATTCAACTTTCTTGGTCCATAACTACCTTAAAGCTATGATGCATGGATTTCAGTAACTCGCATTGTTTAATGCAATTAGCCCAATATAACATTTCACAATTACCTTGTGCGTGGTTTAGTTTCTGCATTGTTCACCTCAGGGGGCAAGACTGCTTCCGGCACCGAGCCGTTGAGAATCGCCGTGTTTTCCGCTGCAGGTTTCTCCGTGTCGGTGTGTGACGTCATACCCGTTTTTGTGGCGTCTGTCACTTTTGCGTCTTCTCCGCTGCTCAGCCCGCCCATAGACTCTGCACAGTCAATGTGGGGACAAGTTTGAACAACATCAGTGCTGCCCTCTTGCTTTTGAACACTCTTCCCTTTCGCCTTGAGACATACAGCGTGGAAACAGGCCCTCCGGCCCAGCGAGTCCGCGCCGTCCAGCGATCGCCCCGTACCCCAGCACTATTCCACACACTAGGGACAAATGACAATCTTTTTTTTAAATTTTACTGTAGTCAATTAACCTACGATCTTTGGTGTGCGTGAGGAACAGAGACGAGGAAACACTTTTTCTCACAAAGAGTGGTGAGTCTGTGGAATTCTCTGTCTCAGAGGGCGGTGGAGGCAGGTTCTCTGGATGCTTTCAAGAGAGAGCTAGATAGGGCTCTTAAAAATAGCGGAGTCAGGGGATATGGGGAGAAGGCAGGAACGGGGTACTGATTGGGGATGATCAGCCATGATCACATTGAATGGCGGTGCTGGCTCGAAGGGCCGAATGGCCTACTCCTGCACCTATTGTCGATTGAATCTGGACCACCCGGAGAAAACCCACACGGACACAGGGAGAAGGTACAATCTTCACACAGACAGCACCCGCAGTCAGGATCAAACCTAGGTCTCTGGCGCTGTGAGGCAGCAGCTCTACCCGCTGCGCCACCACCTGAACCTCCACCACCTTGAGGGGGTCAGATACCAGAATCATTGGATGGCGTCGGTACCTCGAATAGCGAGTGTTGGCAGCTCTGTACAAGAACAGACTGCATCACAGCTTTACTGCGCTTCTTTTGGAAATGTCCCCGGGAGAGCACGTTGTATACTCATTACATTTATGAATAATGCCCGATTTATCATCTCTCAGGCCCAGTCGGGTCTACAGCAATCTTTGCATGCTCTTATTATTCTAACCACCATTATATAATTGGGCACAGACTGTGAATCAAATGTAGATTTTCCTGGGTTAGTGTCGGCAAGCTCTTAATCTCCTGAGCCAAGACAGCTCGGCTTAAATTAGTCAGGTGATGCATTTGTTTATTCCTTTGCCATAATACTCTTGCCCCAGCTTCAATTATTAGTGTCCATTATCTTCATGGTTATAAGGTTATAGATATATCTGTCTCCCTCAATCAAAGAGTTACTATGTCACAGATGGCGCAGTGTTGTGGACAGTGACAGATACCAGGTCTTGGCATCAGCACCTGCACACGTGCGAGAGGGCAGTGAGGGGGCTGAGAGATCAAACTCAATCATCAACAACCCATCGTGTGTGTGTGTGTGTGTGTGTGTGTGTGTGCGTGCGTGTGTGTGTGTGTGCCTGGGTGTGTGTGTGCCTGGGTGTGTCTGTATGTGTGTGTGTGTGTGTGTCTCTCTCTGGGTGTGTGTGTGTGTGTGTGTGTGTGTCTGTGTGTGTGTGTCTGTGTGTGTGTGTGCGCGTTTGTGCGTGCGTGTGTCTCTCTCTGGGTGTGTGTGTGTGTGCGCGTGTGTGTGTGTGTGTGTGCGCGCGCGTGCGTGCGTGTGTGTCTCTCTCTGGGTGTGTGTGTGTGTGTGTGTGTGTGTGTGTGTGTGTGTCTCTCTCTCTGGGAGTGTGTGCGTGCGTGCGTGGATAGAAGAGAGGAGAGGCTGGACAAAATGGCAGGTACTAGGTGCAAATGGACACAAAAAGCTGGAGTAACTCAGCGGGCCAGACAGCATCTCTGGAGTAAAGGAAGAGGTGACATTTCGGCTCGAGACCCTTCTTCAGACAGAGGGGAGGGGGAAAGGTGGGTTCAATGACCTTGCAATGATTACCAATGTTCATTGTTTTTGCAACAAGCATTGCCGGAGGTAAACACACAGCTTCAATACTGAATGGACGGAGCTTTGCATCTGCTCCAAGTACCCTCCTACTCCCCTTTCAAACCAATAAATGACTCAGCATCCGGGTCTGAACCTCTGACGATACGACCCAGGGAACTGTCAGTTGCGGGTTGATTGAGCAACAGCAAAGGGGGAGTTACTGAACTCGTCAGCACAATCCACCTGGTCGTAGTTTTGCATCACGCATTAGTCACACAAAGGACTCATAGTCCAAGGTGACGCCTCTGCCCATAAGGAAGTACACAAGGACACGAACATGGTGATTCATCTCAAAGTTCTGGATGGTGGGGCCTTTTCCACTGACAGGTATGTTAGTTCCAAGCTTCTGGTTACATCAATCCCAATAACATGGCGCCTCTTGCACGCGGGCTCAGCGGACTATTTCTGTACACTTGCTAATCAAGGATGTGCTAATGTATGGGAATACTGTACAAGACTGTGTGTAGGAAAAGAATTTCACTGTGCGTTTGCACGCGTGACAATGAAAGCACCATTGAATTAGGTAATAAATTCTCATTTAAAAATAGTACATTTTATTCAAGCTGCTAAAAATAGGCTTCAGGCACAAAAATAAATCAGTGTCAATCGTTCACCTTTGAGTAACCCAATTTAAAATTCAATTTAATCAGAAAGGAAGAAAAACTCCAGTTGAGGCACATCGCTAATTCCTTGGAATATTAGAGGGCCCGTCCCATTTACGCGATTTTTTCGGCGACTGCCGGCACCTGACATAGTCGCGGCAGGTCTCTGAAAATCTTCGACGTGTTGAAAACCCATTAGCGACCAGAAAAATGTACGACTCTTTGGGCGACTACTCACGACCATACAGGCGACATATCCACACGTGATGCCTGTATGGTCGTGAGTAGCCGCCCAAATTGTCGTACATTTTTCTGGTCGGTGCTGGATTTTCAACACGTTGAACATTTTCGGAGACCTGCCGCGACTGTGACGGGTGCCGGCAGGCGCCAAAAAAAAATCGCGTAAGTGGGACAGGCCCTTTCGGAACAAGAAACCAGCATGAAAACTCTCGGTAATCCCGAAATGATGAAGATGTCCTGTTGATACTCACTTTCTTCTGACGCTTTGCTATGTCCGTCACCACTACTCTGGAGCTCATCGGCTGGAGCGGAGTTTGTTTCCATAGACACAGGAGAGTTTGTTCGCAAACGTCCAGAGGGGCTGGAAGAAATTTAATTCCAATTAACTGAAGCTTGGATGGGTTCCACTCGCGCTTCTTCCCAGCAGAACCAATAGACACTCCCGCTGCTACTCTGTTCTGCCTCTGTTTGTCTGTATAAACATTCCCAAAAATACAAAAAGCGGCAGATGTTGTAAATGAAAATGGATAGTCATTCTGGCGGGCTTTAGACTATCAAGGTCGAACCACAATCTTTTACTTTAGTTTAGAGAAACAGCGCGGAAACAGGCCCTTCGGCCCACCGAGTCCGCGCCGACCAGACTAGTTCTATCCAACACACACACAGTAAGAACAATTTCACCGAGCCAATTAGCCAACAAACCTGTACGAGAGGAGACTGGAGCAGTCGCGTGGTGACGCCTGTTTGGTGGTGAGTAGTCGCCCAGAGAATCGTACCTTTTCCTATTCGCCGCTGGATTTTCAACATGTTGAAAATTTTCGGCAACCTGCTGCGACTATGACGGGTGCCGGCAAGTCGCCGAAAAAAATCGGGTAAGTGGGACAGGCCCTTAAGGGGCAGTGCCAGTGTGAAATCAAAACTGGTGGATTATTGTAAAACAGCTGTGGTGAATGTATGGCAGTCATGTTAGGAGTGGAAGC
Source organism: Malacoraja senta (assembly GCA_038087875.1). Lineage (NCBI taxonomy): Eukaryota > Metazoa > Chordata > Chondrichthyes > Rajiformes > Rajidae > Malacoraja > Malacoraja senta. The sequence continues at coordinate 2,549,980 of CM075996.1, read as the reverse complement.
AGATAGTGTTTGTGTTGGAGCTTAGGTCAGGAGTTCAACCCAGTCACTTTAAACTGTACGATGAAATGTGCCATCTCATGCTCACACAGGAATATGTTCTTCCTGGAAGCATAGCTACAAGTTTAAAGTGTGACGACATTGGAATGTGTTTTTAGTCAGTGCCGGGTGTACTAATATTTGCAGCTGATGAAAGAATCAATAGTTGCGCATAAATTTAACCCCACTAAAACACAAACACAGGACAGGAGTTGCCACTGTTGTAATAACCTTCATAAGTGATAGGAGCACAATTAGGCCATTCGGCCCATCAAGTCTACTCCACCATTCAATCATGGCTGATCTATTTTCCCCTCTCAACCCCATTCTCCCCGTAACCCCTGACACCCGAACTAATTAAGAATGTTTCAGTCTCTGCCTTAAAGAACATCCATTAACACTCCACAGTGCTGTGGCAATGAATTCCACAGATTCACCAACCTCTGGCGAAAGAAACTCCTCATCTCCTTTCCAAAGGCACGTCCTTTAATTAAGAGGCTATGGCCTTTGGTTTTAGACTCTCCCACCAGGGGAAACATCCTCTCCACATTCATTCTATCCAGGCCTTTCACTATTTGGCAGGATTCAATGAGGCCCCCCCCCCCACCCCATCCTTCGGAACACCAGCGAGTACAGACAGGCCCAGTGCCGTCAAATGCTCATCGCATGTTAACCCAATCATTCCTGGAAGAACCTTCTCGGTCAATCGGAACAATGCTGCGGTCTGAGCAGACACATGAAACAAAACCACTGGGGGAAGGAATGGAGAAGAGAAGGGGGGGGGGGGGGGGGAAATGCTTTCCTTGTGGAGTTGCAACACTTACCCGGCCTGAGAGGCAAAACTGGCAAACACCGCCCATCCTTCTATGGGAGGCAGGGAGGTTGTGGGTTCCGGGCTGTCCCACGCACTGAAGCCACCGTCCACTGCTCCCTGGCTCCCACCACTGTTAGTCAAAGGTGCATCGAAGTTGGCTGTCCACCCAGCTTCTGAAGATCAAACCAACACGTTACTGGTAACACATTAGATAGGTATTTGGTAACACTGGTAACATTAGATAGGAATCCCCGAATTATAAGCAGTGCCCAGTGTAGGAAGGAACTCCCAGTGTAGGAAGGAACTCCAGACGCTGGTTTCAGCCGTAGACACAAGAAGCTGGATCAAATCAACGGGACAGACAGCATCTCTGGAGAAAAGGGATAGGGGATGTTTGGTTTCGACCTGAAACATCAGCTATTCCTTCTCTGCAGAGATGCAGTCTGAGCTGCTGAGGTACTCCAGCTTGTTGTATCTATCTTTAGAATATCCCAAGCTTGGTTCCATGACAGAGAACAGAGTACAGAGAAGGTTCACCAGACTGATTCCTGGGATGGCAGGACTTTCATATGAAGAAAGACTGGATAGACTCAGCTTGTACTCGCTGGAATTTAGAAGATTGACGGGGGATCTTATAGAAACGTACAAAATTCTTAAGGTGTTGGACAGGCTAGATGCAGGAAGATTATTTCCAATGTTGGGGAAGTCCAGAACACGGGGTCACAGTTTAAGGATAAGGGGGATGTCTTTTAGGACCGAGATGAGAAAAACATTTTTCACACAGAGAGTGGTGAATCTGTGGAATTATCTGCCACAGAAAGTAGTTGAGGCCAGTTCATTGGCTATATTTAAGAGGGAGTTAGATGTGGCCCTTGTGGCTAAAGGGGATCAGGGGATATGGGGAGAAGGCAGGTACAGGATACTGAGTTGGATGATCAGCCATGATCATATTGAATGGTGGTGCTGGCTCGAAGGGCCGAATGGCCTACTCCTGCACCTATTTTCTATGTATCTATAGCCAATGTCATGCTCCAGTATAACATCAAGGGCTCAGTCTCGGGAGAGACCAAGTCGGGAGCTCCAGCGACGCAGAAGGTTTGACCAGCCCTGACCAGGCGTGAGGGAGCTGAGATCCCCCCCCCCCCCCCCCGACGCGGTGGGCCCAACCGCCGGCTACGGGAGTAAGATCGCCCCGTCAACGGAAGGCTCGAGACCTCTGACTGCGGGAGAACAAAGGGAAGAGATTGAACTTTTTTTTCCGCCTTCCATCACAGTGAGGAGTCACTGTAGTGGATGTTTATGTTCAAATGTATTTTGGGTGATCTGTTGCTTTCTATTAGTATGACTGACTTGGCAAATGAAATTCCTCGTATGTTGCAAAACATACTTGGCTAATAAAGTATGATTGAATGGATGAATGAAATGGTTTATTGGCCAAGTATGTTCACATACAAGGAATTTGCCTTGGTGCTCCGCTCGCAGGTAACAACACGATATACAGTAACAATTAAGAATGACACATAAAACATTAATAATAAAACATTATAGTTTAAACATGAATGAAATAAAATACCAGCGCAAAAGTATTGTATTGTAAATCGTATTGTATAAAATGTAATGTATTGTAAATCGGCCACAAGCCCCATTATTCATGTACCTTTGTTTGGGTCTATTTCCATCCTGGAGTCCGTGGGCTTTATAGCAGTCTGTACCCCTTCTTCATCTTCGTCCTCTTCGGAGTCTCTGCTTCCTTCACTGTCCGTACTCCCTGAACTCCTGCAACAACATTATGTTTCTCTGATTCTGGCAGAAGTAAAATGAAATGCTGGACAGGTCAGTGCTTCAACCAGCGACGGTGGTCTCAGCTAAGATGTCACTTGCCCGGTCGTCACCTGCCATGATTGAACAGCACAGCACAGGGACAGGCCTCTCAGCCCACAATGTCTGTGCCAAACACGTTGCTAAATTAAACCAATTCCCTCTGCCTGCACGTGATCCATATCCCTCCATATCCATGTCTCTTCTAAAAGTCTCTCAAATAATAATAATAATAATATATTTTATTGTCATTGCACATAGGTGCAACGAGATTTGGTACGCAGCTTCCATCCGATGTAATAACTTAAACAACTAAAATTTAGATACCCCGAGAAACATGATTTATAAAAAAAGAACAGTAAAACAGTAAATGCCACTACTGTATCCATCTTGACCTGTACTTCAGAGCTTTCCAGGACTGTGTTAAAAACTTTGCCCCTTTCTCAGCGGGTCAGGCAGCATCTCTGGAGAGAAGGAATGGCCGATGTTTCGGGTCGAGGCCCTTCTTCAGACTGATGTCAGGGGAGGGGGCGGTACAGAGATAGAATGTAATCAGAGACAGTAAGACTAGTGGGAGAACTGGGAAGGGGATGTAGAGTTAAATCAGGTTTGGTACAAACATTGTGGGTCGAAGGGCCCGTTCCTGTGCTGTGTTGTTGTATGTGTTCAACCAAAAGTCTTACACAGCCGCATCACGACTTGCTGACTCTTACACTCGATGCCCCAACAGACTGTGAATGAGGGAATATCAGGCTTGTCAAATGGACAACCTCTGAGCCTAAGCTTGTACAGGCGGCTTTGTGTGTTTACAGAATGGTCGTTGGAGCTCATAGAATGGCTCAGAAAAGGAAGGTGAGAGAGCTAGGGATAAAGAACCAGAGCACATAGGTTTAAGGTGAGGGGGGGAGGGGGGAAGAGATTTAATGGGAAAACTGAGGGAGGTGGGTGTATGGAACGAGCTTCCAGAGGAGGTAGTTGAGGCAGGTACTATCCCAACTTCTTTACAGGTACATAGATAAGGTAGGTTTAGTGGGATCTGGGCCAGAAGCAGACAGGTGGGACAAGTGTAGATGGGGCATGTTGGTCGGCTTGGGCAAATTGGGGCGAAGTTTCCACGCTGGACGACTCTAGCTCGGGCTGACAAACTCCCCCACCATACCTGGGAACGCGCTGGGCATCTGCGGCGAAGTGCAGGTCCTTTTCCTGCCACACTTCATCCTCGTCGGAGCCTTCGTCGTCATTGAACGGCCTTATCCGCTCCTTCCAACACTCCTCAAACAGACTGGTGTTTGGCTGAGAAGCAAAACGGAGAAAACCGTTGAAAAAAAAGCAACTGCAGATGCTAGTTAACACACGGAAGGACACAAAAGAGTTCATAGGAGCACAGGGGCCACAGTTTAAGAATAAGGAGTAAGCCATTTAGAATGGAGACGAGGAAACACTTTTTCTCACAGAGAGTGGTGAGTCTGTGGAATTCTCTGCCTCAGAGGGCGGTGGAGGCCGGTTCTCTGGATACTTTCAAGAGAGAGCTAGATAGGGCTCTTAAAGATAGCGGAGTCAGGGGATATGGGGAGAAGGCAGGAACGGGGTACTGATTGGGGATGATCAGCCATGATCACATTGAATGGCGGTGCTGGCTCGAAGGGCCAAATGGCCTACTCCTGCACCTATTGTCTATTGTCATAAGGAATAGGAGTAGAATTGGGCCACTCGGCCCATCAAGTCTACTCCGCCATTCAATCATGATCTGATCTATCTCTCCCTCCCAAACCCCATTCTCCTGCCTTCTCCCCGTAACCCCTGACACCCATCAATCCCTGACATCAAGAGGGTCTCAGAGTAAATCAGCGGGTCAGGCAGCATCTCTGGAGAACGTGGATGGGCGACTGTTGGGAATAGGTTTTCAGCGACAGCAAGAGGAAAAAAGTGGGGGAGGGATTCGGAACTTGTCGCATTGGCTGGCAAATTCCAGTTATAATATGCAAAATAAAGGTAATATTGAGTGAATGGATTATCTTAATTAGTTGAGACACAAAGTGCTGGAGTAACTCAGAGTAGGTTAATTGGCCCTAGCGGGTAGGATGGGGTAACAAACAACTTGTGTATGGGTGAACGATGTTAGGCGTGGACTCGGTGGGCCGAAGGGCCTGTTTCCACACTGTGTCTCTCAACGAAACTCTGTAAACTCAGCGGGTCAGGCAGCATCTCTGGAGAACATGGATAGGTGATGTTTCAGATTGGCCAGAGATGCTGCCTGGCCCGTTTAGTTACTCCAGCACTTTGTGCTCTGTTGTAAAGCAGATCGTTCCTGCACTCCAGTATTACTTTGCAAAAGTCTTTTAATGAAGCAGTGAGGCTGCTGTTTATTACTTGGATAAACGCTAACACTTGCTAATTGATTTCAGACCACATCACCCTCGCTGATGAATCAACGCACCAACCTGCCCCCAGTAACTAATTAAGCTTCTGCTGCAGTTTCAATGTAGATGCTGGAACTAAATTGAAAACTACTTCTTGGTTAATGAGGATAGGAGACAAATGACTTTGATCCTCTTGATTGCTATGGAGACATCATCAAAGCTTAACGAAAGCCTCTGTGGTTGAACGACCTGAAGCCTTTCATCATCCAGGGCTTGCAGTCATGCAGTGATCATTTACAAAGCACTTGCAGCTGAGTCTCTTCTGCCACAAGCAACTGCATTGGTCTCTTCAGCCACAAGCGAGGCTGCTCCAGCCGAGGTTTGGAGCAAGCAGCCAACAACTAGGATGCATCACCCATGGTCAGTCATGACCAAGGGGAGGGTTAGGGGGAGGGGGAGGGCCTACGATGCAGCTGAGGAAATATACCCTTGCATTGATCAGTGTGGACGTTACCTTGCACCCAACGTTATTCCTTCTATCATGTTATCAAGCAGCTGAACCATTCTACCACAACCAGAGAGCAGTGCTGAACTACTATCTACCTCACTGGTGACCCTCAGACTATCCTTGATCAGACTTTACTGGCTTTACCTTGCACTAAACGTTATTCCCTTAACATGTATCTGTACACCGTAAATGGCTCGATTGTAATCATGCATTGGCTCTCCGCTGACTGGATAGCACGCAACAAGAGCTTTTCACTGTACCTCGGTACACGTGACAATGAATTAAACTGTAGACATGTTCATAACTTCTAGGAGCAGAATTAGGCTATTTGGCACATCAATAGACAATAGGTGCAGGAGTAGGCCATTCGGCCCTTCGAGCCAGCAACGCCATTCAATGTGAAAATGGCTGATCATCCACAATTAGTACCCCGTTCCTGCCATCTCCCCATATCCCCTGACTCCGCTATCTTTAAGAGCTCTGTCTGACTCTCTCTTGAAATCATCCAGAGAATTCCACAGTCACAACTCTCTGGGTGAAAACGTTTTTCCTCATCTCCGTTCTAAATGGCCGTACCCTTATTCTTAAACTGTGGCCCCTGGTTCTGGACTCCCCCAACATCGGGGACATGTTTCCTGCCTCTAGCGTGTCCAAACCCTTAATAACCTTATATGTTTCAATAAGATCCCCTCTAAATTCTTTTAAATTCCTTCTCATCCTTCTAAATTCCAGTGAAGGCCAATTCTCTGGATGTTTTCAAGAGAGAGTTAGATAGAGCTCTTAAAGGTAGCGGAGTCAGGGGATATGGGGAGAAGGCAGGAATGGGGTACTGATTGTGGATGATCAGCCATGATCACAGTGAATGGCGGTGCTGGCTCGAAGGGCCGAATGGCCTACTCCTGCACCTATTGTCTACCTAAAAGATATTAAGATGTGTCGTCATATATATTAGTCGTCATATTATCCACTGCAGATGTAAGTAAGTGTACATTATATAAGGGCATTATCGACAGCATTAACAGGCGATACTCACACTGTCACTGTTGGCGTCGAACACAAAGCTGATATTAGCTGCTCTCTCAAATGGGGAGCTGTTGATCAAATAGAAAACAAATCATCAATTAAACACCGTTTACCACCTTCTGCTTTCCATAAGATTCCAACTGGCTACTTGCATAATGTCATAGATATAGACGTACTATTTAACATCTGCTTCTACGTTCCAACCAACCTCCAACAATCAACACCTCATAATCACCTGCAATTGCCCCACCGGTAAATGCCAGGATTTGATCTCGACCTGTCCATTTGGGGTGGCACGGCGGTAGAGTTGTTGCCTTACAGCGCCAGAGATCAGAGTTTGATCCTGACTACGGGTTCTGTCTGTACGGAGTTGGTATGTTCTCCCTGTCACCGCGTGCATTTCCTCCACACACGCCAAAGACGTACAGAATAGTCGGTTAAGGGCCTGTCCCACTTGGCGATTTTTTTCGGCGACTGCCGGCATCAGTGACTGACATATCAGGGTCGCCGAAAGATTTTGAATAATTCAAAATCCAGCGGCGACTAAAAAAATGTTGCGATACTTGAGGAAACGCAGCACGTCGATTCGTCGTCGCGCCGCGACTTTTTTGGTGACCTGATACGTCAGTCAATGATGCCGGCAGCCGCCGAAAAAAATCGCCAAGTGGGACAGGCCCTTTAATTAACTTCAGTAAAATTGTAAATGATCCCTAGTGTGTAGGATAGCGCCAGTGTAAGGGGTGATCACTGGTCGGCGCGGACTCGGTGGGGCCGTAGGGTCTGTTTCCGCGCCTCATTTCTAAAGTGCTGGATATCATGTGCGTTTCTTCTAATAATTTCCGGCCGGCGTCTGCCCGGGTTATTCTTCTGTGAAGGTAGTCACAGCAAAGAGTAAAACTCACTTGACACTTTCTTCCTGCTCGGCAAATTCCTCATCATTGAAGCCAAACTGGTCGATGAAGTTTGAGGTCATCTGTTGAATCTGGTAGTCGGAGAACGCCTGAAAGGTCAGAGTAGGGAGATGAGGTCATAAGGTCATGAGTGTTAGCAGCAGAAATAGGCCATTCGGCCCATCAAGTCTACTCCGCCATTCAATCATGGCTGACCTATCTCTTCCTCCAAACCCCATTTTCCTGCCTTCTCCCCATAACCCCCGACACACATCACACAAATGTTTAAGAAAGAACTGCAGATGCTGGAAAAATCGAAGGTAGACAAAAATGCTGGAGAAACTCGGCGGGTGAGGCAGCATCTATGGAGCGAAGGAATAGGTGACGTTTCGGGTCGAGACGTCACCTATTCCTTCGCTCCATAGATGCTGCCTCACCCACTGAGTTTCTCCAGCATTTTTGTCTACCTCCCATTACACAAATGATCGCCAAAGCACCAGAACAGATATCACACAACGATTATGACAGCACTGAGGTAGCACGAGAAAGCCTACTTTTTGTATAATTGGCCTCAAGAGGCTGGTGGAATGGAGACCCTTCGGAGATGAAGTTTCATGAGGGGGAAACTTTCTTCATTTTACTAGGATGAATGAAGAGACGCAATACAAACTTCGTAAAAAGGATGCAAAACTTAGGGAGGCAAATCTCTGAAGGTGGCAAATCTGTGATAGGGTAATGAAGCTGCACAAAGCACAAGAGATCACAGGCTGAGTAAACAGAGGGACAAAGTTTAAAAAAAGAGCCACAAAATGTATTTAAAAATGACACCAAAAAAACCCACCACTCCAGTTGGGACTGAGCTAACATGTCCAATTCTCGGCATAACTAGAATGAATGAATAAGTTTATTGGCCAAGTATTCACATACAAGGAATTTGCCTTGGTGCTCCACCCGCAAGTGACAACGTGATATACAGTGACAGTTAGGAATGACACATAAAACATTAAACATTAATTAGCAATGTTACAAAATTTTTAGATTTAAAAAATAAAGTCTGCAATTTATCCCATCAGATAAAGCATAAAAAGAAGTTTAATTTGACACTTAATTCACTTTCATATCTTCAGTATTAAAAAGTTATGGCCATTATCATACTCAGAAATTAGCACCTTGTTCCCTATTGCTTTTCCATTGACTTAACACAAAAGCTGTGATCGAGGACAGTTAAAAGCCCATAACTTTCTTAAAAATTATGGTAACTGAAAGAAATTTTCAGGTATTATAGATTGAAGCATTCTGAAACAAATATGAAACAATCTTACTTCGAAGACATGAAAGTAAAGCATATAATTAGTTAGTTACCTAATTGTAGCTAATTACAAAATTCAATTACTAGATCTAAACATCTATCATTTTCTTAAGAATAGATTAACATTTTTAAATAGCCTAAGTGTCCAAATAACATTCACACAATAATTCACAATATAACATAATTTTTAAATCTAATTTTCATGAATTTACAGGCCAAATGGAAGGAATTGAATGTTTAATACCTGTAAATTAATGGGGATTTAATTCATTTTGCGAGTGAGAATTTCTGGAACGCGATCATTTGGAACGTTAATTTGCGGTGAATTTAACCCCGTATTGGCATGAAAAATACTGCCGTTAATTCGGGGAATAAAATCACCGTGTCGCATGACAAAATGTGAATTAAAGGCTTCTTAAGAAGCACTTTTATACATTTAAAGAAAGCACTTTTGTTTACCTATCCATTGTGTGAAATCCGTCCCCGTTATTGGCGTTGACGCTTCAGGAGCTGCTTTTAAAACTACTGTAGCGCTGACATTGACGATTTAATTTAAAAAAAAAATTCACAAATCGCTGGTAGGAACGATTTTGTCAGCGAAGTTTTGTACTCCAACAAAATATTTCCAGGACAAGGAAGGAGAAACCGCGTTTTAACCCCGCCCCCCCCTTAAAGGCGCCAAAATCGCGCACACGGCCAGTGGCAGAATTACAGCGCGACTGAAGGTAAGTTTTGTAACATACCTACATTAATAATAAAACATTATTGATTAAACATGTGAATTAAATAAAATACCAGAGCAAACGGAGGCTACAGATTTTTGGTTATTGAGTAGAGCAAGAAATTGAGGGCAAGAAATAAAGAAAAGACAGAGCAAAGAAAAGAGAATTGGTAAGGGAATCGGAAAAGATATGAACTGATAAAAGGACATAATATTTCTCTCTCCAAAGATGCTCTCGAACCTACAGACTTCATGTGTTAATATGATGAGATGCAGCCCATTTCGCTCCTGGTTCTTACCTGCTGCAGGACAGCCTCCTGAGGGAAGCTGAATTCTTTCAGATCATTCTCATCGTCATCGCTCGAGGAGTGTAGGTTCCGCATATTCACCTGAGTAATAAACACCAGACGCTATTCGCAGTGAAACTAACGAGCCAAACCCTTTCAGTAAACCAAAAAATATATTCCAGAAATATTAGGGCACTAAATATTTGTGTTTGTTCTAGAATCACAAGGCTGTCAATGACAATGACTCACAGCAACTGAGCTCCGAATGGCTGAAGCTACTCTCAATGTCAGAGAGGACAGTTTATCCTGGCAAAGCTGAAAATAGAAGGAAACGTTGCTGACAACATTGGAGGGGGAGTAACGCCTCCTAATTGTGTAATCGGAAGTAAGGACCAGCTTCAAACAGGTCCACGCAGAAGTACATGGACAAGGTTTACGAGGATGTTGCCAGGACTAGAGTGTGTGAGCTACAGGGAGAGGTTGAGTAGACTGGGACTCTATTCCTCAGAGCGCAGGAGGATGAGGGGTGGTCTTATAGAGGTGTATAAAATCATGAGAGGAATAGATCGGGCAGAGTCTATTGCCCAGAGTAGGGGAATTGAGGACCAGAGGACATAGGTTTAAGGTGAAGGGGAAAAGATTTAATAGGAAGCTGAGGGGTAACTTTTTCACACAAAGGACAGTGGGTGTATGGAACGAGCTGCCAGAGGAGGTAGTTGAGGCTGGGACTATCCCAACATTTAGCACTGCAGAGGGTGGTGAAAATTGCCCAACGCATCACCGGTTCCTCACTCCCCACCATTGAGTCTGTCCAAAGCAAGCGTTGTCTGCGAAGGGCGCTCAGCATCGCCAAGGACTGCTCTCACCCCAACCACAGACTGTTTACCCTCCTACCATCCGGGAGGCGCTACAGGTCTCTCCGTTGCCGGACCAGCAGGTCCAGGAACAGCTTCTTCCCTGCGGCGGTTACACTACTCAACACTGTACCTCGGTGACTGCCAATCACACCCCCCCCCCCCCCCCGGACACTCCTCCCACCAGGATTTATTAGATTTATTTATTTACTGCTCATATTTATGTCGCTCTTCTAGGGAGATGCTAACTGCATTTCGTTGTCTCTGTACTGTACACTGCACAATGACAATAAAGTTGAATCTGAATCTGAATCTGAATCTGAATTTAAGAAACAGTTAGACAGGATAGGGCAGGTTTGGAGGGACATGGGACAAACGTGGGCAGGTGGGAATAATGTAGCTGGGACATGTTGGCAGATGTGGGCAAGTGGGGCCGAAGGGTCTGTTTCCACGCTGTGTGACTCCAGGTGCACAAGGTTCCATCTGCATAGCATGTCCCCAATAACTCTCACCAACTTCTACAGATGCGCCATGGAAAGTATTTTATCGGGATGCATCAGAACACGGTTTGGGAACAGCTTCATCCAAGACCCGCAAGAAATTGCAGAGAATTATGGATGCAGCCCAGACCATCGCCCAACCCAACCTCCCTCCCATTGGCATCCATCTACACTTCACGCTGCCTCGGCTAGGCCAGCAGCACAATCAAGGACCCTGGTTACTTCCTCTTCTTCCCACTCCGATCAGGCAAGAGGCACAGAAGTGTGAAAACACACACACATCCAGATTCAGGGACAGTTTCCTCCCAGCTGCGATCAGGCAACTGAACCGTCCTATCACCAACGAGAGTGCGATCCTGATCTACCTCAATGGAAACCCTCGGGCTATCTTTAATTGGACTGGACTGGAGTTTATCGCGCACTAAACCACATTCCCTGTATCCTGTGTCTGTACATGTACTATGTTCTATGACGTTTGGCGAGGTGGTGAACTGTACACTGTCGAGTTAGCACTTTGTGGAGCAATTGGTCAAAACAAATTCATCTTGTGTCACACAGAATCTTCAGCGAAGTTAAATGGACAATGATGATCAGCCACAAGAGGTGGCACTGACTGTCCAGGCAGCAGCACCTCCCAGTCACCCAGTCAAACTCACCAAATCAACAGTGTTCTTCTTGTTCATGTCAGTCAGTGACCCCAGCACAAACTTATCCCACCGCTCCCGATCTTCATCTGGCAGCTCTGAAAATGATAAGCATCAGTGATGTGAACCATGAAAGTGGCGTATAGTGTACATCCATATATTGTGACAGCAATGTCATCCTATTGTCCATAAACTCTTCTTCCTGCAAACACTCATTAATATCAGTCTACCTTTTAAGAATAAGGGGTAAGCCATTTACAACGCAGACGAGGAAACACTTTTTCTCACAGAGAGTGGTGAGTCTGTGGAATTCTCTGCCTCAGAGGGCGTGGAGGCCGGTTCTCTGGATGCTTTCAAGAGAGAGCTTGATAGGGGTGTTAAAGATAGCGGAGTCAGGGGATATGGGGAGAAGGCAGGAACGGGGTACTGATTGGGGATGATCAGCCATGATCACATTGAATGGTGGTGCTGGCTCGAAGGGCCGAATGGCCTACTCCTGCATCTATTGTCTATTGTCTACCCTCGTTACTGCGGCCCTCTTAATAACGATATGGACACCAAATGCTGGACCAACTCAGTGGGTCAGGCAGCATCTCTGGAGATGAGGAATCGGTAACATTTCAGGTCGAGACCCTTCTTCAGACTGGATGTAACAGATATGGACACAAAATGCTGGACTTCTTCAGACTGGATATAATCAATCACAATAATACTTTATTAGCCAAGTATGTTTTGTAACATACGAGGAATTTCATTTGCCAAGTCAGTCATATAAATAAAAACACACAAACATCCACCACAGTGACTCCTCCACATTCCTCACTGTGATGGAAGGCGAAAAAAAGTTCAAACTGGAAATAACAGATATGGACACAAAATGTTGGAGTAATTCAATGGGTTAGGCATCATCTCTGGAGAAAAAGGAATCAGTTCAGGTTGAGACCCTTCTTCAGATCGGATATAACGGATGTCAGTTATAGTTGACGGAACATCCCTGCAGTAATCAGACACCACTGCCTCTTTAAGAACACAGGCTGCTAGTTACACTGGGAGGTCAATGAAATTGGCAAGCGATTGCTTCGATCGGCACTTGTGCAAAGATACGCTATTGAATAATGTAACAAACGGCCTTTAGTATTTTGAGCTTGCAGTAACAAAAATAAATTTTTAGCTGTGAAAAGGAACTTTGCATTTGAAAGCAACTTGTGGCTTTACCAGGTAGGGAGTTGGCGCAAATCCCTTACTCGGTTATAGTGGACAATTGGAAATAATGGACACCACTCTCCCCACACCGATTGACCGGCTGAGTTACTCCAGCACTTTATGCCTATCTTTCTTTTAAACTGTTATAAGGAGGGTTAGCTGTACCATCTTAATCAATTAACATCCTATCCATGGTACACAAAAATGCTGGAGAAACTCAGCGGGTGCAGCAGCATCTATGGAGCGAAGGAAATAGGCAACGTTTCGGGCCGAAACCCTTCTTCAGACTGATAGGGGGTGGGGAGAAGAAAGGAAAAAAGGAAAAAGGCGGAGGAGGAGCCCGAGGGCTGGGGGAGGGGAGGAGACAACCAGAGGGCTGATGAAGGGGAGGGGACAGCAAGGGCTAGCAGAGTTGGGAGAATTCAATGTTCAAGCCCCCAGGATGTAGACTGCCCAAGCGGAATATGAGGTGCATTTCCTCCAATTTACGGTGTTGCTCGCTGTGGCCATGGAGGAGACCCAGGACAGAGAGGTCAGATACGGAATGGGAGGGGGAGTTGAAGTGCTGAGCCACCGGGAGGTCAGGTTGGTTATTGCGGACCGACCGGAGGTGTTCGGCGAAACGATCGCCAAGCCTCCGCTTGGTCTCACCGATGTAGATCAGCTGGCATCTAGAGCAGCGAATGCAATAGATGAGGTTGGAGGAGATGCAGGTGAACCTCTGTAACATCCTATCCATAGCTTGCTTCACAAATTAAGTCTATCAGTTAGTTGCACTTTCAAGGAAATCTGCCCGTTCTTATTTCCAGCCTCTATCATGGATATTGTCACCGCTGACTGTTTGCAACAATACTGAGAAATTTAGCCACTTAAGAAAACAACGATAACAATTTTATTTTGCTGCTTCCAGCATTTTTTTTTAAACTGCTGTGCAAACAAAGAACTGCAGATGCTGGTTTATACCAAAGATAGACATAAAGTGCTGGAGTAACTCAGCGGGTCAATAGACAATAGACAATAGGTGCAGGAGTAGGCCATTCGGCCCCTCGAGCCAGCACCGCCATTCAATGTGATCATGGCTGATCATCCCCAATCAGTACCCCATTCCTACCTTCTCCCCATATCCCCTGACTCCGCTATTTTTAAGAGCCCTAAATAGACAATAGACAATAGGATCAGGCAGCATCTCTGGAGAAAAAGGACGGGTGACGTTTCAGATCGGACCTTTCTTCAGTCTGACAAAGGGTTCCGACCAGAAACATCACCTGTCCTTTTTCTCCAGAGATGCTGCTTGACCCGCTGAGTTCCTCCAGCACTTTATGCCTATCTTTCTTTTAAACTGCTATTGTGCTAGCAGTTGGCTTTCTCTTTCTGAATTAACGTCACATTTGCTACACTCCAATCTTCAAGAACGGTTCGAGAGTGTATAGAATTTCATTTCTTGATCATCCTTGGCCAAACTCTAAAATACCCCATCCTCAGGCTTTTTCAGCTACTTTAGGCATTTTGTTAGATATAACCATTTCCCCTAAATCAGTGATTCTTAAACTTTTTGATAACAGTACTCGAACAAAATACTGTATGTGGTATGTACCTTTGTTAGGTTCCTAAACATGGCCTCAACAAATTAATATGCTATTTGTGTCCTCTTCATGCCCCCTGGCAAAGCCCCAAACGACCCCCAGGTTAAGAACCAATGCCCTAAATCAATTTTTGGATGAGTTTTATTGGTTGAGCTTTGTGTGTCTCCCCATAAACTCTCTGTCACCTGCAGCCTCATAGATGCCCAATGTTTAATTATAAACAAATTTTAGACCATGTCACATTGTCTATTAGGAGTACAATGTGATAGCAAGGTTTCCGTTTCAGTAACTTCTCCAAGAGGTGGTAGCATTGCTAACCTTCAGCAATGGACAATAGAAATAACTATTCACCTTCAATTGAGGGAGTGCAGAGAAGGTTCACCAGACTGATTCCTGGGATGTCTGGACTGTCTTATGAAGAAAGACTGGATAGACTTGGTTTATACTCTCTAGAATTTAGGAGATTGAGAGGGGATCTTATAGAAACGTACAAAATTCTTAAGGGGTTGGACAGGCTAGATGCAGGAAGATTGCTCCCGATGTTGGGGAAGTCCAGGACAAGGGGTCACAGCTTAAGGATAAGGGGGAAATCCTTTAAAACCGAGATGAGAAGAACTTTTTTCACACAGAGAGTGGTGAATCTCTGGAACTCTCTGCCACAGAGGGTAGTCGAGGCCAGTTCATTGGCTATATTTAAGAGGGAGTTAGATGTGGCACTTGTGGCTAAAGGGATCAGAGGGTATGGAGAGAAGGCAGGTACGGGATACTGAGTTGGATGATCAGCCATGATCATATTGAATGGCGGTGCAGGCTCGAAGGGCCGAATGGCCTACTCCTGCACCTAATTTCTATGTTTCTATGATAAGTGCTCTAGAATTAAAGTAGTTACTGTTGAGGCAAGGAGCTGATGAACTCAAGTGTAGAACAGGTGGAAGGAGCACAAATTAACGACAGACAGTCTGAAGAAGAGTCTCGACCCGAAACGTCGCCTATCACTTTTCTCCAGAGATGGTGTCTGACCCGCTGAGTTCCTCCAGCACTCCGTGTCTATCAACAGATTCTCAGTTTGGATATTGATTTCTACCGTCAGACGACCGATTATGAATTACCTTTGATCAGCTGTGCTATCGAAGTTTGGTTAGGACCATTTTCCGAGTTCTGTGCCATGGCATTTGCTATTCTTGTTAAATGGCCCATGTACCCTTTCCGCCTACCACCTTCTGACCTAAAGAGCAAAGGCAAGCAGAATACAAATGAGACAGATTATTAACTCAAATACTTCTATGAAGCAACCCGAGTTCTTGCTTCCTCCCACGCTAATGCGAATGGGGATGAGAAGAAATCTTCGACATTGCAACATGGGTTGCGCTTCCCGAAAGGACAGAGGAAGTGGATTTAATGACAACATTCAAAAGGGAATTTTAGTTTAGTTTAGAGGTACAGCATGGAAACAGGCCCTTCGGCCCAACGGGTCCGCGCCGACCAGCGATCCCCACACATTAACACTCCGCTACACCCAGTAGGGACAATTTTTACATTTACCAAGCCAATTAACCTACAAACCTGTACGTCTTTGGAGTGTGGGAGGAAACCGAAGATCTCGGAGAAAACCCTCGCAGGTCACGGGGAGAAGGTACAAACTCCGTACAGGCAGCACCCGTAGTCGGGATCAAACCCGGGTCTCTGGCGCTGCATTTGCTGTAAGGCAGCAACTCTACCGCTGCGCCACTGTGACCGCCCTGTGCCACCCAAAATTAAAGAGATGGCCAAAATCTTTCCGGGAGGGAGGGGGGGGGGTGGAGAGAGGGGGGAGGGAGATGGAGAGAGGGAAGGGGGGGAGGGAGGGGCACGGTAGTGACGAGCAATGCCGTGACTGCATTAACTAGGCAGCCCCTTCAAAGAGTGGCTATGGACCAGAATGGCACCTTGAATGTTTCAGATTTCAGTTTCAGTTTAGTTTATTGTCAAGTTTACCGAGGTACAGTGAAAAGCACTTGTTGTGTGCTATCCAGTCAGCGGCAAGACAATACATGATTACAATCGAGCTATTACCGTGTGTAGATACATAAGGGAATAACGTTTAGTGCAAGGCAAAGCCAGCAAAGTCCGACCAAGGATAGTTCAAGGGTCTCTGCTGAGGTAGATAATAGTTTAGGACTGCTCTCTGGTTGTGGTAGGATGATTCAGTTGCCAGATGCTACAGAGAGCCAACAGTCCTTGGGGCAGTTCTGAGTGGATGGAGCAATTCAAACTCAAGCAGATTAACCATCTGTCATAGGGTTCAACATACCCAAGTCCTCTTTGCAATTTATTCCATGGATCTAAATTAGCAACTTTCACGTGATCCTATTTTTAGATTTCCATATAAAACAGATGCAAAGGCAATTTTTATTTCTTCCCAGAACGTGCATCATTGCAAGTGGTTTTACTTAATTGATCCATTTTAAGTACACTGTAATTTTCTGCTTTCTGCGCTCTTCATTTCGCCCGTACACCACTCCCAGCGTGATGTTGGCAATGCAACCAAAAGCCTGAGCGAGCACAAATGGAAACAACTTTGGGCGGCACAGCGGCAGCCGCCTTACAGCGGCAGAGACCCGGGTTCCATCCTGACTACAGATGCTGCATGTACAGAGTTCTCCCTGTGACCAGGTGGGTTTTCTCCGGGTGCTCCGGTTTCCTCCAACACTCCAAAGACGTGCAGGTTTGTAGATTGGCTTTGGTAAAAATTGTTTGCAGATTGGCTTCGGTAAAAATTGTTTTAAAAAAAGTCCTCAGCATGTACGATAGTGTTAGTGTAAAGGGGTGATCGCTGGTTGGCATGGACTCGTTGGGCCGAATGGCCCGTTACTGGATACTTACTGGATTTTTTCATTTTCCTCCCAGGCGGACACTACTCTGTGCATCAACTGGCACTTCTCGAAGAGCTGACGTGGAAAAGAAAAAAATGGATTAAAGATCAGAAACTCGAGGTGCGCATGTACGCTGAGAACACCCAACTCTACTTCACCACCTGCAACGACCAGGTTCAGGAACAGCTACTTCCCCACAGCCATCAGGCTATTAAACCTGGCTCGGACATAACACTGAACTTTACTAGCCAATACTGTTATTTGCACTTTATCAGTATATTGACCATTGTGTATATATTTATAGAATGCCTTGTAGTAAATGCCTACTATGTTCTGTTGTGCTCAAGCAAAGCAAGAATTTCATTGTCCTACCAGGGACACATGACAATAAACTCACTTGACTTGACTTGACCACCTGCTCTACTGATCCTGTTGCTGCCTCTGGGGTATCTGCCTGGCCTTTCTGACATACCCACGTGGACCACACATGCCTCAAGTGAAACGTCACACAAAGACTTTGGTTCTCCCACAAAAACATACCCTTGCCACCAATGCCAGGCCTGCCCCATCCTGAGCCACCATCTCTGGTTAATCCCCACTGAAAATCTCCATCCCTCCCCAGTTCTCCGACCAGTCCGACTGTCCCCCTGATTACATTTGATCTGTTTGCTTTGTTGTCACCTTCTCCTAGTTAACAATAGACAATAGGTGCCGGAGTAGGCCATTTGGCCCTTCGACCGCCATTCAATGTGATCATGGCTGATCATCCCCAATCAGCACCCCGTTCCTGCCTTCTCCCCATATCCCCTGACTCCGCTATCTTTAAGAGCCCTATCTAGCTCTCTCTTGAAAGCATCCAGAGAACCGCCGCCCTCCACCGCCCTCTGAGGCAGAGAATTCCACAGACAGGCAGAGAATTCCACAATGATCTACATTTTCCTAGACCTTCATTGCCTTTGACGTCTCGTTCTCACACCTTAACTTCCTTATCTCCCTCTCCCCTGACTCTGTCTGAAGAAGGGTCTCGCCCATTCCTTCTGTCCAGAGATGCTGCCTGTCCCGCTGAGTTACTCCATCATTTTTGTGTCCATCTTCAGCATCTGCAGTCCCTTCCAACACAAGCTTCGCAGCAGTCTGATTATTATGCATTTAATAAACGCACGCCTCTTGGTTAATCACAGTTTACATACATGTCTGATGAGTGTGTTATCTTGAGTGGACTCAAAAGTTGTTCTCAGTGTGCTTTTCCATGTTACTTTCAGTGCTATCTTCTGCTGGAGGGTTGCCCAGTGCCGTGCTGATACACAGCTCCACTTGCAAGTGAAGGAAGTTATTCCAAACGTATTTGAAGAAGAGATCCTGGTGACAGAAAAATAACGAATATGGGTGTAGAGTGGAAAGAAAACACACAAAGGTAGGATTATGACAACCGGTCAACTGGTCAAGAAATTGCGGAGTGTTTCCCAGACCAGTCGCACGAACCAACCTCCCTTCCATTGACCACATCTACACTTCACGCTGTCTCGGCAAGGCCATAATCAAGGACCAGTCTCACCCCTGGTAACTCCCACTTCTCCCCTCTCCCATTAGGCAAGAGATACAGAAATTTGAAAAGGCACACCTTTCAGATTCAGAGAGTTTCGTCCCAGCTTTTATCAGACATCAGAACGGTCCTGTGATCAGTGGAGAGCAGTCCTGACCTCCCACCTAACTCATTGGAGACTTTGAACCATCTTTAATCAGACTTCATTGGACTTCATTGTTATATCTTACACTGGGTGTTACCCTTTATCCTCTATCCTTGCACTGTGGACGGCTTGGTTGTATAGTCTTTTCTTTGACTGGATAGCATTCAAACAAAAGCTTCTTGTTGTATCTCAGTACACATGACAATGATAAACTAAACAACACTAAACTTGCCCTGAGCTATAAGGGGGAGGTTGGGCAGGCTGCTACTTCATTCCTTGAGGGCCTGTCCCACTTAGGCGACTTTTTAGGCGACTGCAGGAGACTATGTGGTCGCCACATGTTCGCGGGTGGTTGCAGGGGAGTTGCCTTCATGGTCGTGAGGAGTTCCCGCATTCTGGGAACTAGTTGCGGCCTCATTATGGTCGCCATGAATTTTTCAACTTGACAGTCGCCTGAAAAATCGCCTAAGTGGGACAGGCCCATTAGACTGACACAGGGTGGGGGGTGGGGTTGATCTCATAGAGGTGTATAAAATCTTGAGGGGAATAGATAGGTGAATGTAGTCCTTAACCAGGGTAGGGGGATCAAGAACTAGAGGGCATAATTTTAACATAAGAGGGGAAAGTTTTAATATGAACCTGAGGGATAACTTTTTCACACAGAGGGTGGTAGGTATATGGAGCGAGCTGCCAGAGGAGGTGATTGAGGCAGGTACTATAACAACAATTAAAAGATATTTGGGCAGGTACATGTACAAGAAAGGTTTAGAGGAATATGGCCAAATACAGGAAAATAGTATGAGCTTAGATGGGGCAACTCAGGCAGCACCTGTACCTGTCTAACTGTTTCTTAAACGATGGGATAGTCCCAGCCTCAACTACCTCCTCTGGCAGCTTGTTCCATACACCCACCACCCTTTGTGTGAACAAGTTACCCCTCAGATTCCTATTAAATCTTTTCCCCTTCACCTTGAACCCGTGTCCTCTGGTCCTCGATTCCCCTACTCTGGGCAAGAGACCCGATCTATTCCTCTCATGATTTTGTACACAATGAGAACTACACTAGTGTCACTGTATTATTCATCAGTTTCTTGTGCCTTGAATAGATAATACATATCATGGCTTTGTAATGTTCTCCTTTTCAAGAAATCATCCAGCTTTTTTTGAAAATGCTACACGGGTCCTTCTTCAACAGGGAAATTGATTTTACTCAGTCCCAAAGATGGTATTTTATGGAACTTATGCAGTACACTCTCTGCTTATGTTAGAACATGGATTAGTTTCATTCGATTACTTGTTTCTGCAATGGGCAGTACAGGAGAGACCACCTCATACTCACCAGAAGAACGTCCAGTGTGTTAACTCCATCAACTCTTGATTCACAATGCCGTTGTTCACCTGCAAGATGCTAGTGACGAGTTTGACCACATGAAGCCGTGTGTTTCCCAGTGGTGGATCCAGGGTGCCCCAGGTCGTCACCATTTTATTTTTCTACGAAAAGAAGAAATAGAAAAAATATATATGCTGAGGCAAGAATGAGGCCACAAAATAAAACCTGCGTTGTCTCCATTCAGAAGCTGTTTTTTTTCCAAGTGTCCGTTAGTAATTAGAGTTATAGAGTGATACAGCATGGAAACAGGCCCTTCGGCCCAACTTGCCCACACCGGCCAACATGTCCCAGCTGGCTGCGCTTGGTGCATATCACTCCAAACCTGTCCTATCCATGTACCTGTCTAACTGAGACCACACCTGGAGTATTGTGTGCAGTTTTGGTCCGCTAATTTGAGGAAGGACATTCTTGCTATTGAGGAAGTGCAGCGTAGGTTTACAAGGTTAATTCCCTGGATGGCGGGACTGTCATATGCTGAGAGAATGGAGCAGCTGGGCTTGTACACTCTGGAGTTTAGAAGGATGAGAGGGAATCTTATTGAAACATATAAGATTGTTAAGGGCTTGGACATGCTAGAGGCAGGAAACCTGTTCCCGATGTTGGGGGTCCAGAACCAGGGGCTACAGTTTAAGAATAAGGAGTAAGCCATTTAGAACGGAGACGAGGAAACACTTTTTCTCACAGCAAGTGGTGAGTCTGTGGAATTCTCTGCCTCAGAGGGCGGTGGAGGCAGGTTCTCTGGATGCTTTCAAGAGAGAGCTAGATAGGGCTCTTAAAAATAGCGGAGTCAGGGGATATGGAGAGAGGGCAGGAACGGGGTACTGATTGGGCATGATCAGATTGAATGGCGGTGCTGGCTCGAAGGGCCGAATGGCCTACTCCTGCACCTATCGTCTATTGTTTCTTAAATGATGGGATTGCCCTTGCCTCAAACACCTCCTCTGGCTGCTTATTCCAAACACCCACCATCCTTTAGAGTCCAATTATGAGACTTTTTCATGCCCTCTGCATGAAAGGGAGAGGAGGGAGCCCATTGCTCTCAAACTGTTATTAGTCAATAGGTCCTGTTGAGATGCCAGGGTTTGAGGGGAAATCTGATAGAACTACATACACTCACTATCACTGTATGTCATGTTGTCACTTGCGGGTGGAGCACCAAGGCAAATTCCTTGTATGTGAATATACTTGGCCAATAAACTTATTCATTCATTCATTCAAGAGGGAGAAAGATGGTAGACAGTCAGAACTTTATCCCCAGTGTGGAAATGCTAAAGATCTGTGCCTATATAAAAGCCTCTTGAACGTCACTGTGGTATCTGCCTCCACCACCACCCCGAGCAACGCGTCCCAGGCCTCACCACTCTCTGTGTAAAAATCTTGCCCCACACATCTCCATTAAACTTTCCCCACTCACATTATAGCCATGCATTTTTAGTGTTGGACATTTCCACCCAGGGAAAAAGATTTAGTTTAGTTTAGAGATACAGCGCGGAATCAGGCCCTTCGGCCCACCGAGTCTGCGCCGACCAGCGATCCCCACACACTAACACTCTCCTACACACACTAGGGACAATTTACATTTACACCAAGCCAATTAACCTACAAACTGTAGGTCTTTGGAGATATACTGACCGTCGACCCTACCTACGCCTCTCGTAATTTTATGTACTTCTATCAAGTCTCTCGTCAACCTCTGTCCTTAATCTCCAGCGTATCGCTTGGTCTTGAATCAAGAGCGTCAAGGATTATGGAATCAAGATGAAATCAAGACAGGATGGGGTGCACAATGGGCTTTTCCAGTTCTTCACGGCCACATAACAGTCTACTCTGCCTCAGAGGGCGGTGGAGGCCGGTTAGCTGGATGTTTTCAAGAGAGAGCTAGATAGGGATCTTAAAAATAGCGGAGTCAGGGGATATGGGGAGAAGGCAGGAACGAGGTACTGATTGGGGATGATCAGCCATGATCACATAGAATGGGGGTACTGGCTCAAAGGGCCAAATGGCCTACTCCTGCACCTATTGTCTATTGTCTATTATGCACGCACAAGTTGAAGAGCTCTGGAGATAAACACAAATAGCTGGAGTAACTCAGCGGGACAGGCAGCATCTCTGGAGAGAAGGAATGGGCGACGTTTCAGGTCGGGACCCTTCTTCAGACTGAGAGTCAGGGAAGAGTGAGTCTAGAGGTATGGAAGGGCAAGGTGGGAAAACGACAGATCAAAGCAGATGATGATAAGGTAATCTGGAAATGTAGAAATAAAGCTCTGGACCTCGTCATAAAATTATCTTCCGGCCTACCTTTGGTGGGTCAAGGAGGAGCTGATGGAAGTCTTGCAGCCTCAGCTTGATGGCCTGGAGGGTTCCCGTGCTAACCTGGCTACAGGCATGGTCCATTCCTGGGGGGCACAGATCCATCTGCCCATCGATATTGCAGAAAAGCCCACTCATACCACCCAGATCAGACCTAGGGAAGACATATTGACACTTTTAAAACACACTGAAAATAACAAAAAAAAGACGAAAAGACAGACAAACTGTTGGCGAGGCTGCCATCGCGCGGCGCCCCAGGGTGTTACAATGACTGGCTTCCCTTAGGTGGTCAAACTTGAACTTTGTTCATCTAAAATTCATGGGACGGGGGACACTAACGCCCACTGCTTCTGCCCACGCGCATAGTTTTATATGTTAAAAACCACAAAATTTGAAACATCAAAATTCACGGAAGCAGCAGGAGTTTCAGAGCGATGTGAATTTACGCGCCGCGCCTGGTTTTCAACATACATACCGGGGTCTGCGTGTTTCCAACAGCGTCAGCAATACCTGGATCCCGTTAACAATCACCGATTCATTCTTCTCGCCCTCAAACATGTTGCCTAGCAGCTGTTTGATAGTCTCCTGCCTGAGGAGGCAAATCAAATAGAGGTTGTGATGTTAAAAAAAAATCTAACACTGCAGAAACATAGCAGCTAGGTCCGGAAAAACACTGCTCCAAATTTGCAGCACTCGTGCCGAATTCTCAGTTGGGACACAAGGAACTGCAGATCCACCACTAAACCATCTGAATGAATGAATGGTTTATTTTGGTTATACATTAAAAAGAACAAAACTTTACAATCTGTGTGAATATGAACCAACACTGTATCCATTTCACACAACGTTCACATAATCAGTGACCGAAAAAAGGAATAGGCTGAAGCCACAAAGCTTATTTTTGCCTATCCTATGAAAGTATTTGCAGTTTCTTATCTCGGCTTCTTTCAGAGGCTCCCAAACCCGTGGTTTCTCTCCAAACTGGAACATATACAGCTATTTCTTCAGTCATTTGATCTAGATCCAAGAGCACCATCCAACTTCGAACACATAGATTGCAGCAGTTCAGGAAAACTACAGCACCACCTTCGTAAAGATGGACAAAGCTTGTGACATCCCATCAATGAAAGCAAAATGATTACCCTGTTTGCTGAGATTTTATGTTCAGCAACGACGCTGTTCATTAAGGACATACTAACCCAGTGAAGAACACAATCTCAAAAGCGATACCACAGCCTCAAATTGAAACAAAAATCATGAAGCTTACTTCTCAAGTGTAGCGAGCAGCTGGTCTGGTTCGGGACTGTCCTGAATTTGGATCATTTGCTCTCGGCTTAGTCGGATGATGTCACAGAGAGACTGGGACGCGTTAGAGTGTTGCTGAGTAGAGGGAGGCAGAGACAGAGAAATTAGGAGGTGCAATTTCACCGATTCACACCGTACTGCTATCAAGGTTACACTTCTACAATGCCCTGCGGTCGGCGAGGCCTGGACCACTGATTCAGTAGGAAGTGTTCGGATCCCTTTAACAGCTGGGGAATGTAAATCCATGTTAAAAAATGTTTCAGTAACAGTGATATTTTTTTTTTAATCTATCAGATTGTTCACCTGCTTCATGAGAAGGAAGTCTGCTGTTTTTAGCTTATATCTGACTCTAGATTTACCAATGAGTTTTGAGTTTAGTTTATTGTCACTTTATTGTCAGCGATGATCACATTGAATGGCAGTGCTGGCTCGAAGGGCCGAATGGCCTACTCCTGCACCTATTGTCTATTACCGAGATACACTATAAAGCTTTCGTTGCATGCTAACCAATGAGTGGAAAGACAATACATGATTACAATCGAGCCGTCCACAGTGCACAGATAGTACAGATTTAGAGTGGAGCCATTGTAATGTATGATTGCAGATCCACTTCTCTGACTAACACACAAAGAGTAGCCTGACTTAGGCCCCATCTTGGATCGCCATGGATGGTGTTAACTCTTAATTCCTCCCCAGTTCATAAGGTCATATGCTGAGAGAATGGAGCGGCTGGGCTTGTACACTCTGGAGTTTAGAAGGATGAGAGGGAATCTTATTAAAACATATAAGATTGTTAGGGGTTTGGACACGCTAGAGGCAGGAAACATGTTCCCGATGTTGAGGGTCCAGAACCAGGGGCCACAGTTTATGAATAAGGGGTAAGCCATTTAGAACGGAGACGAGGAAACACTTTTTCTCACAGAGAGTGGTGAGTCTGTGGAATTCTCTGCCTCAGAGGGTGTGGAGGCCGGTTCTCTGGATACTTTCAAGAGAGAGCTTGATAGGGGTCTTAAAGATAGCGGAGTCAGGGAATCTGGGGAGAAGGCAGGAACGGGGTACTGATTGGGGATGATCAGCCATGATCACATTGAATGTGCTCGAAGGGCCTACTCCTGCACCTATTCTCTATTGTCATAAGGAATAGTAGAATTAGTCCACTCGGCCCATCAAGTCTACTCCGCCATTCAATCATGGCTGATCTATCTCTCCCTCCTAACCCCATTCTCCTGCCTTCTCCCCAGAAACCTCTGACACTTGTACTAATCAAGAATCTATCTATCTCTGCCTCTGTTCTCAGCAGCAATTCATGCCAGCAGTGACCGCATGCCATGAACAAATAAATAACTGCAAAGGATATTCGAAAGCTTCATGAACAATGAATGCTGTTAAAGTGCACTCACTGGGTGATTAGGAGTAAATATAGCTACTAGTTTGCCGATAACTGAAATTTGCCTTAGCTCTGAGAAATGAGGTCGGCATTTGAGCCAGGGAAAGGGGCTCATTTTCTGCTTCCTCTTTTAGCACAGCATATAATTCAATGTTCACCTAAATAGACAGCTGGAGCCTTAAAGATGCAAGTTAACATCTGTCAAAGCAATATTAGTTCAGAAGATTCAAATGATTAACTCAAATCTGCAGAGGGATCTTGAAGCTATGGCCCAGTTCAATGGGACAGCTCCAGTGGGGACTTCTCACTTACGCTACAGACCTTGAATAATTTTTCACCAAACACCAAAATCGAAGGTTCCCCCAACAAATAAACAAAACAATATATTGTTATGATAATTAAGCTTTAACATCAATAATGGAAAGGGGGGAAATAAAAATCAAAACCAATTAGGAGGCACCATTTACAGAATTAATGGATCAAGAAAATATTAAGATAACACACAGAATGGTGGAAGGCAGACAAAAATGCTGGAGTAACTCAGCGGGTCAGGCAGCATCTCTGGGAGAAAGGAATAGGTGACGTTTCGAGTCGAGACTTTCTTCAGAAAATTGTTCCAAAATGAAAACGGGACCAATGCAGAATATGGGACTAGAGTAACACATATGCTGGCAAGATGAACCCCCCACATTGATGTTCGTATATGGGGTCTCTGAACAGACCGTCCACACACACGCGGTGAATACCCAAATTTTGCCTGGACCGTGGGAAGAAGATTTGGCTGGAGCTAGTGAAGCTACCGAGAATAAGGGTAGGTCCAGTCAAGCAACTTCAGGATTCAAAAAACACGCAAACAGGTCTCAGTTATCTTGTGGAAAAGATATTTCTCGACAAATGGGCAATGCAGCCACACATCCTTAGTCATGAAAATCTCTTCAAAAGATTCATTTAATCACTGCGCTTTATAAAAAGCAAGTCTCCTGACTGATAGTGTACAAATTCAACACTTGGATTTTGTTTGTGTTGAATTGGTTAAAATCATATTAAAGAATATAAAGGCTAGCATTTAACTTAATGTCATTAAGTGCGGAGCACTTTTCTATCTAATTAAGAACCTCCCCGTGGTGTCACTGATCTAACGACACAAGCACACCAGCTGGTTTGCAAAGCAAGCTCCCATAAACAATAATATCATAATGACTAAATAACATGTTTGGTAATGTTGCCAGAAAAAAAAAATATTGCCTAGGACTCCAGTGATCAGTAGAAAAATATAGATTGCTACACTGTCGTAGTACTGTGGGCGTCCTGCATTGTGGAGATCCTATCATCCAATTCACACAAGTCTCATCTACTCACTCTGCAGCACAAACTTGCTGCTGGAAGTAAGAATGTCATTGTTCTACCTGGGACATATGTCAATAAAACACTCTTGACATAATTGATCCCAAGTTGTCATTTTTTAAATCAGAGTTAGTTCTGACGCTATGAAAAATATTAATTTCTCAATATTACAGGAAGTTGTGCTATATACATACATACGCACATCATTCATACACACACATATACATACACCACACATATATACATACACCACATATACATACATATATTATAAATATATATATACACACATATACATGCATATATATACACACGCACACACGTGTGTGCGCGCATGTGTATATATGCATTAATATGTGTATATATATATATATTTTTTTAATCGGCTATACATGGATTACAAAAACTACGATTTATACAGACACACGCGTGCGTGTGTGTGTTTTTACATCAACTATACAGGGATTACACTTCAAGAATTATTTTACAGGCTTCCAAAACTCTTTAGGAAGTCTAAGGATTATGAAGAGCATTATAAATATTAAATAATTTCTTTGCAGAAGTCCTGGAGCTTCTAAAAATAAATAATGCCATGGGATCTTTTGTACATAGAAGTGCAGCGGCCAGTTTATACCTCGCATTATTGTCTCAACCACAAGAAAAGCATTTTGAACAGAGTACAACTCCCTCGTGTTTCTGGTGGTTCTTTGACTTAAGGCGGCACAATTTGAAGAGGTCACTGCCCATTTCAAGCTGGAATCGGTACAGAGAAGATTTCCGAGGTTGCCAAGACTCGAGGGTCTGAGCCATAGGGAGAGGTTGGGCAGGCTAGAATTCTATTCCCAGGAGTGAAGGAGGATAAGGGGTGATCTTATCGAGGTGTACAAAATAATGAGGGGAATAGATTGGGTCAATGCAGGTGAATGCAGCGCCGGGGACCCGGGTTCGATCCCGACTACAGGTGCTGTCTGTACGGAGTTTGTACCTTCTCCCTGTGACCTGCATGGGTTTTCTCCGAGATCTTCGGTTTCCTCCCACACTCCAAAGACGTACAGGTTTGTAGGTGAATTGGCTTGGTAAATGTAAAGATTGTCCCTAGTGGGTGTAGAATAGTGTTAATGTGCGGGGATCGCTGGTCAGCACGGACCCGGTGGGCCGAAGGGCCTGTTTCCGCGCTGTATCTCTAAACTAAACTAAAATCAGGAGAGGAATAGATCGGGTCAATGCACAGAGTCTCTTGCCCAGAGTAGGGGAATCGAGAACCAGAGGACATAGGTTTAACGTGAGGGGGGAAAAGATTTAATAGGAACCCGAGGGGTGACTTTTTTACCCAAATTGTGGTGAATGTATGGAACGAGCTGCCGGTGGAGGTAGTTGAGGCAATGTTTAAGAAACATTTAGACAGGTACACGGATCGGACAGGTTTAGAGGGATATGGGCCAAACATAGGCATGTGGGACTAGTGTAGATGGGACACACACGTTGGACGATGTGGGCAGGTTGGAACCAGTGGCTTGTTTCCACACTGTATCACTCTATCTGATCCTGCTTGTCTGAAGAAAGTAGCATTCTGCCACACCTCAACCATGTTGCAATCTTGCATCAGCGGGCATGGATATTGGGTGCGGGATTTTCAAAATAGTACACAGAAGTTTGAAAGTAGCACACAGATGTCTGCCTTGGCATGACGACGTCAGCACTAGCATCATTCCCTTCAGTTAAACAATCACCTGCTTAAAAGCTTTAAATTGTGCCGAATCCCTGCATGTTTAAGCATGGATTCTTAATGGTGCAGAATAAACCGATATCTGCTACTAGAATATTGTAATCAATTCCTTTACCCAAGGACGATAGAGCATGTGAACTTTTTACCTTTGTAAAATTTCACACTGGTGGCTTTATTTTAGAATTATTGTTAAATATTTGTAGCTTTTATATTTTTTAATGATTTGCATGTTCAGAGAACCTTGGATTGCCAAAAAGCGTAGAGAACGCATAAGGAGGGCTTAATTTGAATAATTTGTAAAGATTTGTTATTAAAAAAAGGGGGGGATTTATCTACAGAGCTAACAGTTCAGTTTAATGATCATCCTCGGCCTTGGGTGAATGCCATTGTCTCTGAGACAAGCAGCACCCTGTGCTAGATCAATTTCTAGTCAAACAGGAAGCCAATTACAGTGTGATATATCAACGATCTGATTTCCAGCAAAAATATTGACATGATAATGGGCTGAGCAGTAAATCGTCTCTGCGCAATTTAGCAGTAACTCGACACCAGTTAGGTCACTTGAATGAATTAGCTGGTCAGCTTATTCTACATTTCCTGGGCTTTATGGGATGCTGGCACTTACATCCTCATCTTTGGAATGGTAGATCATCTCGATGAGTCTCTGGATAATTTTCTCCTCGTTTAGCCACTGTGGGAACACAGAAGTGGTTAGAGATGAAGAATAAATGCAGCTCCTGGCACAGAGTCAAAGTGAATTCATCCCAGCAGGCAACCCATGGGGAAACTGGAATCACAGTCTGGGCACCAAGCTGTGCATTTTCCACATTGGCAACTTCTATTTAGAGGATTAAAGCATTAGAGGAGGCCATTCATCCCACCAAGCCCATGCTAACTCTCTGGATGACCCATAAAATGAATCACATTCCACAGAAAGTCTCCAAAACCCCGCACAACTGCGATCTTCCCCACAAATATTAACCTTCTGTTATCAAAAGAGGGAGCAGGGATGCTAGGACTGTACAGTCCAAAAAAAAATGTGAGTCAATGTTTGTTATTATAATAATAATACTAGTGGGGGGGGGGGGGTGGGGGGAAAGAAGGGAAGAGCATAAAACTACTCTCTCATAAGCAAGCAGAAAATGCTGGAAACGCTCAAGATCAGGCAGCACCTGAGGTGAGAAAAGTACTTAGCATTGAATCGTCTTCAATCAGAATTAGGAAAAGTTAGAAATAAAAGAACACTGAAGATGCAGGGAAGGGTGAAGGGTGGAGAGAACCCTTGCACAGTCCTTGCCCTTTGTTCTGTCCTTCCCTTCCCTGTCCGCTATCTGCTTAACACTCGTTTCATCTGGCAATTTCCAGTCGCAATGAAGGATAGCAAACCAAAGTCTTAAAAATCTGGCTGTTTTTGTTTTTTAAGCTTACCTGCTGAACATTCTCCACATTTTTGCAATTTTTAATTATGCCTGCCCAACGCACACACTGCATTTTACTTTTCACGAGGACCGAGACACACCATGTAGAAATATCACAGGTGGCTGCTAGGGGGCTTGCCATCGGGAAGAAGGTACAGGAGCCTGAAAACTGTAACGTCCAGGTTCAGGAACAGCTTCTTCCCTATAGCCATCAGGCTATTAAACACAACAACAAATAAGCTCTGAGCTCCGAACTGCAAAAGACTATATTATTATTTGTTATCTGCACTATATTTGATATTTATTGAACTTTTTCTTTTTTTTCCTGTTATGTACAATGTGTACATATTCACATATTCTGTTGCGCTGCAACAAGTAAGAATTTCATTGTCCCATCCGGGACATATGACAATAAAACACTCTTGACTCTCTCTTGACTCTCGAAGGCAAAGTTTCCAATCCCACGTGCCAACTCAGGGGATGTGCTTCGCGAGCGCTGGGTCCCAAAAGCAACGGGGAGGCTGCTTGAGATGGGTGAAGGCAGCATAAAATACCTGGACAACTCAACTTACATTCAAAACATCCTGCCTGAGATGAGGCTGCTCCACACAAGTCAGAAGCCGCAGTAGGAGGTCCATAATGGCCGAAGTCCCTATATGTTTCAACAGCAAGCCTACAAAATCATCCTTCTTCCGTAGAAAATCCACTATCTGTCAAGCAGAAGAAATTACAGAAGGTAATGCATTATCATTTTAGTTAGGGTTTATACTTTAAAGTTATTTATACTTCCAGGAAGGTAATAACCAATAACAGAACGCAGCTCCCATTTTTTTTGCTACACAATCCAATTTTCAGCACTGCCTCCAGATTTGAACCTAACCATGTCTGGCGTTTCGGATTTTGTTTTATTCAATTCTAAAATCAAATATTAAGATTAGATTTCAAAGGATAACAATTGGAGATAATTGAAAGCTCAAAACATTATGCCGATATAGTGCGTAGGAAGGAACTGCAGATGCTGGTTTAAACCGAAGATAAGATACAATATGCTGGAGTAACTCAGCGGGACAGGCAGCATCTCTGGAGAAAAGGGATGGGTGACGTTTCCGGTCGAGACCCTTCTTCAGACTGAAGAACTTCTTCAGAATTCGACAGATTGAAGAAGGGTCTCGACCTGAAACGCCACCCATTCCTTCTCTCCAGAGATGCTGCCTGCCCCACTGAGTTACTCCAGCATTTTGTGTCTATGATGTGGCTTGCTGCAACGTTAAAAATAATGTTAATGATCACATTTTACAAAAGGTTCACAATTTACTCCCAGCAATTAACTGAAAATCCCTCAAGAATCAAAACCAGAAGTAAACTTAATGTCTTTTACGTATATGTATATTCTATATGTATTTTATGGTGTTTTTATATGCACTGTATTTTATGTAATGTCGTCTCTTGTCTGGATGGTGAGTCTGAAATAAAGTTTAATAATAATAATAATAATAATAATAATAATAATAAACTGTACAAACTATTTTAAAAACTTTTTTTTCTGGTGCCTCTCATAAAAAACAGTGTCTCCATGAGAAACAACAGTCTGGTGCAGTAATGGGATAACATGCACCTTAAACAATGAGCACCCCCATCAGAAAGCACAATAATAAACAGACTATTTTTCTTCAGTAGACACAAGGAACTGCAGATGCTGGAGTCTTGAGCAAAACACAAAGTGCTGGAGGAACTCGGTGGGTCAAGCAGCATCTGTGGAGGGAATGAATAGGCATCTTTTTGGACCCAGACCCTTCTTGAAATGTAACCACAAACTCCTGATTTGAAGAAGAAGGGTTTCGGCCCGAAACGTTGCCTATTTCCTTCGCTCCATAGATGCTGCCTCACCCGCTGAGTTTCTCCAGCATTTTGTCTACCACAAACTCCTGATTGCTTTTATTGACAAGCAAATTGTGACAGGACTTTCGTCTTCTTCCACTGCCATAGACCAGGGTTTAATACAATTCTAATAACAAGGAATTGAAGATGCTGCTTTATACCAAAGATAGAACCAAAATGCTGAAGTAACTCAGCGAGTCAGGCAGCATCCCTAGAGAACTTGGATGGACAACATTACGAGTCAGACTAATTTAGGGGGCAGGAAAGAAAGCTAAGAGAGGGGGACAGGGCAGAGCATAATGTCCCCAATATAATAACATAATATATGCTCTGTCCTGCCCCTACATACTCTCAGCTTTCTTTCCCAACCCCCCTACAAGAAGGGACCCGACCTGAAACGTCACTTGTTCTCCAGGGATGCTGCCTGACCCACTGAGTTGCTCCAGCATTTTGACTCCATCTTATCACAGTTCTGTTGCTTGCATTGACACTCACATGGTCCCTCTCACCATCTCTCCCGTACTTGGTGACCTGCAAAGCTGAACCTTCCCAACGCACAGTACTAAAAGGACAATGCCAAAAATGTTTGCTCACCAGCGATAGACTCAAAGTGCTGGAGTCACTCAGCGGGTCAGGCAGCATCTCTGGAGAACATTGATAAGTGACGTTTCAGGTCTGAAGGGAACCCTTCTTCAGACCAGACCCGAAACATCAACCATCCTTTTTCTCCCGAGATGCTGCCCGACCTGTTACTCCAGCACTGTATCTATCTTCAGTATAAACCAGCACCAACAGTTCCATCCTACACAATGTTTGCTCACCTATATTAACATCCATTTCCTTGCCTCTGTACAAATTCCAGGTGAACTACGGCCTGAACACGCTATTAGTTGATGCTATTAGTTGCAAATGCACTATTAAATACAAACACTGGTACATCCAACCCGGCAGCTTCCAGCACACGAGAGGAACATTCAGATGATGAAATAAAATCCAGCGACCTACCTGTTCGCTCTTCCTGTTGATGAGGATGCCCATGACCTTACTGAAGAAGCTTGCCAACAACGGATTAAGAACATTGTCATTCTGCAGAAAGGCATAGAGGCGGCTCAACAGCGACTCATCCTCGCCTAACGCATCGTTAACCTGAGTCACGTCGGCTGTCAGGATCTCACAGGATATATTCGGGTACCTGGGCAAGATAAGATTTAAACGGTGAGTGGAACATTCCCAGTCGAAGACATTCACCGGGTAATAATGTGCAATTTCCAAGTCGACAAATTCCTTCGCGATACCAGAGTTTCAGTACAGTGTGAAAGTTTAGATTGACTACAGAGAGCAGTACCATTATATACCTCGTCTCCCCAACTGGAGAGAGAGCATCGTGCTACATGAGACAAAGTTTAGCGATTATAAGTCTGAAGTTGACACCAGTACAGATGCTAACAATTCAGTACAGCAAATGAACAAAGGTTCAAAGGTTGATTTATTGTCACGTACACCAATTGGTGTAGTTCCATTCAAGTTGCCATTGCAGCACATTAATAAGAATACAACATAACATTTTAAAGAAATTTAACATAAAACATAAAAACACCCCCCCCCCACAATGGTTCCCACTGTGAGGGAAGGCTCAAAGTCCAGTCCCCATCCCCTTGTCCACCCATAGTCGGGCCTATTGGGGCCTCCACGGTCGCCTTTACGGGGCCCGATGTTTCAGGCCCTTCTCGCCGGGTGATGGCGTCAGGAGAACCCTCTCAGCGGCTTGGGACGCCTGGAACGGCCGCTTCCTTACCAGAGACCGCGGCTTCCGAAGCCGACAGGCCGCGCTGGACGGAGCTCCACCACTGGTGATCTCGGTGAGAGATCCCAGGCTCCCGATGTTAAAGTCAGCGCCGCCGTCCGCGGCTGGCCGCTCCACAAGAGTATAATATGTACTAATATTGAACGGTGTTGGATAAAGTTCAACATTCCACGCCCAACCGCTTCACCCTCTCTACCACTCAGTGCCAATACCATTGATGAACGGCGCATTGAATGGCCGAGTAGATGGGCCGAATGGCCTAATTCTACTCCTATAACTTGTGAACTATGAAATAAAACTATGGTGTGGAGCAGGCTGCGAGGAGGATGCAGCGAGGCTTCATGGGGATATAGACAGCTTAAGTGAGCGGACAAAATAATCGCAGAAGTAACATGAAGGTAAACAAAAATGCTGGAGAAACTCAGCGGGTCTTCTTCTTGCGAATGAAACATAAACCAAAGGAATAGTCAGATCTCAAGCTGGGTGTTGAGCAGCCAGGTTGTTGTCTCTGCATCAATGTCTGCCAGGCCTTGAGCTCCATATGGTGGGTGGTAGAGCGGGCACCCAGAGATGACATGGTTGGCTGTCTGTTGTTCTGCTCCGCATTCACAGGCTGGGCTCTGGTGGAGCCCCCATCTCCACACGCTGGCATTGAAACGCCCAACTCCAGTACCAAGTCTGTTGAGCTTCACCCATGCTCCTCTGGGGAGGTCAGACCCTGGACAGCTTTTATCTGGTGAAGAGATGTAGCTGTGTAATGGAGATGAGGTTGCCTTCCACTCCTGTGACCACTTGGTGGCTATCCAGTGTGCTGCCTCACTCAGCAGGTGAGGCAGCACCTATGGAGCGAAGGAATAGGCGACATTTCGGGTCGAGACCCTTCTTCGGACAGGGATCATTAAGTCATCCATTTTGGTGGAAGAAAAATAAAGGGCAGAGTTCAAAACAAAAAAAAAAATAGCAATAGGGCCATTCTTTGGAAAGTGAACAAAAATGTCACACACGTTACCAAATAGAGTCACATAAAGTAATACATGAAAAAATTATTGTGTGAGATTAATCTTATTCATTGCTATTTTCCTACCTACAGAACTATAATGCATGTCTGCTAAAGATATGAACATTCTAGCTTTTTAAAATTCACAAGTTTTTGTAAGATAAAACTGAGTTATGAAAAAAATGTGTCCGTGTGAGGTCACACGCGTGACCAGTCCTATTTGACCTCTGACCCTAAACAAACATTGTCATCATATCATAGATATTTCACTTGATTTAAAAAAATGACTCGTATATACAGTACAAGACAACATACCTGTTTAAGAAAGAACTGCAGATGCTGGAAAAATCAAAGGTAGACAAAAATGCTGGAGAAACACAGCGGGCGAGGCAGCATCTATGGAGGGAAGGAATAGGCGACGTTTCGGGTCTTGACCTGAAACGTCACCTGTTTCCTTCGCTCCATAGATGCTGCCTCGCCCGCTGAGTTTCTCCAGCATTTTTGTCTACAAACAATATACCTGTAATGCTTTCTGCAAATTCATTTCACTGCACCTTCGGGTGCATGTGATGAATAAAATTGACTTTGACTTTCGGAATTAGAATAGATGTATTCCACAATTCCACAAGATTGCCCTGTATTTGGCTCCATCCATCTTCCCATCAACTCTGACCAGCTTCCCTGTCCCTGCTGAAGAAAAGCATCCCCACAGCATGATGCTGCCACCACCATGTTTCACAGGGGGGATGGTGTGTTCAGGGTGATGTGCAGTGTTAGGATTCCGCCACACATAGCGTTTTGCATTTAGGCCCAAAACTTCAATTTTGGTCTCATCTGACCAGAGCACCTTCCTCCACATGTTTGCTGTGACCCCCACATGGCTTGTGGCAAACTGCAAACGGGACTTCTTGTGGCTTTTTTTCAACAATGGCTTTCTTCTTGCCACTCTTCCATAAAGGCCCGATTTGTGGAGTGCACGACTAATAGTTGTCCTGTGGACAGATTCTCCCACCTGAGCTGTGGATCTCTGCAGCTCCTCCAGAGTTACCATGGGCCTCTTGGCTGCTTCTCTGATCAATGCTCTCCTTGCCCGGCCTGTCAGTTTAGGTGGACGGCCATGTCTTGGTAGGTTTGCAGTTGTGCCATACTCTTTCCATTTTCGGATGATGGATTGAACAGTGCTCCATGAGATGTTCAAAGCTTGGGATATTTTTTTATAACCTATCCCTGCTTTAAACTTCTCCACAACTTTATCCCTGACCTGTCTGGTGTGTTCCTTGGGCTTCATGATGCTGTTTGTTCACTAATGTTCTCTAACAAACCTCTGAGGCCTTCACAGAACAGCTGTATTTATACTGAGATTAGATTATGCACAAGTGGACTCTATTTACTAATTAGGTGACTTCTGAAGGCAATTGGTTGCACTGGATTTTATTTAGGAGTATAAGAGTAAAGGGGGCTGAATACTTTTGCATGCGACACTTTTCAGTATTTTATTTGTAAAAAAATTTGAAAACCATGTATCATTTTCCTTCCACTTCACAATTATGCACCACTTTGTGTTGGTCTATCACATAAAATCCCAATAAAATACATTTACGTTTGTGGTTGTAACGTGACAAAACGTGGAAAAGTTCAAGGGGTATGAAAACTTTTGCAAGCCACTGTAAATCACATGTAGGAAGATACTGCAGATGCTGGTTTAAACAGGGGATAGACTGGAGTAACTCGGCAGGACAGGCAGCATCTCTGGAGAGAAGGAATGGGTGGCGTTTGAGGACGGGTCTCGATCCGAAACGTCACCCATTCCTTCTCTCCAGAGATGCTGCCTGTCCCGCTGCATTACTCCAGCATTGTGTGTCTATCTTCTGTTTAACTCACTAGTGAGATGAAATTTTAGCATTTTGCTCGTGGCAAATGGAAGAGGAATAGTTCCTAATTTATTTAGTGTCAGCACCAGGTACTTCCACTTCGGCTGACCGCATGATATTACGTAAAGCACACCAACAGTGCAGGGGTGGCCATGCATCAAGGGGGCCTTGTGGCCTGCAGAGGATGGGGTGTGCATATTTTAAAATAAAGTTTTCATTGCACTGCTGCGACAGGCACTCTCGGGCATGTTATAAATTACTCGACGAGTAGACTTTTCTCTCATGCTCAACAAGCACCCAAAGGTCAGAGCCAATGTAGCTCAAATGTGCTGAGCAGCTTTTCCACCCTGATTCACGGACTGCCTTAACCATACTACAAGGTAGACAAAAGTGCTGGAGAAACTCAGCGGGTGAGGCAGCATCTATGGAGCGAAGGAAATAGGCAACGTTTCGGCCCGAAACCCTTCTTCAGACCATACCTTAACCATACTACACCCAATTGAAAAATGAAGGGCTGCGTTGGTTAAGTATGTATCCACCAGACTCCAACAAGATTCCCACTCTAGGTTCGAGGAGCAAGTTGCCTCCTTCCAGCCTGAGGGTTCAACAAGTAGTGGATTCTACCCGCTATGTTAGTCACACGATACAGCAAACCTCAATTGTTGTCGTTCATTGAGGAGCTTCCCCCGCCTGACAAAGTCCAGGTATGGAGAGAGGGTAGATATCCCTCTGCAATTGGAGCAGTCAAACTACTCAACTCAGTGCGATACCGTCATGTGGCACAGCGGTAGAGTTGCTGCCTTACAGCACATGCAGCGCCAGAGATCTGGGTTCGCTCCTGACTACGGGTGCTGTCTGTACGGAGTTTCTACGTTCTCCCCGTGACTTGCGTAGGTTTTTCTCCGAGATCTTCGGTTTACTCCCACACTCCAAAGACGTACAGGTTTGTAGGTTAATTGACTTGTATAAATGTAAAAATTGCCCCTAGTGTGTGTAATAGTGTTAATGTGTGGTGATCGCTGATCAGTGTGGACTCAGTGGGCCGAAGAACCTGCTTCGGGCTGTATCTCTAAACTAAACTAAATGTAACCTGCTAGAGTTACACAGAGAAGGGGTGGCCATTCAGCCCATCAAGTCTGTGCAGATTCTTTGGAGTAGATCTATCCAGTGTTCCACTTCAACATAGGACGAGTGTTTGACGGCCTGGGCCTGTGCTCGCTGGAGATTACAACGGTAAGGGGGGGAGGGGACTCATTGGAACAGTGCTCCATGAGATGTTCAAAGCTTGGGATATTTTTTTATAACCTAACCCTGGATAGAGTGGATGTGGAGAGGATGTTTCCACTAGAGAGAGAGTCTAGGACCATTGCGTACAGCCTTAGAATAAAAGGACGTACATTTAGAAAGGAGATGGGGAGGAATTTCTTTAGTCAAAGGGTGGTGAATTGGTGGAATTCATCGCCACAGACGGCTTTGGAGGCCAAGTCAATAGATATTTCTAAGGCGGAGATTGACAGATTTGTGATTAGTTGGGTGTCAGGGATTATGGGGAGAAGGCAGGAGAATGGAGCTGAGAGGGAGAGATAGATCAGCCATGATTGAATGACGGAGTGGACTTGATAGACGAATGGCCTAATTATGCTCCGATAAATTATGAACTTTACTGTTATTTATCAGTTGACTGGTAAATATTCCCCCTCCCCCTTATCACTCAAGTTATCACTGAACGTTCCCACCACATTTAAAGGCAATGGATCGCAATTCATAGCCAACGTGAAGATTATCACTAGCTGTGCATCAAACGGTTATATCTGGTAAATGTAAATGTCAATTAATAACTAATGTTCCACGACTACATGGGCTTATAAGGAAGCAAATAAACCTCCATCCTCATTAAGAATACAACTGTTAATTTGGCACTATGCTTCATTGCTACATTTTTACATAGCCAGAGATGCAACAAGTCAGAAGAAGGTCAATGATTGTGAAATGCTTTACTGGGCCACTACTGTGTCTGACGCTCTGTGATATTGGCTTGGTTCCACACTCTCTTCCGCACTTTTTCATCAGCAGCAGACCTTTGCTGCTTTGAATGTATTTGTATGGGGAAGGTAAACAACTTTTCTATTTCCTGCCCGGGTCTATCCCTTCTCCCCAGTTAAAAAGGAAACATTTATTTTCTTTGCTTCCTCCTCCTCCAACCCTGTATAGGAATGTGACCAGGAATTGAATAGCCAGTTCCAAATGCCCGTGTAACAGTCCTAACGAAAAGCGCCAGCTCAGCGGTAGAGCTGCTGCCTTATTGCGCCGCAGTAGAGACTTATAGCGCCAGAGATCCGGGTTCAATCCTCGCTACGGGTGCTGTTTGCACGGAGTTTGTACGTTCTCCCTGGGACCGCGTCGCTTTTCTCCAGATGCTCCGGTTTCCTCCCACACGCCCCGGTTTCCTCCCACACGCCAAGGACTTATTTGGTTTATTGGGTTAATTGGCTTTGATAAATTTGTAAATTGCCCCAAGTGTGTAGGATATTGTCAGTGTGCGGGGTGATCGCTGGTCAGCGTGGACTCAGTGGGCTGAAGGGCCTGTTTCCGTGCTGTATCTCTAAAGTCGGACAATTTCAATACAGCTTAATTTCAAAATGTATTTGTTTGACTATAAGCAAGGAATAAAGTCCCAGGCTGCATAATTCAGGGAGACCCAGCGTTGGGGGTGGGGGGGGGGGGGGGTTGCCGAGATGGATGAGGGGCCCAACGTGGGGGGCTGAGATCTAAAGGGAACCCGGTGGGGGGGGGGGGTCCTGCCGAGAACTCAGGGGGACCGGGGTGGGTGGGGGCACCACAATCTAAGGGGAAGCCGGCATGGGAGAGGAGACCAACAAGAACAAAGGGGCATCTGTAGAAGGGATGAGTACTTTTGTGACTTTGTCAGCACCTTTGTGGCAGCTCTTTTGTCTACTTTGTATGCAAAAACAAAGAATTTTACTGCATCTAGCTAGGTACAAGTGACAATAACGTATCATCTTCATCATCATCAACCTCTCCCTGCAGCCCAGGCATTCGAATCCCAATCTGCTTGAAAATCCAACAATTGCCACTGGAAGGACCCGCTTACATGTCTATTTGGTGGGAAATAGCAGGAAGATGCAGGAAGATTGTTCCCGATGTTGGGGATGTCCAGAACAAGGGGTCACAGTTTAAGGATAAGGGGGAAGTATTTTAGGACCGAGATGAGAAAAACATTTTTCACACAGAGAGTGGTGAATCTGTGGAATTCTCTCCCACAGAAGGTAGTTGAGGCCAGTTCATTGGCTATATTTAAGAGGGAGTTAGATGTGGCCCTTGTGGCTAAAGGGATCAGGGGGTATGGAGAGAAGGCAGGTACAGGATACTGAGTTGGATGATCAGCCATGATATTGAATGGCGGTGCAGGCTCGAAGGGCCAAATGTCCTACTCCTGCACCTATTTTCTATGTTTCTATGAAATAGTGGAGGAGGAATGGCCGATATGCCACAAGAACTCTCGGCTCCATCATTTGAGGCATAAATGTCAAACTGATTCACACAAACATGCATGCAAATGGGACTTGTAACAAATGCAGCTTTCCCTCAGCATGGTTCCCTACAGATTATGAGCTGAATCCTTGGTATACGGCTCAAAATGCATAATCATCTGACCTAGATAGAAAATTGCTCACAAATGAAATATTACGATTGCTATAACGTCAACTCCAGAAGCATCATTCTTGTCTGTTGTAACATTAATACACAAATTGAAATCTCCCGTGGGGGGGGGGGGGGGGGGGGGGGGGAACTGACATGCGGTAAATAAAATCCAATGTAAATTGTTATTTCTTTCTCTGCAAATCCAAAACTCAATCTTTTGTTACAGGGTCTTTAACTAGCTTTTTGGGATCACATTCTATAATCCTGCCCGTTTATAATTAAGTTTCGATCATTCAAGTTATTTAGATGAACAGTTGTAATGCCTGGGATTTAATTGCTTGTTTCGCCGGGGATTATGCAATGCAATTTTACTCTGCTGCAATTTCTACATGGTGAAACCAAAATGTGTAAAAATGCCCTTTATTAAAATCTGACAATGTGCCCTTTGTGATTTTTGTGCACATGTGCTTTTTTTCTATTACAAATCTCAAATTGTGGAGTACAAAGGCAAATAAATAAATATGGGTCTTTGTCCCAAACATTATGGAGGGCAATGTGTAAAGCTGCCAATTCTAAATTTTAATTAGTCTCATCAGAAAATATGAAAGATTTGTTAAAATGCAATAAAGCATCATTAGTGAGCAAAATCTAGCAACACAATATTCTCAATTCAAACGCTCAGTTCAAGTTAATCAGATCAGATATCCCAAGCATTAAATCTCATTTTGCTCCTCAGATTATTGGAGAAATGTCCTAAATTTGGTTTGATATCTGAAGATACTTTGGATAACTGGCAAACAACTTGTTTACCATGCTGTATCTCAGGATACAGCATGGAAACAGGCCCTTCGGCCCACCGAGTCCGCACCGACCAGCGATCCCAAAGGTTTATGTTCATTATTATCATCACGTATACCGAGGTATTGGGGAAAAAAATTGTTTTGCAAGCCTTCCAATCAAATACACTGTACATAAATACAATCAAACCAAACTCCAGTACA
This sequence comes from Malacoraja senta, assembly GCA_038087875.1. Classification (NCBI taxonomy): domain Eukaryota; kingdom Metazoa; phylum Chordata; class Chondrichthyes; order Rajiformes; family Rajidae; genus Malacoraja; species Malacoraja senta. Next base: position 2,508,796 of record CM075996.1, on the reverse strand, counting down.
ATAGGTAGAGCAAAGGGGAAGATACAGAGTGCAGAATATAGTTCTCAGCATTGTAGCGCATCAGTTCCAGAGACAAAGTCCAATGGGGTAGAGGTGAATCAGATACTACCCGGGCTTATGGAAGGATTGTTCAGAAGCCTGATTGATAACAGAGGGGAAGTAGCTATTCAGAGTCTGGTGGTGCACACTTTCAAGTTTCTTTATCATTCTCCCAATGGGAGTGGGCAGAAGAAAGATTGCGAGCTCCAGACTATTTCAATCTCCAACCTGACACTCTCTGTAAAAAACCCGGCGCGGAATACTTTTGAACTTTGTCAGCGCCCGTTATGTGGCGAATATTTGCATACCTTGGGTGTGCAAGCAAAGAATTTCACACTGAATGTTCATTCATTCATCAAAACAAAGTTAACCAAAAAACTGCCCCACTTTCCTAACTTGAACTACATCCCACTCAACCAGGCTCTGGTTTACACAAACTCTTAGTTTAGAAACACTGAATTTAATATTTTTATCCACGTGCTCATATTTTTATCCACAGGCATTTGGCTCACTCTCTTTATCATCCATCTCTTTATTCCCAAAAATCCATCCATTCAGCCTTTGTTTACAAGTGCATCACTGATGGCCATCAACTGCTTAATCTTGATTCATTAGAATTATCTTACTAAATCCTCCCTCTCCAATCTAGAAACTATCTCTGACGAGCTTTCGGCCACCTGTCTTATCATCTAATCTACTTTTAAGTGTAAGGTGAATGGGGGTAATTTTATTCTAGGTCCCTACCTGGTCGGTGAGGCAGCTTTTTTTCCGGGCTGCCTCGTGGCCTACCAGCGGGCATGGAGCGCCGTTTCCTGACGGGGACCGCCCAGCACCTTCAGCTTCGGTCGGCGGCACAGCGCTGGAGCGCTATCGGGGAGCGTAGCGGGCGATGCCTTGCCTGGGTCGCCGCGCTGGATCAACGCGCTGGAGCTCCGGTATGCAGTGACCGCCGAGATCAACACCTCCGGGCTGTGGAGCGACCAGCCGCGGGCGCCGGCGCCGACTTTAACATCGGGAGCCTCGTGGCTCCAACTTGGCGCGGCCCTGTCGGCTTCAGGTGCCATAGACTCCGCTGGGAAACCGGCCGTTCCAGCCGCTGCGAGGACTCTCCCGACGGCCAGGAACATCGGGCCTCCGTAGAGGCAACTGTGGCGGCCTCGATGGGCCTGACTCTGGGGAGAACTGGGTTGGGGACTGGACATTGTGCCTTCCCCCACAGTGGTAACCATTGTGGGGGGATGATTTTGTGTGTCTGTGTTAGTCTATGTCCAACATGGCGGGCGGAAGGGAGAGTGTACGCTGGCGCGGTTTGGCTGCCGCTGCTCTCCCTTCATGTTGTGTTTTCTGAATTTTGTTGTTGTCTTTTTTTGGATCGAATTTCTGTTTTTAATTTGTGTATTTGTGATGTCTTTATAACTTCTTTTACTCTGATTATATGTTTATATGTTTCTTAAATTGTAAGGTGTCCTAGAGACCTCGGTATTAGGCGCCCTTAAAATAAAATCTATTATTATTATTATTATTACGCCATGTGCTAAGTGTCCGATGCTGCAAAATCGCTCTCCTACGAAGCTGGTTGAATCCTGATGCAACGATTTTTAAAATTATTTTTACTTGCTTCCCTAGTTCAGGGGCAAAGAGGGTTGGATTATAAATGACAGCATTGCCAGAAAAATCCCTGACCTGGAATTGTGCTTGATATTTAATCAAATAATGAACACAATGCCGCACAAAGGCACGGACAGCCCTCTGGTGAACTTTGATTATCAAAGCCTCAGCTTGCTTGGTTAAGTATAGGTTTGTTGTTTATAATACCCTGTTGCATATAAAAAGGCTTCTCTATTTGTCAACATGACCAGGAAGCAAAGATACCCAAAAAGTATCACATAAGGGTAGATTTTCTGCATTGGAAGTTCGAGTTATGAACTAGGACAAGGATGTCAAAGAGATGTAACAACATTTTCTCCTTTTAAAAGTTTATTAAGACATAAGAGCAGAATTAGGCCATTCAGCCCATCGTGTCTATCTATTTTTCCCTCAACCCCATTCACTTGCCTTCTACCCTTAACCTTTGACGCCTTTTCTAATCAAGAACCTTACGATCTGTGCCTTAAAACTGTTTTTGGCCTCCACAGTGAAGTCTGTGGCAATGAATTCCACATTTTAATGTATTAATCAACAACAAACAAGATGTGTAGGAAGAAACTGCATATGCTGGTTTAAACTGAAGATAGATACTAAATGCTGGAGTAACTCAGCGGGGCAGGCAGCAACTCTGGAGAGAAGGAATGGGTGACGTTTTGGGTCGGGACCCTTCTTCAGACTCGAAGGATCTCGAACAAACAAGATGTGCTATTCCCGATATGTCTAAATGCTCAATGTGAATAAGTGACCTTGGCTATGTTAACCCCTATAGTGAATTGGTGGCAACCTAAAGTCAGGGTGCACATGTACAATACTGTTGACTCAGGGCAAGTAGCACCCGAATTGTCAAATTCCTCCACTCGGGCATGGGAACAGAAGACAGTTTGTGATTACAAACATGGAGACAAAATAAAACATATGGGAAATTGGAGCATATAATAATTATTCATTACACGTACAAAATAGAACACAATGATTCAGATTAGTCCTATTTAATTGTGTACAACCAGGAATAAATAGCAAATCCAATATGCATCATTTTTGATTATTCAAATCGAAACCAAGGAAAAACAAAGTCTTATTTATAGCATCTTTCCACATTGAAATCAAAATAAGTCACTCCTCCGATTGCTTCATTTCATAATTGAAGGATGACGAGATGGGGAGATGAGGGGGAGAGCAGCATCGGGAAGTAAAGAGGCAGGGAGGTAAACATATTATCAAAGCTGTTCCAAAACAAATCTATTGCCAGCCTAATATCGTCAACATAAGCCAGAAATATCATCAATTTAGTTTCTATCTTAAGTTGAATTCGTTATTACACACAGGTTTTACAATTAAGCAGCGCTTTGATCCGTAAGCAGATGGGAAATAGACCACATTCCAAAGTAGATCCCGATCCTAAAAGTCACCCGTCCGTTTCCTCCACAGATGCCGCCTGACCCACCGAGTTCCTCCAGCATTTTGTTTACCTCGGATATCCCATTGCTGGACATTTTAAAAAGCAGATAATTTAATGTCAGTGAAATCTTACCTGGCAATAACAAAGAAAAAGGAGGATTGAAATTCAGAGAGAGAGAAGAAATCAAAATCCCATAAATGATCTCAAATTATAAAGACAAGGTGACCATGAAGACAGTTTTTATGCTTATTCCAGCGTGCGAATATTTCTGCCAGCATTCCATGTGTGCCACTAATTGCCCCTGAGAAGGTTGTGATGAAGGCTGTCCCACAGTTCTTTAGGTAGGGAGTTCCAGAATTTAAACCCAGCGATCCATTTCTAAATCAGAATGGTGGACACCATGGAGATGAATCTGCACGTGCTGGTATTTATCAACCATAGAACAGTACAGGTACAGGCCCTTCAGCCCACAATTTGTGTGCCAAACATATATGGCGTTAAATTAATCTCCTCTGCCTGTATGTGATCCATACCCCTTCAATATCCACATGCCTATCCAAAAGCCTCTTAAATGCCTCTAATGTGTCTGTCTCCACCCAAAGAAATTCCAGCAAGCTTGGGGAAGATATAATCAATCTCAAGCAATCAGCAAGTTCCAAGGGAGATAAAAAGGAAATGGGTATGGAGAAAATTGATGGTCAAAAAGAAAAACATTCGTTCAAATGTAAGCAATACAAAGTGCTGGAGCAACTCAGCGAGTCAGGCTGCATCTCAGGGAACAAGGTGACGTTTCGTACCAGGACCGTTCTTCGCCCGAGCCAAAACGTCACCCATACACGTTCTCCAGAGATGTGACCTGACCCGCTGAGTTACTCCAGCACTTTGTGTCTTTTTTTTGGTAAGTGAGCATCCGCCGTTCCTTGTATCCAAATGCAAGTGATAATTTGAAGTTAGGCATAAAGGGCAAAGAAGATGCAGCGGGATAACCTCAGGACGCCTGTACGGAAATTAGAGTTTACAGATAAAAATGTTTTATAAAGATTCATTTGCAGAGAGCCACAATTCCACAATCTTCCCTGTCGTCCCAGTTCAAGTGGCAAATAAATCTTGCAAACTGGGAAGAAAAATTATTATGCTCGTCATCTTAGTGCTCTTACAAGCAGATCAATTTCTTAAGACATGGTTCCCTTTTACTGAATTTCTGCAACAACAGAATGGTTAAACACAAATTTAAACCCGATGCCAGGGATGGGTGAGGAGGGGGGGGGGGGGGGGGGGTGGGGGAGGGGGGATGTCTCCATCTTTTCTTTTCTTTTGCACTTCTTTGGTAGCTTAGGGGTCTTTTTCTTGCTTTTTCCTATTTTACTTCTCTTCTTTTTTCTCTCTTTCTTTCATTTTTTCCCTTTTTTAATTTTTAAAAAATATTTAGGTTCTAATGTTAAAAATGAAGCTGTACAATAATTGTATAACTCTTATGTCGATCGCCTTATCCTTGTACAATCGCTTCTAATAAATTAAATTCAAAAAAACAAACAAAAAAAGTCTTAGTGCTCAGGATTGCCTCCAGTGTATCTGAGAGAAATAGACTAAGGAAGCTCAAGATATGATCTTTCTCTGTGGTATAAACAAAGCACACTTAAAACAGTGGTGAAAGTCCCGGCTGGGGATGAAACATCTCATTCATTGTTATGTTGTTTATCAGCACATCTCTGACGTGCTCCAACTCATCAACACTGGAGGAGCAGCGATTGAGGTTAATGATGACACAATTATACAGCTTACAAATTACAGACCAATCATTGAAAAATAGTCACCGAACGTGTTGAGTACTTCACTTCTATACGTCTCAGGAAATACAGTATAAGAGAGATTAAATAAATGCAAGAAGGAAACTGCAGGTGCTGGTATATGCCGAAGATAGACAAAAACTGCTGTAGTAACTCAGCAGGTCAGGCAGCATCTCTGGGGGAAAGGAACAGGTGACGCTTCGGGTCAGAACCCTCCTACAAACTTAAAGGAATACAACTTACAGCATCTCTGGAAAAAAAGGAACAGGTGACGCTTCGGGTCAGAACCCTTCTACAAACTTAAAGGAGTACAACTTGCAGCATCTCTGGAAAAAAAGGAACGGGTGACGTTTCGGGTCCAAACCGTTCTTCAAACTCAAATAAAGGAACACCACTTATAAACCAATGTTAACCAGTCTGAAGAAGGGTCTCGACCCGAAATGTCACCTATTCCTTCGCTCCATAGATGCTGCCTCACCCGCTGAGTTTCTCCAGCATTTTTATCTACCTTAAATATTGCAAGATCACTGGAGAAATGTTGCACAAAACACCTGAAGTATAACCATGTATAATAAATTCTTACTTGTATCGAACTTTCTCGTCCATATCTTCTGATGGTTCCACCGTGATGCAGGTGACAAGTGCCTCCATGTTTTGCAGCCGTGTTAAAAACTCCACCAGTTTTGCGGTTGTTGGCCTTGCACTCCTGAAGGATGTCCTCCTCTTCCATGAGCTCGAAAAGCGTGACATCCTCACGTTCTAAAAGCGTGTCAATGTGCGATGTTGTGTGAAGGTCAAACTTCCAAAACATGATGTGCTGCAGAACACCAAGAATAAAGCACCGTTATAACTGGCCACATAACACAATGCAAATGTGTGCGTGCGTGTGTCATACACAGACTGCACCTTCAACATTTTATCGTGCTCAACGCTCACAGCACCACCCAAATCTATCATCTTCACAAGGAGCAAAAACACAAAGTGCTGGAGTAACTCTCCAGCGGGTCGGGCAGCATTGGTGGAGGGAATGGATAGGCGACGTTTTGGGTCGGAATCCTTCCTCAGACTAAACCCAACTTGAAACATCACCTATCCATTTCCTCCACAGATGGTGCCTGACCCGCTGAGTTTCTTCAGCACCTTGTGTTTTGCTCCAGATTTCAGCATTTGCAGTTCCCTGGTCTCCAACCTTCACTACTACACGACCATCTCCTACACTGCCACATGCTGCTGTCCATTCATTCTCAGAGTCAAGTCATGTAACAATACCCCAACCATACTTTACACAAGGGCTGCAATTGTTCAAATTGGTGGTTCACCCTCATCTTCATTGTTGTTATGAGAAGGGCGATAAATAATGGCCATATCCCGAGAATGATTAAAGGGATCAATTAAAGGCAGAATGTTCAAATAGTTAAACAGCTGTATTCAGAACCTTGACCTCTATCCAAATTAGGATTAGAGAATGGGCAGAGAAAATAATCTGGAGTGAGATACTATCTTGGTAATTGGAGATGTTCCCTGGTTCATTCAAACTGGTGAACCATGCCATACACTTATTCAGAAAAGAAATCTGCATTTGTATCTACTGAAGATGACAGATTATTTAATCGTCACCACCTCAAAAGCCAAGTCTGAACTCACCCCTAACCGAGATGTTTGGGGCAAGGTACTCAAAATTGGAATCAGTGGAAGTACGAGGCAAGATCTTTGGATGAGCTGCAGGGAACCAAAATTAAGTTATCTTAATGGAGACAGAAACAATAACTTACCATTTCCTGAGATAAATAACATTACATAATTTAAAAAGAGGTTCGTGAATGAAGACGGGAGTGAGAAAGACCTATACGAGAATGATGAGTTTGTCTAAATGGGAAGATACCGGCAGCAAGTCGAATGCAACAACCCAAGGCAAACAATTAACATAAATCAATATTCACATCTCGAAGATACACACAAAAAGCTGGAGTAACTCAGCAAGTCAGACAGCATCTCTGGAGAAAAGGAATAATCCTTGTCTCCACAGATGCTGTCTGACCCGCTGAGTTACTCCAGCTTTTTGTGTCTAACTTTGGTTTAAACCAGCATCTGCAGTTCCTTCCTACACAATATTCACATCTCAATCAGTTGCTTATGCATGCCGAATATATAAAAGGCCGTTACCATTCAGCGTGTATATATATATATATGCTTGTGTGTGTGTGTGTGTGTGTGTGTGTGTGTGTGTGTGTGTCTGTGTATATATATATATATATATATATATATGTATGTGTGTGTGTGTGTGTGTGTGTGTGTGTGTGTGTGTGTCTGTGTACATGTATATATATATATATGTGTGTGTGTCTGTGTACATGTATATATATATATGTGTGTGTGTGTGTGTCTGTGTACGTGTATATATGTGTGTGTCTGTGTATATGTATATATATATGTGTGTGTGTGTCTGTGTACATGTATATATATATATGTGTGTGTGTGTGTGTGTGTGTACATGTATATATATATGTGTGTGTGTGTGTCTGTGTACGTGTATATATATATATATGTGTGTGTGTCTGTGTACATGTATATATATATATATATGTGTGTGTGTGTCTGTGTACATGTATATATATGTGTGTGTGTCTGTGTACGTGTATATATATATATGTGTGTGTGTACGTGTATGCGTGTGTGTGTGCGTGTCTGAATCTATCATTGTTTTATACTGGAAAAATCACACCACCTAGGTAGAGACAGGAATACCAAGAGGAAATGTAGGCCATTAAATTTCAATTTAAAATGAGCGAGAGAAGAAACAAAACCTCCATGTGGATCATCTCCCAATGTGGCAATACTTCTCTCAACAAACATCAGTTTTAGATTATCAGCATTTGATTTATGCACCTTCTATAATGGCACCATCTACACGGGTAAACAATATTTGATTTATGAAGCCATTTCTCGCTACAATGACCTGCACGAACTCTGTGCTTCTATCGAAATTCCCTGAATGCATTTCACTCACCCCTTTTGATTTTTTAATTTTTGTTCAGTGGTTTCTTGAAATGCACCACTTTCCTGAGGAGGAATCAGTGCATACAAGAACATGCAAAATAACATGGCAAGACCATTCGGCCTGTGCTCGGAATTCAACAAGAACATGCTGCTTTTCTAGTTCAGAAAAAAAAAATAACACTCTGACCTTATCTCCCAATTCCTTTAACATTAAGACATCTATCAATATCTTTTTTGAACTAATCCGTGACAGAGCTTCCAATCCCCCAAGGAAATTTCTCCTCAGTTCAGATCTAAATGGTCTATCCCGGAATGACACTGCAACCTGCAGTTACAAACTTCTGCCCTCATCCACCCTATCAAGCCTGCTAAGAATTGGGCGACACAGTGGGGCAGCAGTCGAGTTGCTGCCTTACATCGCCAAAAATACAGTTTCGGTCCTGACTACGAAGTGTTGTCTGTACAGAGTTTGTACGTTCTCCCCGTGACCACTTGAGTTTTCCCTGTGTGCTCCGGTTTCCTCCCACACTCCAAAGCGTACAGGTTTGTAGGTTAATTGTAAGTAAGTAAGCTTATTGGCCAAGTATTCACATACAAGGAATTTGCCTTGGTGCTCTGCCCACAAGTAACAACATGACATACAGTGACAGTTACGAATGACTCAGAAAACACTAAACATTAATAATAATAAAACATTAATGATAAAACACCATTGATCAAGCATGTGAACCAACAAAATACCAGATCAAAGGGAGGCTACAGATTTTTGGCTGTTGAGTAGAGCAACTACTCGTGGATAAAAACTGTATTTATGTCTGGCTGTGGCAGCTTTGTAAAGTTGTACACAAGTTATAAAATTGTCCACAATGTGTAGGATAGAGGGTAGCGTACAGGGTGATCGTTGGTCGGCGCGGACTCTGTGGGCCGAAGAGCCTATTTCCGCACTGTATCACTAAAGTCTAAAAGATTCCTTAGGTTTCAACAGTAACCTCTCTTCTTTTTTTTAAATCCAGGCCTACTCATTTTTACCTCCATACCAGAAATTAGTTTGGGTGAAACTTTGCTGCATTTGTTTTCTGCAGCATGTGTATCATATCCCTTTAGGTTTTGTAAGGAAACCAAATCTGTGGTCTCACCAGGGCCCTTTGCAACGTTAAGATGTCTTCGCCACCGCACTCAAATATTCCATCCATAAAGGAAAAAAATACTATTTTCTTCCAAAAGCAGCAAGTTAGCTTTCGGGGACGTTAGCTTCCTGCGACGTGTGCAAGGACACCAAAGTCTTGTTGAAAAATCAACATCTTCCCATTTATATTATCAGTGTTGCTGCTTTTATTCTACTCGTATCATTTGAGGGAGCTGGTTATATGCAAGTTGACAGCCATGCATCAACTACAAAGCCACCATCGGTAGCTCTGGAGTTATGACTGACTGGAGATTGCGAAGTACAATGCAGAGATAAATCAACTTTTCTTTTTCTTATTGTAAAGTGCATATACCCTGTTAATATGTCATGCATAAATTCTGCTGCAAATCCCCCACACCTGATATCCACAGCGTGCCCATATTCAATCACACACATTATCTATGAAGACGTTAATCGAGCTACATATTGCTTGATGGGAACAAGAAAACCACAAGGAAAAAGGAGGGGCAAAACAGTCCAGTATTTCTGAACACAGATGAGGCGGGCATCAATAAAACTAAAGGGAACTATGATCGCTTGCAAAAAGTAATTTTAAAAATACGCTCGTGATTCTGCACACACAATGAAAATTGGAATCTGTTTCAGTTTGATCGAATCACCATCTGCCTCTTCCAATAAGAGCAGCCAACTGACCAAAGCTACCTGCAGCTGGCAACATCCCATGTAAAATGGAGGCGGGGGGGTCAGAGTTTTAGGGTTTTACAACAGAGTGCCAAGACTGCACGAGCGCCTTGAAATTTATTCCACCATTCGTCGCCAGCACTATAAAAAGGAAGTCATAAACAGGCAACCCTGCAATATTGGTTTTGAAATAAATAGCTACGCTGAGGTTGCACGAAGACTGATTACAGTTAGGGATGTATTTGCTGGAGTTTAAAAAGATTGTGCTCTCCAGTTTCAGAGCTGTGGTGGATCAGATAGCCTACTGGAATAGGTCCGAAATCCAAAACTAAAAATTGCAACACAGTGCCTTCATTTAGAGTCCTGCTGTATCTTTGAAATAACACTGTTCTTGCTCCAACTTTTTTTTTCCAGTGATACGTTATTGTCAAATGTACCTATAGGTACAGCGAAATGCAACCCGGTAAAATCAAACAGCTGACCTCACCTAGGCAGTACACCAGTCGCCACGTTTCTGGTGCTGACAAAGTTACAAAAGTTCACCGAACAGTCCTATCTTGTACCTCAACCCCCCTGCCATGTTGGGTCTCCCCCCTTCAATAGATTCAAGAGTGTTTTATTGTCATATGTCCCAGATAGAACAATGAAATTCTTCCTTGCTGCAGCATAACAGAATATGTAAACATAGTACGCTGTAAACAATACCCTTTATACCCAAAATAAATAAGATTTGACATCAAACGTACATTTAACAAATATCTTTTCTTCCTCTCAACTTCAATGATGCTCACTGTGAAACATTTGGCTGTCAGTTTAAGGCAATGACTAAGTTCTTACTGGATAGGGTTTCCATATTTGCACCTTGTACCGCAGAGATGTGGCTACTGACATGAAAATAAATCAACTGTCTATTCAACCAGGGTCAGTAGCACACTGAAATTAACAGTAATCAAATGTAATCTTCTCATCGGTTGGGCAGCCTTCACTGAATTTCTGTTCGACCAAGGGATTCATCATCTGAATTCAAACATCTACTCACCCAAACTCAATCTAACCTTCTCACCTGTTTGCCCTGTGCATTTCGTTCAGTTTAGAGATACAGCATGGGAACAGGCCCTTCGGCCCACTGTGTCCATGCTGACCATCGATCACCCCTCCATGCTAGTTCTATGTTACCCCACTTTCTCATCCACTCCCCACACACTAAGGGTAATTCACAGATGACCAATTAACCGACAACCCCGCACGTCTTTTGGGATGCGGGAGGAAACCGGAGAACTTGAAGAAAATCCTTCAAGGAATGAAACAGCAACTAAGGCAATTGCACTCTTCAATCCCATGTTCCTCAACACTGTTTTACATTTAATATCAAAAACTAGCCTCACACAAGTTTTAAAAAAAAAAAGGAGTCTTATAAATTGTGGGAGACTTTTTATTTAGCAAACACTGTCCTGCTAAGTGAATGATCAAAAGCAGACATTTCCCACATTCATTCTCAATTTGCTACAGAACTTACTGAACTTAACTATATATATGCTCAATCATATTGCATTTAAGCACAAATGATAGCCATATAACAGAAATTCTCCACAAAAGAAATACAATACTGCCGTATATATTTGTTTGCACAAATAGTCAGAAAGAGATGAAACAAGAGTTACGGTAAAGGAATTAAATTCTAATATTCTGGTAATACTCTTAATTTTTGACTAATACTGCACTCTGATGATGTCACCAGCATTTTATTCGAGCTAAAAATACCCTCCAGATCAAATCCAAGTTTGGAAGTGCACAGTTCTATAAACAAATGGTACAGCTGGATAGTGTTTACACTTTATATGTGGACGAATGACCATTAATACACCCTGTAAAAGAGAATCCGGTGAATATCAGCCCATCTCACCTGCTATTCCATTTGATTGGGGCATGGTTGGCGTTATATTTCTGCACACTTCTCCTGTGTTAACCCCTATATATCCCGATTTCTCTGAATAACCAAATAACCGCACACTCGCTCCCTCTCAAACATGTTGCACCTCCATAGGTCATAGGTTTAAGGAGAAGGGGGAAAGATTTACTGGGAATCTGGGGGGTACCTTTTCCACACAGAGGGTGGTGGGTGTGTGAAACAAGCTGCCAGAGGAGGTAGTTGAAGCAGGGACTATCCCAACGTTTAAGAAACAGTTAGACTGGTACATGGATAGGACAGGTTTGGAGGGATATGGACCAAACACAGGCAGATGGGACTAGCGTAGCCAGGACATGTTGGCCCATGTTGGCAGGTTGGGCTGAAGGGCCTGTTTCCACACTGTATCACTCTCTGCCTATGACGCCACAGTCCTCTTAGGTAGAGAAGTCTACAAAATGGCCACATTTTGGGTGAAGAAATTTCTTCTTATCCCCACCCGTAAATGGTCTATCCCCGAGTTTGGACTGGGTCCCTGGTTCTAAACTCCCCAACCAAAGAGAAGAGTGGTCAAAGAAAGACACAAAATGCTGCTGGAGTAACTCAGCAGGTTAGGCAACATTGCTGGAGAATATGGATAGGTGACATTTAGGGTCAGGACCCTTCTTCAGACGGAATGATGGAGAGGGTGTGGGAAAGAAAGCTGGAAGAGAGGAGGGGCGGGACAGAGTATGCCTACTAATGGGTGAACACAGGAGAGGTTTTTTAATGATAGATCATCCCTGTATCTATCCGATCAAGTATTTCCTCCTCCTGAATCTATCCGATCAAGAGGAGGGAAGAGACAAGGACTTGAAGACTTTTGCCTTCCATCACAGTGAGGAGGTGCCTGATGGACTCACTGTGGTGGATGTTAAACTGTGTTAAGTGTGTGTTTTGTTAATTTATTCTATGTTATGACTGCAAGGTATACAATTTCGTTCAGACTGAAATGTCTGAATGACAATAAAGGATACTTTACTTTACTCTTAAGAGTCTTTAAGCGACAGTGATCTGATTCAGTCCATCTAACAGATGGATCCCTTCCTTCCACAGTACCTTCACCTTCCAGGCCAAAATCCAGAGGTTAAATGTGTAATCATGTTTATAATGTAATCCGCTATTCTAGTCAGTATTCAGCAGAACTCGGAAGGGTTCTCTGTATTCTTTCACAATCTGAAAAGTTAGTAAATAGAAAACTAAAATACTGGCAATTCCCTCCAGAGCTAGTGCTCAAAGATCTGATGATTATTTACCGCATGTAGTTCCAGTCTAGTACACCTGCACATAAGGCCTTCTTGGCTACAGTATTCAAAAGAAGTCACAAACTAAGGTGTAGGAGCAAATTCAATAATTAATTTCATATCCTATTGTAGAAAGTGACAGGCATGCTAAAATAAGCTTCATCTGCCATCTGAAACAGAATGCATTATATTAATTCCCTTTAAAAAAAAACACACACACACACACCATCAGGTCTTGGGGTGATTAACTACATTCCAGGGATTTCACACAAGAAGCTTTTGTTCACGAATAATCTAGAGAGTAAATAGGCAGCCACTTCCGTGACAAGAGCCAATGCACCCATCACCAGCCTTTTTGCAACTTGGTGCTTATCTGCATATTTGCAAGTATTAAACGTCATGATCTGTCACTGTCCCAACAGTGAGCTCACTTCACGCAGCAATACAAAGCATGATTATCAGCGGGCCACTGAGGTGGGTGCGTTATTTTTACAAGTGGCACAAACAACTCGCCTCATGACTCGAGTGTAGTTTTGAACCACGATGATCACAAGGTCCAACATTCCACCTTAATCTATGGCAACTCAGCTAATCTGCCAAAGACATTCATCAGACAATAGACAATAGGTGCAGGAGTAGGCCATTCGGCCCTTTGAGCCAGCACCGCCATTCAATGTGATCATGGCTGATCATCCCCAATCAGTACCCCGTTCCTGCCTTCTCCCCATATCCCCTGACTCCACTGTCTTTAAGAACCCTATCTAGCTCTCTCTTGAAAGTATCCAGCGAACTGGCCTCCACCGCCCTCTGAGGCAGAGAATTCCACAGATTCACAACTCTCTGCGAGGAAAAGTGTTTCCTCGTCTCCGTTTTAAATGGCTTACCCCTTATCACGTGTTGGAAGGAACTGCAGATGCTGGTTTAAACCAAAGATAGACACAAAATGCTGGAGTAACTCAGTGGGACAGGCAGCATCTCTGGAGAGAAGGAATGGGTGACGTTTCTGGTCAACCACCAGTCTGAAGAGGTTCTCACCCATTCCTTCTCTCCAGAGATGCCGCCCGTCACGCTGAGTTACACCAGCTCCTTGAGTCTATCTACAGTTCCTCTCTTAAAATATATAAACATACGTATAAGCAAGGAATTGCAGATGCCGGTTTACAAAAAAAGACACAAAGTGCTGGACCAACTCAGCAGGTCAGGCAGCATTTCTTGAAACATGGATAGGTGATGCTATATGTCAGGACCCTTCTTCAGACTTCTATTCTTATGCCACCACTTTTTGTCTTTTCATGTCTGGCCTTTGTCCAACGATTTGCTTATCAAAGCCAAACCCTCACCTGTAGCATTGACCACATTAGGGATGGTCAGTAAGTAAAACAATATTATGGTTATGGAGTACTTTTATCTGCCCAATGGAAAAGATAAACTCATCAGAACATGTCAATGCTTACCATTTTTTCTAATGAACGAAGGATGACCTTCACAATAAAATACTCATGATCGTCTACAAAGCATATAAAAACTGAGACCAAGAAAACCTGCCAATGTACATATTGTCCTTTCTTCTGGCATTCACTAGGTGTGGTGTGTTGTAAAAGAAGTGTGACATCAGTGGGTCCCTCGTGGATCAAACGTCAACCCATTCCTTGAACTACTGTTTGGTGGCACTGTGTTTTATTGACTGGAACCTAAGCCCTTGCTTTCTCCCATCCCATTCCTCCCCCTATTCCTCTGGTCCCTGCAATTCCCAAGTTTGAATCCACTCATCTTATGCTCAACTAGCTGCCCCCTTGATTCATAACTTTTTTTGATGTATCTAATTGAGGAAAGGAACATCTAGCTTAATATTTCTTACCTCAATCAGACACCTCAGAAAAATACGCAAAGTGTTGGAGTAACTCAGCAGGTCAGGCAGCATCTCTGCAGAACATGGATAGGTGACGTTTCAGATCAGGGCCCTTCTTCAGATGTTGAAGGTCCCAACCCGCTGAGGAAGGGTCCCAACCCAAAACATCACCTATCTATGTTCTCCAGAAATGCTGCCTGACCCACTAAGTTACTGGAGCATTTTGTACTTCCCTCAAGATTCTAGCATTTTCAGTTCGTTGTCTCTACCTCAAAAAAAAATGGACTTGGTCATGTGTAAACTGTAACCTATCTGTAATTATCCTCAGTGAAGACTCAACAAATGGATATGATAACCATACAATTTTTGATTTTTTAGAGTTACAGCGCGGAAACAGGGCCTTTGGCCCACCGCATCCACACCGACCAGCGATCTCCACAAATTAACACTATCCTACACATGGGACAATTTTTACATTTATACCAAGCCAATTAACCTACAAACCTGTACTTCTTATGGAGTGTGGGAGGAAATCGAAGTTCTCGTAGAAAACCCATGCAGGTTATGGGGAGAACGTACAAACTCCGTACAGACAAGCACCCGTAGCCAGGATCGAACCCGGGTCTCCGGTGCTGCAAGCACTGTAAGGCAACAACTCTACCGCTGCACCACCATGCCGCTTGTTAATCCAACACTATTAGACAAGGTGCTTTAGACGGAGCCACAAAATACGGAAACATTTGGTTGACAAAAATGCTGGAGAAACTCAGCGGGTGAGGCAGCATCTATGGAGCGAAGGAATAGGTGACGTCAATCTGCAGTTTTCTAAAACATTTGGTTGAGTCATTTGGTTGGTATTCTACTCACACTAATAACCAAGCACATACATGTTCCAAAACCCACACTTGCACTACCAACACAAATACCCCAGTCTAGCATTGTCTCAAACACCATCTGCAAAAGAGAAGAGAAACTGGCAACTTTGCTGCGTTGTCAAATTTCCTTTCTGATCCTCCTTTTCATCATGTTATCTTTCCTCCTGTAACCACATCTCACAAAGTTGATGTTCTCCAGAAATGCTGCCTGACCCAGTGAGTTATTGGAGCATTAAGATAGAAACAATGTTCTTCTCCCAAAATGTCACACTACTGATTATTCGGGAGGTGAGCCGAGCAAAGAGTAAAGGGCCTGTCCCACCAGCATGCGACTGCATGCGTCTAGCGCGACCAAACGTGGTGGCTTGAGCCGTACGGCCTCGCGGGGCCGGTCCCACTTCCAACCGCAGAGCCGTCTGGAGTTCTGCGGAGCTGGTCCCGACATCAAACTCAATCAGCTGGGCAGGAGGCGTCGGGCGGTTACGTCATCATGCAACGGCACGCCGGGCGGTGACGTCATCGCGCAACGCCACGCACTAGGCTTACGCCGCCAAGACGCTGCGTACGGCGTTGAGGCGGTGCGTGCGGCCTCCATGCGGCAGAAGGCCGGCAGGCCTTTGCCGCGCGGAATTTTTGAACAGTGTCAGTTTTTCAGAGCCCCGCACGATGTCGAGACCAGCTCCATGCGGCTCCGGCGATCGAAGTGGGACCGGCCCCGCGAGGCCGCACGGCTAGCGCGACCACGTTAGGTCACGCTAGCCGCATGCAGTCGCATGCTCGTGAGACAGGCCCTTTAGGAAGATTAACTAGAGCAGCAATTAAAATCCCAATTTCATCCTGAGCCTATTCCCATCAATTGCAGCAATCAGAGCTGCTGAATGTTTTCCCTCCACCCTGTATTCAAGCAAGCAATGCCTTTGACAACCATAACTACAGATAAGCTGTAGATATTTGACGAGTCTAGGAGAAATGTGACCAGTCAAGGCCTAACCCTACTGCTTCAACCTCAACCATATTAGGCAGGGTTCTAAGATTGAACCACAAGCTTGGAAGGAAAACTCATTCAAATAGTTTCGTGATGGTGCAGACAACACGCAAATCATTTAACTTTCCTTAAAGCCAATGAATAGGAAAATCTTTGGAAGCCATTTTGTTACAATCATTTTACTCTTTACTGTTAACTCAATCACATTTTGTATTCAATTTTTTGCAGAGCATTGCAATTTAACCGAAGTTAGCAGCATGCAAAATATCCAGAAATGTTACCAACATTAAGCTTAACTTGGTGCATACATTTGTTCAGCATCTTCATTCTGTCACCTTTTTAAACTCTCTCCCACATCCTGCTTTGAAAATGTTTTGAGCTACTTTACAACCTCAGCCACCCACTCCAAATAACACCGGCTCATGTACTTCAACCAAACTTTTCAGCCCATTTGTACCTTCTATCCCAGTAACATTGCAGAAAACACCAAGTCAAGCAGGAGTTACTGATTATCATATCCACAACAGCAACTAATGCTGCTGAACATTTCAAAATCAAAGGTAGACAAAAAAGCTGGAAAAACTCAGCGGGTGAGGCAGCATCTATGAAGCGAAGGAATAGGCGACGTTTCGGGTCGACACCCTTCTTCAGACTGTGTAGTGCACAATGACCCACAACGTCACCTATTCCTTCTCTCCATAGATGCTGCCTCACCCGCTGAGTTTCTCCAGCATTTTTGTCTACCTTCGATTTTTCCAGCATCTGCAGCTCTTTCTTAAACATCAATATGAATCATAGTCAGAGATAACCCAGTTGAAATGCAGAAACATGGAAATTAAGCCAATGAACAACCAATTTCAAGCAGGAATAGGGCTGAAGGCATCTCAGGGGTTTAAATTGGTGATGAAAATCGACACGGCATGGGGATTATGCTCCAAATTATCAATAATTATAGCTGGATAGCATTTCAGAAAACTACAATATATTTCTGTCATCCTGAATTAAGAGCCATGCCCACAATGTGGTAGAGGAAAGTTTAGACACTGAGGTTTCAACATGGTAAGGATGGAACAGACAGCACCATGCAGGCAACACAGCAGGTTGTGCCACTATCCAGACACAGTGGTGCAACTCATGGACCCTGCATTTCCTGCGACCCAGGTTGAATCCTGGCCTGCAAGGAATTCGCATCCACTCCCTGTGACTACATAGGTTCCATTTGGGTGCTGCAGTTTCCTCCCAGCTAGGTAAATTGCCCCTAGTGTGCAGATGAGTGGGTGAACGTGGGGAGAGCTGAGGAGAATATGGTGAGAATGGTCAGTGTGCAGCAAGCTGTTACTGTGCTGTACGACTATAAAGACTCAACAGGAGGACAACTCCGGGCTTTGTATTAGTGAACTTTGCTGAGAGGGGATCAGAGCTTTAGATCAAGTGGAAAGACGTATAGGGGGGGTTGTTAGGGCTGGAGTTCCGACCTTGAACTGGAAATTTTAATTCATCTTAGAGTTGGAAAGAACAGTTGGAGCCGAGTATGTCTTGGTTTCAAGATGGAGCAGGAAGGCAAGCTGGGTGACAGCGAGACGTGGGCAAACTCCAAGCTTCCACATCCAGTCAATACAGCCTTAACTTTCGACTTTCCAGATAGGGTGTGGAAACAGGCCCTTGAGTCCGCGCTGACCAGCGCCCACGAGGGAAAATGTACAATTTACTAGCCAATTAACCTACAAACTGGTACGTTTTTGGAGAGTGGGAGGAAACCAGAGCACACTGGTCACAGGGAGAACGTACAGACAGCATCCTTAGTCACGATCGAACCCAGGTCTCTGGTGCTGTAAGGAAGTAACTCTACCGCTGCACCACTGTGCCAGCTGTCGCAGTTATTGCTTTTTAATATTTAATCTTTAAATTGAAAATGAAAGATCACATATTTGCAGCCACAAGAGGAAGAAAATCTTTCAGGGGCCAATGGCATGACGGTGCCGAGCAACAATTGTGCTAAAGTGTAGAAAAGGCAGATTATATAGAGCATTAAGAGAGCAAGGTTCACGATTATTTTGAATTGTTGTATTTTTATGGTGGTAGAGATTTTATCAAAGACAGCTGATAATGTCACCAACCACACTCAGAACGGAAACATGAGCCGGAAGGAACAGGGGGAGCAGATAAAGGCCCCAGGGTTTAGGTAATAACGTCAGATTTTGAATGAGAGAACAGGAAATGATCATGGAAGCAAATCGGCAAGAAGGGAGGAAGAAGAAAGCACAATCATGACTGACGCAATTTTGGATACGAAAATCTTTTCATGCTCCCATTTGGAATGGCACAACAAAAAATGCAAAGTACAGAACATCGTGGAGGAGGGTTGATGGTGCAGAATACAGCCTCCGAACTGGAAGCACAAGGATAAAGCAGGGGAAGTGACAGCACAACATTCTTAACAAAGAGGAAGTAGATATCACATACAAGTCTCTGCAAGACTGACTGCCTCTCTCCGGTGATGCAGCTAAGCAAGGAAATGCTCTCATTTCAAGGGGAATCCAAAGTGGGGCGTCGCACTCGATTTGTACAAGAGACATGAGAATGTACAACCTGCTACCACAGGGAAGCAAAGTCTGGATGCATTTAAGAGGGAGGATGAATAAACTAATTAAGGAGTATTATGCTGAAAGATTTCAATGCAGAAAGACAGGAAGCAGCTGAAGTAAAACATAAATGCCAATAAGACTGGTCCGGCTGAATGGTTCATTTCTGTGTCATGCACCGTATGTAATTCTATGAGACTTGGGAACACTGGCTCTAGGACAGAAATTAAAAAAACATTTCCTCACGGCAGAACGGCTGTTTAAAGTCAATTTAGCTGGGTCAGTATGGGCAGTTATGGGGAGGGTGAAAGTTTTCACCACAGGTTGAAACCAATTAATCCAGGCTTATTAACAGGATTTTGGCATCATGAGCTTGATGAAATTTGACTATAGTAACCATAGCGCGAGCATAACGCATTTGTGAATGTCACATATACTAGCAACCAGATTTTTTCGGCTACTCAGGCAAATATATTCCTACTACCACCATACCACACCCTTACCCAACCACAAATCCCTAGATAGAACGGCAACCACATGGTTCCCACCTCTAATCCCAATGGTTTCTGCAGCTGATTAACAAAAGAGGTCAGATTCCATTCAACGGGATGCTCCTAACATATTAACTCTCCCACTCTACATAGGTGAGACCAAGCGTAGGCTTGGCGATCGTTTCGCCAAACACCTCCACTCGGTCCGCAATAACCAACCTGATCTCCCGGTGGCTCAGCACCTAAACTCCCCCTCCCATTCCGAATCCGACCTTTCTGTCCTGGGCCTCCTCCATGGCCAGAGTGAGCACCACTGGAAATTGGAGGAGCAGCACCTCATATTCCGCTTGGGCAGTTTACACCCCAACGGCATGAACATTGACTTCTCCAATTTCCAGGTAGCCCTTGCTGTCTCCTCCCCTTCACAGCTCTCCCTCAGCCCTCTGGCACCTCCTCTTCCTTTCTTCTTCCCAACACCCCCCCCCCACCAGTCTGAAGAAGGGTTTCGGCCCGAAACGTTTCCTATTTCCTTTGCTCCATAGATGCTGCCGCACCCGCTGAGTTTCTCCAGCACTTTTGTCTACTTTCGATTTTCCAGCATCTGCAGTTCCTTCTTGACCATATTAACTCTCATATAGGGAGTGTGAATTTTGAATATTTAACTCCAATTTAGATTATTCTAACTGCACATTATGAAGGAGGCACTTTTCCTGTCACATCTTTTACAATCCACGCCTCCCCCTCCCCAAACCGACTCCATCTACACTTCATGCTGCCTAGGGAAAGTGGCCCACATAATCAAGGTCCATTCAGAGTAGACTTGATGATGTGAACAGCCCAATTCTACTCACGTGTTTTATGGACATTTTCTCCTCCTCCTCCCTCTCCCATTGTGCAGAAGATGCAAATGTTTGAAAGCACGTCCCACTTGATTCAGAAACAACATTTCTCCCCACTATTATCAGGCGATGCAACGGACCTCTCTCAAGCTACGGGTATATTCCCGATCATCCAACACACCTCATAGCAGCCATTGCATTTTTGTTTTTAAATTGCATTCTCTCCGTCGCTGCAACACAATATTCCACACTATTTATTTTCCTCTGTGGCACTATTTGTCATACATGTGTATGATTGGATTGGAGTGGGCTTGTACACTCTGGAGTTTAGAAGGATGAGAGGGGATCTTATTGAAACATATAAGATTGTTAAGGGTTTGGACACGCTGGAGGCAGGAAACATGTTCCCGGTGTTGGGGGATTCCAGAACCAGGGGCCACAGTTTAAGAATAAGGAGTAAGCCATTTAGAACGGAGACGAGGAAACACTTTTTCTCACAGAGAGTGGTGAATCTGTGGAATTCTCTGCCTCAGAGGGCAGTGGAGGCAGGTTCTCTGGATACTTTCAAGAGAGAGCTGGATGGTGCTCTTAAAGATAGCGGATTCAAGGAATATGGGGAGAAGGCAGGAACAGGGTACTGATTGGGGATGATCAGCCATGATCACATTGAATGGCGGTGCTGGCTTGAAGGGCCAAATGGCCTACTCCTGCACCTATTGTCTATGCCTATTGGATTGCACTCATGTATGGCATGATTTGACCACATAGTACACAAAAAAATATTTTTTGGCAGCAATTTGGTGCACGTAACAATAATCCAATTTGACCAACACCTTTCCATCTCATTTTCTCTTCATAGTTCTGAAGCAATACTCTGGCTTAATCTATAACCAGTCTTTATTTCACTTTGCATTAACATAGGTTTCTAGATGCCATTGATTCGGCCACATTGAAAACAATAAGCACCCTAGACATATTGCCTTTAGGATCTCGAGTTTCCATCTCAACTATATTTTTAAAGTATAATTCCTAGCATGGTTCATCAAAGCATTGCGAAGTCAAAGCATAGCCACCACTTAAAACTGTTAACACTCCATAAACTGGCAGCTTCTAGTTTTCTCTCCACATTCTTCTCAAATAGCGAGATTATATTTGCTAACTTTGTACTTGAATAATAGTTTCGGAAATTGATTTTCAGTGCATTCTGTATTTCTGAAGATAGCTTTTTCAGAACCTTGGGATACAAGTTATCAGGTCTTGAGATTTAATTGGAGAAATTAATTGGACCAAAATAAATTTTAAAAAATGCTAATTTATTTTACCACCTTATTTTAGCTTCATTGAAGACTGGTTATAAATTATTTATTTGATTTTTCTGCCATATCTTTATTCATCAATAAACCTTCCTGAATGAATTTGCATCAACTTTAGCTAATCTTTCCTTTTCACATTTTGAAGCTTTCATGGTCTTTATGTTTCCCACTAGATTACTCACATTCCACTTTCCCTTATCAATCTTTTACCCTCTCTTTACTGTGGCCTGAAATCCAGTAATCCTCAGATTTACTGCACATTTTGGCAATGTAAAAAAAAAAAAATCTTTTGATCTAATACTGATTTTATCTTGGGCTCACACAGCCTCTTGCCAACAATCAGCCTATCAGGGAACCTCCTTGCCCGAGGTCATCTGCCCGACCCGATTTGTCCTGTTTTTCGCCCCTCGCATGCTGTCCCGACCCCACCTCCAATCCCACCCCACTACAATCAGTCTAAAGTAGGGTCGTCACCTGTCCATTTCCTCCAGAGATACTCCTGACCTGTTGAGATACTCCAGCATTTTGTGTCTATCTTTGGTTGAAACCAGCAACTGTAGTTCCTTTTTAGGACATTTTAATACTTTCATTGTTTGCCATAGCCAGATCATTTCTTCTGTTGGTTAAATTAGTATAACTTTGCTGTAACCGAAGATAGACACAAAATGCTGGAATTACTCAGCAGGACAGGCAGCATCTCTGGAGAGAAGGAATGAGTGACTTTTCAGATCTAGACCCTTCTTCAGACTGGGATAGTAACTCCAGCATTTTGTGTCTATCAGTAATAATTTTTGTTGGCCAGAGTGAGGGACATTATCTCCAATAACATGGTTGAAGTTCCAAAAATTATTAACATTTGGTTGGGCGGTATTCATAACTGCTAGATTAGACTATGAGACTAAAAGCCCTGTCTCACGGTACGAGTTCATTCCAAGAGTTATCCCGAGTTTGCCCTGATTCGAACTTGGAGATTTACGGCAATGGCCACTCGTCAGTACTCGGGGCTCTCGTGGACATTTTTCAACGTGTTGAAAAATCTTCACGAGTCTTCCCGTGCTTACCTGCCGTTAGCGAGTCTTCCCAAGTACCTGCCGTTAGCGTTACGAGCCGCTAAGAGACGTCCTCGAGCTCCGACGTACCCGCTACGTTCATTCTCCGTGCTTACCACGAGTTTGATTTTTTTTAAACTCTGGAGAGCTCTTGGAATGAACTCGTACCGTGAGACAGGGCTTATAGGAGTAGAATTAGGCTATTCAGCCTGAAGGGTCTCGACCCGAAACGTCACCCATTCCTTCTCTCCAGAGATGCTGCCTGCCCGCTGAGTTACTCAAGCATTTTGTGTATCTTCGGTTTAAACCAACATCTGCAGTCCCTTCCTGCACAACTTAGTTGTAAACTTAGTCAAAGCCCTCCGG
Source organism: Malacoraja senta (assembly GCA_038087875.1). Lineage (NCBI taxonomy): Eukaryota > Metazoa > Chordata > Chondrichthyes > Rajiformes > Rajidae > Malacoraja > Malacoraja senta. The sequence goes on along the minus strand of CM075996.1, from coordinate 2,485,561 downwards.
TTTTTCCTCAACCAGAGAAGCAACCTATACCCGGCCACTGACACCCTCCTCTGCCTAGCGGAGCTGGTCCTTACCTCAATAACTTCTCATTTGACTCCTCCTATTTCCTCCAAATACAAGGCGTAGCTATGGGCACACGCATGGGCCCCAGCTACGCCTGCCTCTTTGTCGGGTACGTAGAACAATCCTTGTTCAATACGTACCTGGGCCCCATCCCCGACCTCCGCTGCATCGATGACTGTTTTGGTGCCACGTCCTGCACCCACACACAACTGACTGACTTCATCCGCTTCACCACCAACTTCCATCCGGCACTCAAATACACCTGGACCATTTCCGACACTTCCCTACCATTCCTTGACCTCACTATCTCCATCGCAGGTGATAGACTTCTTACCGACATCCATTACAAACCTACCGACTCCCGTGGCTATCTGGACTACACTTCTTCCCACCCTGCTTCCTGTAAGGACTCTATCCCCCACTCCCAATTCCTCCGTCTACGCCGCACCTGCTCCCAGGATGAGGCGTTCCACACCAGGGCATCCGAAATGTCCTCATTCTTCAGGGAACGGGGGTTCCCCTCCTCCACCATAGATGAGGCTCGCACCAGGGTCTCTGCCATACCCCGCAACACTGCTCTCTCTCCCCATTCCCCCACTCACAACAAGGGCAGAGTCCCCCTAGTCCTCACCTTTCACCCACCAGCCGTCACATACAACAAGTGATCGTCCGTCAGTTTCGCCACCTCCAACGTGATCCCACCACTCGCCACATATTCCCATCTCCCCCCATGTCTGCCTTCCGCAAAGACCACTCCCTCCGTAACTCCCTTGTCAATTCTTCCCTTCCCTCCCGTACCACCCCCTCCCCGGGTACTTTCCCTTGCAATCGCAAGAGATGCAACACTTGTCCCTTCACCTCCCCCCTCGACTCCATTCAAGGACCTAAGCAGTCGTTCCAGGTGCGACAGAGGTTCACCTGCATCTCCTCGAACCTCATGTATTGCATCCGCTGCTCTAGATGCCAGCTGATCTACATCGGTGAGACCAAGCGGAGGCTTGGCGATCGTTTCGCCGAACACCTCCGGTCGGTCCGCAATAACCAACCTGACCTCCCGGTGGCTCAGCGCTTCAACTCCCCCTCCCATTCCGTATCTGACCTCTCTGTCCTGGGTCTCCTCCATGGCCACAGCGAGCAACACCAGAAATTGGAGGAAATGCACCTCATATTCCGCTTGGGCAGTCTACATCCTGGGGGCATGAACATTGAATTCTCCCAACTCTGCTAGCCCTTGCTGTCCCCTCCCCTTCATCAGCCCTCTGGTTGTCTCCTCCCATCCCCCAGCCCTCGGGCTCCTCCTCCGTATTTTTTCCTTTCTTCTCCCGACCCCCTATCAGTCTGAAGAAGGGTTTCGGCCCGAAACGTTGCCTATTTCCTTCGCTCCATAGATGCTGCTGCACCCGCTGAGTTTCTCCAGCATTTATATCTACCTTTTGTTGTAAACTATATATTCATCCTTCAAAGGTTAACCACTACTTGTTTACTGACATTTATATACAATTTCCCAATTGACCATTGGCAATTCTTTGTACCATTATATTCTGTTTACATTTGAGATTCTGGTTTCAATGTTTATGAAATTCTACCATATTGTCATCACTTTTCCCTAAAACTCCTTAACAAAGAACCCATTCAAAGGAAAAATGTTTGTTCTCAGGATGAGTTTACCGATCTAGAAAAAACATATCTAATGCATTCGACAAATCCATTCTCCTCATATTATATTTAATTTGGTTTGTACGGTTTGGTTGGTATGAGTAAATTAAATCTCCTGATGTTGTTTTATCCTCACTACATTCACCTCTAATTTTCAGAATTTATGCTGTGCCTTACATTGGCATTGTTTCAAACCAAACCCCAGTATCAAACTCAATTTGGAGTTCTTGCTGCTCCATTCAACCGATCCTACTTCTATTTCCAAGCTAAGATCCTTTTTCACTCCTGCCTTTATTCCATTCGTTATTATCGGAGCTCGTATTTCCAATCTTGCCTCTATTGCGCAATATCCAGTGATTTCTACTTTTTTGCAGCAACTTATAGTCACAGCGTAATAAACTCTATCTATATTCATCTGCAAGACTTCAGCAGCTTATGAATCCCCGACGTGTTGACAGCTACGCAGATGTCTGAGTGCTTGGTAGGCCGACGGTATCGATTCGTTAGCTGTTGTTTGGTCGCAGAAGTCTTCTGCCGCACGGGAGCTCAATTTGCAGCAGCATTTCCCACTTGGAAACTGCCCGGGTTACGAATAGTTCACAGGACGGGATCTGGCTGTAACTGGGGAGGACCTGTACCTCAGTATCAATGCCACATGGGGGTGGGAGATTGCAACTTTCGACGAATGCAATCAACCCGGTGTGCACAATCAAATAAGATCAAATCGAACAAGTTGTCCTACAACTTTAGGCTGTGCACGCCATACGCAAGAAGAGGAAGAACGCCACATGCATTTGAAAAAAAAAAAAATCATGTTTTGCCTCTTTACTATTTATCCCTGGTGCCCTTTGCCAAAATACTTTAGTTACCAATTTCCACTTTGCTAACTTATACGCCTTCTTTTTAATTTTCTAATTTCCCATTGAGATAACCCTTTACCACTTCCCATTTAAAACTTTTATCCACAGCCACAATCATTCATTTCGCTAAGACACTACCCCCCCCCCCCCCCAACCCTGACACACAAAGCCCACCCCAATGGAACAGCCCTTTTCCAGCACTGGAGTCCCCAGCACAGCAAAAATATAAATGGAAAATGCTGAAATTATTCAGCTCAGGAAGCATTTGAGATGGAGTTAAATTTTAAGGTTGATAATCGGTCATCGGACCTGCTGAGTATTTCAGGCATTTGGTTAAGAAGGAACTGCAGATGCTGGAAAGATCGAAGGTAGATAAAAATGCTGGACAAACTCAGCGGGTGAGGCAGCATCAATGGAGCGAAGGAATAGATGATGTTTCGAGACCCTTCTTCAGACCCGAAACGTCACTTATTCCTTCGCTCCATTGATGCTGCCTCACCCGCTGAGTTTCACCAGCATTTTTATCTACCTTCAGGTATTTGGTGTTTTCATTTCTGGTTTCTGAATCTACAGCTTTTCTTCCCCCAGGCCAATCTTTGAGGCACACTTTCACACCCTGGCTGTTCTTCACCCTGAGCCAGTTTGGTGCGGCTCATGCTCAATCCAATACAGTTCTGTTTTTTTATTTAAACCATAGCTGCTTTTACTCTGCCTTTCTTCTACCTGTGTTGCCGTTTCACAAGTGGACAACTGGGTCTTTCACTCCTCCCTCTGATACAGTCTCAAAAAGCTGCCCTTAACTCTGGCGCTGGACAAGCCTTGCATTCCTGGGGATTTTATCAGTGTAGCTGTAGAGAACAAGATTGTCTGACCATCTTGTTACTCCCCAATATAAATGACTTCATTTACCACAAAGGTGTGATGACAATGTTCATGCTCCCTCAGGTTCCGCTCTCATCCACTCAGATTGCAAGGACGTGTACCTGCAGGGCAGGTATGAGGGCCGAGGCTACTCCAATACCATTTCCAAACCCTCCTACAGGCCTCATAGTCACACTCTGGCCCCTCTTGACTGACCAGTCTGTAACAAAGCATCCAGACAACTGCACACTCCCAGCTCAGTTTCCAATCTGAGACTCAAGCTACTCAACTATGAGCTACAGTGTTCCACAATATGCCTCTAACAACCCACCTCTCCTTTCTCTCCCACCACACTTCCCACTTCTCCAACACCCCCCCCCCCCCCCCCCCCATCCAACTGTGTTTCACCCTCAGGCTTCACAATTCGCAACTCTTCAATTATTTTGTCTCACACCTGTTTAAAAAAATATCATATCTTTATCCAACCATCTGCCTATCAAGAAAAACACCTGCCATGCTTTGTCCTGCCCCTGCTCTCTTCCACCTTTCTTCCCCCCACACAATCAGTCTGAAGAAGGGTGCCGAACCAACGAGTCACCTATCCATGTTCTCCAGGGATGCTGCCTGACCCGCTGAGTTACTCCAGCACTTTGTGTCCATTTTCCCCTTCAATGTTCAGATGTTTACTGCCGGTATGGTCATATGGATTTCATTGCTTTACATCAATTCTCACTTCCATCACACTGTAGCTGCAAGACGTCACCCGCCCGGTAAAGGTCCTCTAATTAGTTTGATTTTTTTATATGCACGGCCTATATTCTTTCCATCTATCTGCACTTCTAAGCATTGTGCAGTGTTCAGTTCAATAACTAATCTGATTTCATTTGCAACTCTATGCTGCATCATTCTTCTGACCTACTTGGCTCATTGATAAGTCATTCGTGAATTTAACAAAATTATAATTCTGTAACTACGTGCCCACCCGGTTCTACTTGAGACAGATGCAAGAAAGATCAATGCCTAGAATGGGAGAATTGACCCGTGAAGGAAAATTGAGCAGACTTGCATCATATTCTTCAGTTCTGAAGAATATGATCACATTGAAGCAACATAATTATTGCCAGAATGAAAGCAAAGATGACGTTTCCCCTGCCTGCGGTGTCCAGAACCAGAAGTTGCAGTTGCACAATAAGAGGTCAGCCTTTATTTAGATGGAGGGAAAATCCTTTCCGCGGAGTGTAGCGATCATTGAAATATTCTTCCCAGGAAAGGCACTGAGGCTGTCACCAAGCAGATTCAAGGCAACTTGATTGATCCCCTCAACATCCAAGTAGCTAAAAAAACACTTCCTGCTTTTGCCCCATTTCCCCACCACCCCACATACCACACCCCCCCCCCCTCCACTATTATCAGTCTGAAGTAGGGCTCCAGCCAGAAACATCAGCTGTCCACTTTCTCCATGTGGCAGAAGGGGATGACAGTGGCGCAGCTGGTAGAACTGTTGCCTTACACTGCCAAAGACCTGGGTTCGACCCTGACCTCGGGTGCTGTCTGTGTGTAGTTTGCACGTTCTCCCTGTGACCGTGTGGATTTCTTCTGGGTGCTCTGGTTTCCTTCCACATCCCAAAGATGTTCGGCAGCATCTCTGGAGAAAAACAAAAATCCTATTTCTTTTCTCCAAAGATGCTGCCCGACCCACTGAGTTACTCCAGTAATTTGTGTCGATCTTCGGTGCAAAACTAGCACCTGCAGTTCCTTACTACACGTCCCGAAGACATACTGGTTTGTAGGTTTAGTTTAGTTTAGAGATACAGCGCGGAAACAGGCCCTTTGGCCCACCGGGTCGGCACTGCCCAGCGACCCCCGCACACTAACACTATTCTACACACACTACGGACAATTTACACATACACCAAGCCAATTAACCTATCAACCTGTACGCCTTTGAAGTGTGGGAGGAACGAAGATCTCGGAGAAAATCCATGCAGTCACGGGGAGAACGTACAAACTCCGGACAGACAGCACCCGTAGTCGGGATCGAACCCGTGTCTCCGATGCTGCAAGCGCTGTAAGGCAGCAACTCTATTGCTCAGCCACCGTGGCAGCCCTGTGAAATTGTACCCAGTGTATATGGAGTGGATGCTAAAGTGGAATAACATAGAAATAGTGTGAACGGGTGAACGAAGGTCGGTATGGACTTGGCGGGTTGATGGTGGTGTATCTTTCAATCAAAGTTGCCTGGTCCACTGGGTTACTCCAGCACTTTGTATTTTGCTCAAGTATCTAACAATTATGACAATACAGAAAAGTGGCCTCAGCATTAATGTTCAACTATGATGTTATTTATCATGGCAGAAAGAACTTAATAACCTGGTAATTCGTGCTTTTATTCCAAAATTACTCACGCAGCACTCCCAGCTTGGAGAAATTAGACCGAAATACCTGAACAGATCAGGCAACATCCCGCATACACTACATAGTTACCAAGTTTGGCAAAGTGCCATGGAAGAGGAGTGCACTGTGCCAAGAACATTCTACTTTAGATAGAGTGGATGCTGCAAGTGTGTGATTACATGGTTACCAAGGGTTTTTTGGTAACATTTCACAAATAAAACATGGAGGGAGGGGGAGGGGGGGGGGACAGAGAAAGTTTCCATAGGCTATCCCGAGAAGCTGATGTGGGAAATTTATTTCAGCACTATCTCTGCCCTGCAATTATTGAAGCCTGCCCAAGTGCAGTCACCTAGTCACTTCATTGAATCTGACATTCCTCATGCAGAGGCCTCGACAGTAAGTGGCAGTCAAGCACATCGCCCAGCCAGTGCCAAAATATTCTGGCTAAACAACAATTAGGAGTAAAAAACATTCTAGAGAGTAACAGAGTCAGACAGCACAGACGCACGCCCTTCGGCCCAACTCATCCAAGCCAACAAGGTTTTATAAGAAAGTTACATTCAGATTAGGGAATCTGACAGCATAAACAGTACTAACACAATGAATACGAGTGCAAAACAGCAGAAAGGTGCAAGTTTGTAATGCAAGTTGTGCAAAAAATACTAAAGTACAACAATAGGATAGCAGAATGAGGTAGAGTTAGTGTAGAGCATTTGCCAGAGCCTCTGAGAAGCGAGTGAGAAAGTGTTTGAGAGCAGTGGGGAAGAAGCTATTCTTGAGCCTGGACAGACATGCTTTTAAACTCCAGAAGGTGGAAGGAAGGAAGCATGGCCAGGGTAGCAGCATCCTCCAGCCTTGCTGATGCGATGCACCGTGAAGATAGACTAGATAGAAGCAAGTGGCCAAGGGTTTGGACACGCTAGAGGCAGGAAACATGTTCCCGATGTTGGGGGAGTCCAGAACCAGAGGCCAGTTTAAGAATATGGGGTAAGCTATTTAGAACGGAGATAAGGAAACATTTATTCACACAGAGAATTGTGAGTCTGTGGAATTCTCTGCCTCAGAGGGCGGTGGAGGCAGGTTCTCTGGATACTTTCAAGAGAGAGCTAGATAGGGCTCTTAAAAATAGCGGAGTCAGGGGATATGGGGAGAAGGCAGGAACGGGGTACTGATTGTGGATGATCACCCATGATCACATTGAATGGCGGTGCTGGCTCGAAGGGCCGAATGGCCTACTCCTGCACCTATTGTCAATCTGTGACGGACTGGGCTGTCTTCACCGCTCTCTGCAGGTCCCATTTGCCCACGTAACCGCTAAGACTTTCCTATCCATAAACTGTCTAAATCACCTTTGCACCCATCTCTACGACACATTCCATATACCCACCACCCTGTGAAGAACTTCTCCTCTGAACTCTTTTAAATCTTTAAGAAGGAACTGCAGATGCTGGAAAATCAAAGGTAGACAAAAATGCTGGAGAATCTCCAGTTTCTCCAGCACTTTTGTCTTTTAAATCTTTCCCCTCTCGCCTTAAACCCATGCCCTTTAGTTCTGGTTTCCCACCCCATGGAAAAAGACCGACTATTCACCTTATCTAGGCCTCTCATGATTTTCTATACCTCTACAAGGTCACTCTTCAGCCTATGCTCCAGAGGAAAAAAAAATTCCATCATAATTCAAGCCCTCGAGTCCTGGTGAATCTTTTCTACTCCCTTTCCAGGTTAATGACATTTAGATTTTGTTTTTCTTGACACAGAGGCTCGTTAAGCTACCCAAACAATAAGGGATCATTTTAACTCAAAAGAAAATCAAACTGATTAAAATCAACTTGATTAACCATCACTAAGGGAATGTGAACTGCAGATGCTGGTTTAAACCGAAGATAGACACAAAATGTTAGAGTAACTCAGCGGGACCGGCAGCATCTCTGGAGAGAAGGAATGGGTGACATTTCAGGTCGAGAAGTAGGGTTTCAACCCGAAACGTCACTCAATCCTTCTCTCTAGAGATGCTGCCTGTCCTGCCGACCTACTCCAGCATTATATGTCTATCATCACTACGGGAACACAGTTTTAGACACATCCATCACCTACAGAACTTCCAATTTATTTCTTGAGCAAACTTATTTCCAGTACTGACTAAAATTGAATATATTTTCTTCCAGAAGTGCCAAATACAGACACCTTGAAAATCCCACGGTGCGCTGAGCTCCTAATGTTGGCTAGACTGTCATGAGGCACAGCAAGTATAAATTACTTCTGCACAAGCAAGTGCAAAAACTAAAGAAAAACTATAGATGAGATCCTAATATCAGAACTCGGGAGGGCGGGGCAAAATAATATGCAATACATGAACAAACACACACACAAACGTATAAGAAATCTCAGACATGTAAACTTGACATGTTCTCCATGTTTCTCCACCCACAGATGTTGACCTACTTAGCATTCCAGTTACTGTGTTTTTATGTCAGATTTCCAGCATTTTTCTTTGTATTACTGAGATATGTAAACAGATCCGGTAGACATTCAGAAGAGGAATTAAAGGTAACCTAGATACATCAGGTGGAGTTGACATCATTTCAAATGAGCTTAGAAGGGTTAACCTTTTCCGAAAAGATGTTGTCAGGTAACAATTATAGTAGGTTATATAACTGTACGAGGCACTTGCCTGAGGTGCAGAGGGAGAAAGGCAAGATATGTATACCTTACAGTTCAGAATAATATTACGCTAACTCCTGACATGTCTAAATATAAAAAGGATACACAGTATTATTAAATTCAAATATCCAACGGACATACACGTTTGATCCTACAAATTGCAGAACTAACTTCCTCTCTCCACTTTAAGTAATTATTCATTCATTCTTATCTATGTGTACTTTTGATGCTATTTATTACAATACTGTGGCGATATTGTTAGCATAGAGATTTTTTAATGTATTTTCCAATATGGACTTATGGACGTCTGTAGAAATGGTACACGTTTATAACCTGTGTAGCTAAAATTGGAACACTGCAAATTAGTCAAACTGCAGCAATACATCTTAGTTCAAGGAAGTTACTATGCAATAAATGAGAGGGTGATAACGTACAATGCATCCAGCTTCCCACAACAAGAGGATGCAGAAACATGGTGGGTTGAGGTTCCATGTGAGATTAGATAAGACACAAAATGCTGGAGTAACTCAGCAGGATCGGCAGCATCTCTGGAGAGAACGAATGGGTGACGTTTCGGCTCGAGACCCTTCTTCAGAAGTAAGCTTAGTTTAGTTTATTGATACAGCACGGAAACAGGCCCTTCGGCCCGCCGAGTCTGCACTGACTAACGATTAACACAAGCACTGCACATTAACACAAGCCTACACACACACACACACATTAGGGACAATTTACACTTATACCAAGTATACAAACCCAAGCCAATTAACCTACAAACCTGTACGTCTTTGGAGTGTGGGAGGAAACCAAAGAACTCAGAGAAAACCCACACAGGTCACGGGGAGGACATACAAACTCCGTACAGACAGCACCCGTAGTCAGGATTGAACCCGGGTCTCTGGCGCTGCAAGGTAGCAACTCTACCGCTGCGCCACCGTCCCACTCCTTACAATTGTTCAAATGGCCATTCATTTCATATTTATCTGTTCAGATGGGACAGCATAGTATACAGCTACACGGCATCGCAATCAAACTCAATTAAGCCCTTTGGATACCTAGATCTGCATTTTGTACACAGATAGTCAGCAAGAGTTTCTCTTGGTCTGAGCTGTTCAGACTCAGGTTCAGCTTCCTGAATATTGTCTTCGGCAGAAGACCTGGATACCCTTTACCTGTTACATCAAGCGAGCACAAGAATTCCAAACACACCATCAGACCATAAACACACAGCTAACCACCACATAATGAAATTCTGCCACATAAAATAGAACTTTATTTTGTTAAAATCTTTTCTTAGTAAATCGGACCAATGTAATACTGCAGGAAGAACATTTTTCTCAAAAGCTGCGTTGTGCTAATACACACGATTTGCAGAGGCTATTAAAATTGGTGTTGGAATCTAATTATTGGTGATCCAATGCAAGTCCCTGGAATAGTCAAGACTCCTGGACTTAGAAGCACATATTAAGACGGGTATTTTTTATATTTCAATAGACAATAGACAATAGGTGCAGGAGTAGGCCATTTGGCCCTTCGAGCCAGCACCGCCATTCAATGTGATCATGGCTGATCATCCCCAGTACCCCGTTCCTGCCTTCTCCCCATATCTCCTGACTCCGCTATTTTTAAGAGCCTATCTAGCTCTCTCTTGAATGCATCCAGAGAACCTGCCTCCACCGCCCTCTGAGGCAGAGAATTCCAGACTCACCACTCTCTGTGAGAAAAAGTGTTTCCTTGTCTCCATTCTAAATGGCTTACTCCTTATTCTTAAACTGTGGCCCCTGGCTCTATTTCAATCTAAAGATAGGAATTTGAACTTTAAATAGTCATTTAGGCCGAACCATTCTTTTAATAAAACCATATTTTCTTCTCACAATCACTTACCAATGAAACGCTTGATTTGAAACAACCTGGCCCATCATCAATAACTGCATTTCCTTCCCCGCATCTAATAAAAGCCCAGCAGACCTGAAAAGTTATTTTTATTTCATATTCTCCTATTTCTTAAAGAATACAGAGCATCTTAAATATATTTATGCAAGATTCCCATCACAGTTGAACCAAGCAACACACTTTCCCACCCCGTGTCACACGGCACTGGAGTAACTCAGCAGGTCAGGCAGCATCTCTGGCCTGACGAGCCGAGTACTCCAGAGATGCTGCTGATTTACTCCAGCACGGTGTTTAAGAAAGAACTGCAGATGCTGGAAAAATTGAAGGTAGACAAAAAATGCTGGAGAAACTCAGCGGGTGAGGCAGCATCTATGGAGAGAAGGAATAGGTGATGTTTCGGGTCGAGACCCAAAACGTCGCCTATTCCTTCTCTCCTTAGAAGCTGCCTCACCCGCTGAGTTTCTCCAGCATTTATTTGTCTATTCCAGCACTGTGTGTCCTTGTGTGTATTAATTCACATCTGCAGTTCTTTGTTTCTACATTTTACCATCCACTGACCCTTGCTGACCAATACAGATTTGAATCTTTCCAGCAAAACCAGGCAAATATGTCACGGGTCATCAACATATTCTTTACAATTAATAAAACTGTAGCAATGCTAATAGAATATCTAGACAATCAAGTCTTCTAGGTTTCACACAAGATAAAGTCAGCGGTAACATCCCATCAATTGCAAAAGAGTGAATGATCAGTTTTAGAGACATAGAGTGATACAGCGTGAAAACAGCCTCTTCAGCTACACTAGTCCCACCTGCCCGTGTTTGGTCCATATCCCTCCAAACCTGTCCTATTCATGTACTTGTTTAACTGTTTCTTAAACGTTGGGATAGTCCCTGCCTCAACTACCTCCTCTGGCAGCTCGTTCCATACACCCACCAGCCTTTGCGTGAAAAGGTTACTCATCAGATTCCTATTATAACTTTTCCCCGTCACCTTAAACCTATGTCCTCTGGACGTAGTTCACACACTCTTATTAATTAAGCACCCAAACTCTGACGGCAGGTGTAACATCAAATAGTAAAATATGATGGGGATTCATATTGAGCTGAAGTGATGCACCCTGACAATGCAGCACTCCCTGTGTGGGCAGCTCCTGGTGCTGGAATGTCTAATATTTCCCTCTATTGGATCAACGTTAAAAAGATACACATGAAAGTTAAGAAATACTATACCACAAATTTCTACAGTTGCCAATGGTCAAGTAATATGTCTTCCTGGCCCAGGGCCCAGAACTAACTTTACATGTCACCTGCTTTTAACATCAAATTCTTTATGTGGAGCACAAAGTGAGAAGGACACAGTCTGAAATGCTTCATATTCATTCATATCCAAATAAACTTCCATCATTTCAAAACCTTCACATTACTTTGTATTATACCTTTTCTTCTCCCTCTCAAGTGTGCTTATCCACTTCTTTTCAGACATTTTCTCGCCATTACCTGATAAAGAATTATCTATATATACACCCAATTATCCTCCAGTTCCTTAAGCTCTATTACCTTTCAATCGGCTAAAGAAACAAGTCTTATACCATCAACTGGCCAGAGAAAGTCCACGACTTAACATATTAATTGAGTCCACCTCAGTCTGATTAATTTTTTGATGATTCAAGCACCTCACTAGATAAAAGCACTGAGGGTTCAAATGTGTCCCATTCTCTCTAGATTCAGGGCCTTGCTGAAGAAATGAGTTGAGTTTTATTATTGTGAATGTTGAACCTATTTCTTGCACAAGCTGGAAACTTGCCAGTAGAGATCACTGGATTCTGGATGTTAAAAGAGAACATGTAACATATGCAAAGCTGCAATAGCACTCAGCTTTGCTGTTATTCCTCGTAATACTGACGTTTGAAAGAAGACAGATTCCATTTCATTAAACACAGTCCGAGCACTCAAGAAATGTGTACTTTAAAAATCTATGCATTTGTAAATAACCGCACAGATTCTGTGAACTACTTTTATCGCGACTGAATGAATACAAGGAAAATCTTTTGGACTCATTGATAAGTGTCTGGAATGAACAGCGACACAACAGGTTATCGAAAATGCAACTTGATGTATTACATACTAGAGCTTTGAAGGACTCGAGGGCAGTACTAATTTTTCATATGTTTAGTTCCCCCATAAATAAACCAACTTCTCCCTCAGTGCAACTCCACAGAAATAAAACAGTAAATGTCTGCAACATTCAGGTCAAAAGGCATTTGTGGAGAGAGATAGATTGAAAGTTTAAACTACATCACCTTTGACCAGAATCATTGAAGAAGATAAACCTGAAACTCCATAAATGTTTCTGACCTGTTGAATATTTCTAGCATTTTAAACTCTAATTTCAGACCTTCAGACTAACATGTTTTTTTTTTAAATCTCAGCACCTCAGACTCCAGTCGTCTCTCCTAGCTCATCCAAATAATTATCCGCTTATGTCCACACACTTAAGTAGTGGCCACATCAAAAAGAAAGACAATGCAGATGTTAGAAATCAGAAGTAAAAACAGAAAACTCTGGAAGGGTTGGAAAGGCCAGGCAGCATCTGTGGACAGAGACACGGATGTCAACTTTTCAAGTTAGTGAGCTTTCATCTGAATTTTCCAAAGGTAAGTGACTAGTATTGTTAAATCAGCTTCTCTCTCCACAGATGTAATAGATAGCTACGAGTTCTTAGAAGCAACTTGTCCTGGACCAGCCATATCCAAGCAATGGCCAAGAAAGCACACCAACGCCTCTACTTTCTTAGAAGGCTTAGGAAGTTCAGCATGTCCTTGTTTACTCTCTCCAACTTCAGAGCATGGTTCAGGGACAGTTCCATCCAAGACCACAAGTTGCAGATTGTTCTGGATGTAACTCAGACCATCACGCAAAACAACCTCCCTTCCATTGACTCCATCTACATGATGCCGCCTTGGCAGGGCCAGCACCATAATCAAGGACCAGTCTCACCCCAGTCACTCCCTTTTCGCCCCTCTTCCATCAGGCAAGAGGTACAGAAGTGTAAAAACGCATACCTTCCAGATTCAGGGACAGTTTCTTCCCAGCTGTCATCAAGCAACTGAACCATCGTATCACCAACTAGATTGTGATTCTGACCTCCCATCTACCTCCTTGGAGAATCTGAGACTATTTTTAATCGGACTTCAGCTTGCACTAAACGTTATTCCCTTTATCCTGCATCTGTACACTGTAGATGGCTTGATTGTAATCTGGTATAGTCTTCCACTGACTGCAGAGCACACAAAAATATTTTCGCTGAAACTTGGTCTACATGACAACAATAAACTAAACTAAACATACCGTATTAAATTTTACCTGAACAAGGAGGTCAGGCTACCGAAGAATCATAATGGCTCCGAGACCATTTGGCACATGGTGTTACACAAGCCCGTTGTAGAACAATTCGCAAAAATTCCCATGTGTTGTCCCTTCATCCCTGCAAGTTTATTTTTCTGAACTCAGAACTCAATTTGGTTTTCAGATTAAGATTAGTTTATCATATATACCAGGGTGCAATGAAATTCTTTGTTCACATAAAGCGCATACAGTACAGAGTATACACAATAATGTAACAATAACTTGGACAAGTTCAAAACAGGACAAAGATTGTCGTGCAATCTGAAGTTGTGCAAAATAAACCCCTGCTTAAACAGAATTACCGAATGAGGTAGAATTAAGGGTAAGAGTGTGAAAGAGGAGATTGGTTCAGGAGTCTGATAACAGTGGGGAAGAAGTTGTTCTTGAGCCTGGGCTTTCAAGCTTTAGTATCTTCACCCAGAAAGTAGCCAGAAAAACTGGATCAACGCCTATCTGCCTTCTACCATTTTCATAGGTACCAGTTCCACACTATCACTACTCAAAGAATAAGAAAGTTCTTTCCCACATCCACCTATATATGTTGTCCAAAGACTCAGTTCTACGCCCAATCCTTGCCCGGCTTGCTCATGGGAACAGTCCACATTTAAAAGACTTGCCAGTTTTACACCTCTCTCAAATCTCCCTTTGCTTCGAGTAGGACATAGTTGGCATCAAAGTCTGACCCCCACGATCCAACTCTAACGCGCATTAGACCCAGAACCTCAACTGATTGTTCTCCTTGAGCCGTGACAGTCTGAAGAAGGGTCTTGACCCGAAGCGTTACCTATTCCTTCTCTCCAGAGATGCTGCCTGACCCACTGAGTTACTCCAGCTTTTTGTGCCTATCTGCACTTACCACAACCACTCGTCAATAGTTTAATCACCCAATCATCACAACAGATAATCTAATTATCATAAAAGTAAAAGTTTACAGATGTTGAAAATCTGACATAAATAAAATAAATGTTGGAAATTTGAAGAAAGAACAGCAAGGGGAAAGGAATTACAGATTCAGGTTGACGACCTCCCATTGAGAGCATTGACCTGAAACATGGACCGCTTTTCCCTCCACAGATGCTGGCGGAGATGCTGTTTTATTTCAGTCATTCTTCTCACATGGTATCAGAGGCAGCTTGCGGTACACAGCTGACTGTTGCATCTCCTGTCTCAAAGTGGCTGCATTTCAACACTTCATTTGCTGTAACACAATTTGGATTTCCCTTACGGAGAGGCGAAAGATGCTACGCAAATTCAAATCTTGTCCTCTCCCTTCTCACCAGCAGAATAGCCTTGAGATCAAACCAACAGCAGACACCTACGTTTGTGTAGGGCAGTGTTACAACTTCCTTCAAGTTACTTCTAAAGTACGAGCAATTTTACAGCAACTTTTCCAACCCTGACAGCTTCCCAAAGTGAGCAAATGGGACTAGAAACCCATGGTTCTAGTTCCTGATCCCTTAAAACTTTTCCTCTTTCACTTTAAACCTGTGGCTTCTAGTTCCCGATCCCTTACACCTTTCGCCTCTCACCATAAACCTTTCCTCTTTCACTTTAAACCTATGAGACTGAGATGGGGCATGGATAAGTAGTCCAAAGGTCCTGTTTCTGTGCCCAAATTGTGTGAAACCTAGCAATATTTGATTCAGTCTAGCAATTTTATTTACATTTCTACAGTTTCATTCACACTGTCTGTGTATCTATATATTTATAGCATCTTATTGTGAGGCAGCAGCTTTTCCATTCAAGTAAACCTGCTGCCTCACAGCGCCAGAGACCCGAGTTTGATTCTGTCCTCGGGTCCCGATTGTGTGGGGCTTGGGTATCCTCCGGGTGCTCCGGTTTCCCCCCACATCCCAAAGACAAGCAGATTTGTTGGTTAATTGGCCTCTGTCAAATTGCCCCTAGTGTGTAGGGAATGGATGAGAAAGTATGATGACATAGAACTAATGTGAACGGGTGATCAATAGTCAGTGTGGACTCAGTGGGCTGAAGGGCCTGTTTCCATAGTAAACTGAATCAAGGCATAAATAAACACTGCAATAAATTACTTTTATATCATACTTATATTACTATCACAACTATAGACCAGATCTGCCATCTGTATTTAGAGTTAAGATGGAAGAGCTGAGTCATAGAGGACAAAATCAGGCCCTTCGGCCCAACTCACCTATGCCAACCATCTACGCTAGTCCAATTTGCATGCAATTGATCTATATCCCTCCAAACTTGTCCAAGTGTCTTGCAAATGTTGTTACGGCATGTGCTTCAACTACTTCCTCTGGCAGCTTGTTCCTCATACCCACATAAATAAATATGTACATATATACTTTGTCATACATATGTGTGTGAAAAAATTGCCCTTTGGGTTCCTATTAAATCTTCCGCCTCTCACATTAAACCAATGGCCTCTAGTTTCTGATCCTTTAAACCTCTCTGCTCTTAACTTAAAATTACAGCCTCTAATTTCTGATGCCTTAAGCCTTTCTCCTCTCATCTGAAACCCATGGTTCTAGTTCCTGATCCCTAGTTAAACCTTTCCCCTTTCACTTTAAACCTACGACCTCTAGTTCCCGATCCCTTAAACCTTCCCCCTCTCACCGTAAACCTTTCCTTGGTTCTTGGTTTCTCATTCATTTTAAACCTATGGCCTCTAGTTCCTAACCCACTGTCTTTCCCCTCTCACCTTAAACCTATGGCCTCTAGTTCCTGATCCCTTATGCCTTACTTCTCTCAACTTTAACCTACATGCTCTAGTCCCTGATCCCTTAGATCTTCCTCCTCTCACCTTTAACCCGTGGCCTCTAGTTCCCGATCCCTTAAATCTTTCTCATCTCACATTAAATCTTTCTCATCTCACATTAAACCCCCCCCCCCCACCGAAAACCTATGGTCTCCAGTTAATGGTCTCTTAAACCTTTCTCCTCTCAACATAAACCTGTGTCCTCTAGTTCCTGACCCCTTAAATCTTCTCCCCCCCCTTTAACCTTCTCTCCCCCCTTAAACCTTCTCTCCCCCCCTTAAACCTTCTCTCCCCCTTTAAACCCTCTCTCCCCCCTTAAACCTTCTCTCCCCCTTTAACCTTCTCTCCCCCCCTTAAACCTTCTCTCCCACCTTAAACCTTCTCTCCCCCCTTAAACCCTCTCTCCCCCCTTAAACCTTCTCTCCCACTTTAAACCTTCTCTCCCACCTTAAACCTTCTCTCCCCCCTTTAACCTTCTCTCCCCACCTTTAACCTTCTCTCCCACTTTAAACCTTCTCTCCCACTTTAAACCTTCTCTCCCCACCTTTAACCTTCTCTTCCCCCTTAAACCTTCTCTCCCCCCCTTAAACCCTCTCCCACATTAAACCTTCTCTCCCACCTTAAACCTTCTCTCCCCCCTTTAACCTTCTCTCCCCACCTTTAACCTTCTCTCCCCCCTTTAACCTTCTCTCCCCACCTTTAACCTTCTCTCCCCCCCTTAAACCTTCTCTCCCACCTTAAACCTTCTCTCCCACCTTTAAACCCTCTCTCCCCCCTTAAACCTTCTCTCCCCCCTTAAACCTTCTCTCCCCCCTTAAACCTTCTCTCCCCCCTTAAACCTTCTCTCCCCCTTTAAACCTTCTCTCCCCCTTTAACCTTCTCTCCCCCCCTTAAACCCTCTCTCCCCCCTTAAACCTTCTCTCCCACCTTAAACCTTCTCTCCCCACCTTTAACCTTCTCTCCCCCCCTTAAACCCTCTCTCCCCCCTTAAACCTTCTCTCCCACCTTAAACCTTCTCTCCCCCACCTTAAACCTTCTCTCCCCCACCTTTAACCTTCTCTCCCCCCCTTAAACCTTCTCTCCCACCTTTAACCTTCTCTCCCCCCCCCTAAACCTTCTCTCCCACATTAAACCTTCTCTCCCCTCTACTCCCACCCCTCACACTAAATCTACATCCTCTCGTTCCTGATCCCCCAGAGACTCGGAGATTGCTGGGGAGGGAGGGAGGGAGGGAGGGGGGAGACTCACACTTTGCTCCGGGGAGGGGAGGGGAGGGGAGAGGGGAGGGGGGAGGGGAGGGGGAGGGGGAGGGGGAGGGGGATGAACTCACCGGGAGTCAGCGTGAGCGGGGCGGGGTGGGGGGGGGGGAAGAGTCCCCACCGCCGGCCGGGTATGAAGCTGCTTCTCGCCCGATGGAGAGGTGGTGAAATGCAAAGTTAACCCGCCGCCGAGAAGCTGCATTGGGCGCCGGTCCGGTCCGGTCCGGTGTGGTGTGGTGTGGTGTGGTCCGGTCCCGGCCCGGCCTGGTCTGGGTCTGTTGGGCCGCGGCCTCCACAAGCCCTGGGTCCCGGCCGCTGCTCCGGGACAGTCCGCGGCCTCTCTCTCTCTCTCCCCGCTGGGCCTCGAGGTGGTGGTGGAGGGGAGGAGGCAAACAAACAAACAAACAAACAAACAACCGGCAGCACAAGGGGAGGGAGGGAGGGAGGGAGGGAACGTGAAGAGGCCGCTGAGGAGAAGACCCGCCGCCCGCCGCCGCTCTGTACACCCGCCGCTCCTCACTTCACTCGCTCCCGATCCCGCCCGCACAACATGTCCGCCCCGCCGCGGTCCTCCCGCCCCGGTCCTCCAGCATCCCACACCGCCCCGCGCCACCGGCGGGCAGTGGCCATCCTGCTGCTGCTGCCTCCGCCTCGGCTGCTCAACCTGACTTCCGCTTCCTGGATTGAGATGCACATCAGGTGCTGTATACATACACAGTATAGATCATATATACACGGTATAGATCATATATACACGGTATAGATCATATATACACGGTATAGATCATATATACACGGTATAGATCCTATATACACGGTATAGATCATATATACACGGTATAGATCCTATATACACCGTATAGATCCTATATACACGGTATAGATCATATATACACGGTATAGATCCTATATACACGGTATAGATCATATATACACCGTATAGATCATATATACACGGTATAGATCCTATATACACGGTATAGATCATATATACACGGTATAGATCCTATATACACCGTATAGATCCTATATACACGGTATAGATCATATATACACGGTATAGATCCTATATACACGGTATAGATCATATATACACGGTATAGATCATATATACACGGTATAGATCATATATACACGGTATAGATCCTATATACACGGTATAGATCATATATACACGGTATAGATCATATATACACGGTATAGATCCTATATACACGGTATAGATCCTATATACACGGTATAGATCCTATATACACGGTATAGATCCTATATACACGGTATAGATCATATATACACGGTATAGATCATATATACACGGTATAGATCCTATATACACGGTATAGATCATATATACACGGTATAGATCATATATACACGGTATAGATCCTATATACACGGTATAGATCATATATACACGGTATAGATCCTATATACACGGTATAGATCATATATACACGGTATAGATCATATATACACGGTATAGATCCTATATACACCGTATAGATCATATATACACCGTATAGATCCTATATACACGGTATAGATCATATATACACGGTATAGATCATGTATACACCGTATAGATCCTATATACACGGTATAGATCATATATACACCGTATAGATCCTATATACACGATATAGATCATATATACACGGTATAGATCATGTATACACAGTATAGGTCATGTATACACAGTATAGATCATATATATACACACCGTATAGATCATATATATACACACCGTATAGATTATGTATACACATTATAGATCATATATACACAGTATAGATCATATATACACCGTATGGATTATGTATACACAGTATAGATCATATATACACAGTATAGATCATATATACACAGTATAGATCATGTATACACAGTATAGATCATATATATGCAGTATAGATCATGTACACAGTATAGATCATATATACACAGTATAGATCATATATGCACAGTATAGATCATATATACACAGTATAGATCATGTATACATGGTATAGATCATATATACACAGTATAGATCATATATACACCGTATAGGTCATGTATACCCAGTATAGATCATATATACACAGTATAGATCATGTATACACGGTATAAATCATATATACACAGTATAGATCATATATACACAGTATAGATCTTATATACACAGTATAGATCATATATATACCGTATAGATCATATATACAGTATAGATCATGTATACACAGTATAGATCATATATACACAGTATAGATCATGTACACACACAGTGTAGATCATATACACTTGTACACACACAAACACATATATATATATATATATATATATATATATATATAGACACATACACACTTATACACACATATATAGGCACATGCACACTTATATACACATACACACACATATCACACATATATATAGAGAGAGAGATTATTAGACCATGTTTTATAAATTGCATTAATTTACTATATAAATATTTACATCAAGGAGGGGTTTACATCAAGAGTTTAAATTCCATTTGGAATATTTTGGAGGACCAAGAAACCAAGAAGAGAGGAGAGAGGAGAGAAGAAAGAGAGAGAGAGAGAGCTATATTTGCACTATATTACTGTAATGTACTATATAAAGTACATTAAGGTGCTGTTCATATATAGATTAAATATACACATATATATAGATTATATATACATATATATATAGGGAGAGATTCCTAGATCATGTTATATACATTACATTAATTTACTATATAATATGTACATTAAGGTGCTATAAATATATGGCATTTCAAGATATTTCATATATTTGGCATTTCAAGATAATATGTTATATATTTCACTACATTACATTAATTGACTATAAAGTACATTAAGGTGATAGAAATATATAAATATGGCATTTCAAGATAATTTATATATTTGGCATTTCTAGATAATATTTAATATATTACTGTGACGGGCCGAGCCATTTTGGTCTCGAACTATAAAGCTATATAAAGATGCACATTAAGGTGCTATAAATATATAGATATGTGGCATTTCTAGATAATATTTAATACACCACATTAATTTACTAATTAAAGATAGAAATTAAGATGCTATAAATATGGCATTTCAAGCTAATACTTTATATATTTGGCATTTCAGGATAATATTTTATATAGTTGAACTAAGGATTGTATATTCACCTGGTCTATTCCCCCGTTTCCACGCTGTGTTAGTCTGTGACACTTTCTTTTAAAAAAATCTTTCAATGCATCTCAGTGGGCAGACGAGGGTTTGGTTTAATATCTCGTGTGAAAGATCAATTGTCGAGCAGTGGAGTGCTGCCTCTTAACCTTTGTGTGAACATCTTTAGATCTTCGGAGATATGCGTGCCACTGAATAAGCCACAGGTGACATTTGAAACCACAAATGTCAACTCTTCAGAACTACCCTGAAGGGAATTTAGTTTAATTTATTTTTACAGGAGGGAGATTATCTTGGAACACAGAACAGCACTGCAGAGGGGCAGGCCCCTTCGGCCCACAATGTCCATACCTCCTCATCTCTTCCTAAAGGAACGTCCTTTAATTCTGAGGCTACGACCTCTGGTCCTAGACTCTCCCACTAGTGGAAACATCCTCTCCACGTCCACTCTATCCAGGCCTTTCACTATTTGTGATACACGTCATACCGTTTCTCACCAGATAGAGCTTTTCCTTTTTCCTTTCATTTTTAAACCAGTTCACGCAAAGGTTTACGAGAGATTTCTGTAACAGAGGAAGTCCATTCAGCCCATTGTGTCTGTGGTGGTTGAGGCTGAGGTGCCCTAGCTGGCCCCACCTTCCACCACTGGGTCCATAGCCCTGCAGGTCACAGCTCTTTATGTCCATATCCATGTACTGTCAAGGTGATGAGGTTTTAGTGGCTTCACGAGAATGATTCCGGAGATTAGGTTAACGTACGAGGTGCATTCGAAGGCTCTGGCACTGTACTCGCTAGAACTTAGAAGGAAAAAGGGGGGAATCTCATCGATACCTGCCAGATAATGAAAGGACTGGAGAGAGTGGGCATGGAGAGGATGTTTCCAGCAGTGGGAACGTCTGGGACCAGAGGGCACAGCCTCAGAGTAGGACGTACCTTTGGAATGGAGACGAGGAGGAATTTATTTCGTCAGTGGGTGGTAAATCTGTGGAACTAATTGATAGATGGCTGCGGAGGCCAAGTCATTGGGGGTTTTTTAAGGCAGAGATTGCTAGGTTCTTGATCAAGAAGGATGTTAAAGGATAGGGGAAGAAGGCTGGAGAATGGGGTTGAGAGGGAAAGAAAGATCAGCCATGATTGAATGGCAAGTAGATGGGCTGAACGGCCTAATTCTGCACCTACAAGTTATGAACTTATTGGAAGGATGTCAAAGGTTATGGGGAGAAGGCAGGAGAATGGGATTGAGAGGGAAAAATAGATCAGCCATGATTGAATGGCAAGTAGACTCGATGGGTTGAACGGCCTCATTCTGCTTTAATGTCTTGTGGTCCACATGCCTGTTGATGAAAAAGTAATGAAGGCCCTGGCACCAAAACAATAGGCAAGAGAGGTCCACAGAGTCAAATGTCACTTTAATGTTTTCACAGAAACTAAAATAACACTTTGCAGCAGGAACAAAGAATTCACAAAACGATACCGGCTTGTTACAGTCACGGGGCAATCATCTCTTCAGGTTCTTTACGATATGTTCAAATGACAGCGTGTCGATCACACATACAGTGAGCCAGTGTGATCGACACTGTACAAGATGCGGAGATGAATGTGGTGTGTGGATCAACCTTGTGTAGGGACCGAAACCTTGCAGGGACCCACACACTGTGCAGGGACCCACACTGCAGGGTGCAGGGACCCACACTGCATGGACCAACCCTGCAGGGTGCAGGATCAACACTGTGGGGGGGGGGGGGGAGATTCATCCACATACACTGCTTCATCCACAGTTACTGCTGCACCCCCCCCCTCCGTAAAGTGATGGGCTTTGTGACGTCACTGTCCCAAGCAGTACTTCCCGAGTCTTGCCCCACACACACACGTACACACAGTTGCCTCCGGTGAGCCGACGACAATCCAATTTAACCACGTGACTGCAGAAGGCATCATGTTCCAGTCCAACAATACCAATCCCGACTTGTGATGGAGGAGGCCCTGCAGCAGCCTGGGGCTTGCCTGAATCGGGGGCCGCCCCAGTACGTTGGACTCTTTCTGTGCCTAAATGGCGACGTGCATGTGTAAGCGATGCGATAAGAATCTGGCTGTGCAGTTGCATCAGGAACCATTGAAGAAACTCTAATGACCTGCATGGTCACACTCTAGTCAGCTCTCCCACCACCTCTCTCTCTTCACATTAACATTCCCAGTTTAACATATCACCGTGAAGATTTAACATGCTCCATAGTTCTCCACTCCTCCCACCCAAAGTTAATTTTCTTTAGACTAATTGCTTCCATGAGTAGCTCAAGCCAGAAGGGAATTCACAGCACGATGTGCCATGGTAACAAAGATCCCGGCAGTTCCCTGCCTTGGACCAGCCACCCAGTTTGGGATCTTAGTTCGGGAAGCGGGGGGATTAGCACAGGTTGTTAATTGGGAATAAACTGCGTGGGGATAATGAGCAGGGGCTGTTGAGACTGATACAGCAGTGGGTTAAATTTTAATTGAGCGGGTGGGTGTGCGACATTAAAGGCCACGTCCCAATACAAATCTCCGCTTCCACTTCTGGGGCTTAATCCAGAAAAGCTACCGGAAGCACAGAGAAAGAGATGGAGAACAGCGAGTGACAAATTGCAAACTGCGCGGGGCCCAGATTGTTGACTGTATTCACCTCACCATTAGAATTAATCCACTGGAGACAGTCCAGGGTACACAGGTTCAAGGTGATGGGGAAAAGATTTAATCGGAATCTGAGGGGTAACTTTTTCCACACAAAGGGTGGCGGGTGTACGGAACGAGCTGCCAGAGGAGGTCGTCGAGGCTGGGACTATCCCAACGTTTAAGAAACAGTTAAGACAGGTACATGAATAGGACAGGTTTGGAGGGATATGGACCAAACACAGGTGGGACAAGTGCAGCTGGGACATGTGGGCAGGTAGGGCCGAAGGGCCTGTTTCCACACTGTATCACTCCATGACTCTACAACTGTACATGGAGTATGTGACTGGATGGGACATCAGGGTCAAGATTAAAAGATTGAAATAAATGTTTGATAAACAGTCTTTCTTTCGCAATAAGTGCAATATATAAGCTGATTCAAAATGCACCAAGCTTCCAAAGCCTTGCAAATGGCAAAAGTGGGAATCCGCCTGACAGAGAGAGAGAGAGAGAGAAAAACTGGGTAAATTCTTTCCGACATGGCGACGTAAGCAATCTTGGCAGGGACAACTCGTCGAATCACCGATCCATCCCGCTCTCGTCTGGCTGGCTGAAGCAAGCACGCAGTAGCTGCTCACAGAACTCCAACTCCTCCTGAAATTCATCAACAGCAAAATTAGATGGGATTCATTACTTGTTAATTTTCCTCACTGCTAGATCTCTCCCCTCCTCTCCACACGGTGGCGCAGCGGTAGAGTTGCTGCCTCACAGCGCCAGAGACCCGGGTTCCATCCTGACTACAGGTGCTGTCTGTGAGTTCTCTCCCCCCCCCCATGACCTGGGTGGGTTTTCCCCGGGCGCTCCGGTTTCCTCCCACACTTCACCTGCAGTATTGCGTGCAGTTTTTGGTCCCCTAATTTGAGGAAGGACATTCTTGCTATTGAGGGAGTGCAGCGTAGATTCACCAGGTTAATTCCCGGGATGGCGGGACTGTCATATGCTGAGAGAATGGAGCAGCTAGGCTTGTACACTCTGGAGTTTAGAAGGATGAGAGGGGATCTCATTGAAACATATAAGATTATTAAGGGTTTGGACACGCCAGAACCAGGGGCCACAGTTTAAGAATAAGGAGTTAGCCATTTAGAACGGAGACGAGGAAACACGTTTTCTCACAGAGAGTGGTGAGTGTGGAATTCTCTGCCTCAGAGGGCGGTGGAGGCCGGTTCTCTGGATACTTTCAAGAGAGAGCTAGATAGGGCTCTTAAAGATAGCGGAGTCAGGGGATATGGGGAGAAGGCAGGAACGGGGTACTGATTGGGGATGATCAGCCATGATCACATTGAATGGCGGTGCTGGCTCAAAGGGCCGAATGGCCTACTCCTGCACCTATTGTCTATTCAAATACGTACAGGTTTGTAGGTTAATTGGCTTCGGTAAAATTGTAAATTGTCCCCAGTGCTCCGTTTGCTCTGGTATTTTATTTAGTTCACATGTTTAATCAATAATGTTTTATTATTAATGTTTTATGTGTCATTCCTAACTGTCACTGTATGTCATGTTGTCACTTGCGGGCGGAGCACCAAGGCAAATTCCTTGTATGTGAATACTTGGCCAATAAACTTACTCATTCATTCAGTGTGTGTTTAGTTTAAATATACAGAGCAAAGGGCCCGTTTCAGTGCTGAATTTTAAAACTAAACACTCCCTCTCCTTCTGCAGAAGGTGATGGGTTTCATGACACTGCTGTTCCACACAGTGCCTCCAGTGGTCACAATACAGGCAGTATCTCTGGAGAACTTTTTGGGTCAGGATCCTTCAGACTGATGCGGGGAGGGGGGAAGAGGAAGAAAGTTGGAAAAGAGGAGAGTCAGATCAAAGCGCGCGGCAGGTAATAGATTGGTACAGGTGAGGGGAGTTTATAAGGCTGATGGTTGGACAAAGGCCAGAGATGAAAAGGCTGAAGGTGTGAGATAAGAGGATTGAAGTGTGAAGCCAGAGGAACAAATGTAGAGGCGGAAGGGGAGAAATAGGGTGAAGTCCAGGTGTGGCACGGGGGGGGGGGGCTGTAGAAAGGGAGAGGAGTCGGCTTCTACATTCTGTGGCTACTTATTTAAGGTGAATAAATGTGGGAAACTGGCAGTCCAGGTGGGAAAGTAGACGGGTTAAAGAATCAGCCATGTTCTTTCTTACTGTGATAGACAATAGAGAATAGGTGCAGGAGTAGGCCATTCGGCCCTTCGAGCCAGCACCGCCATTCAATGTGATCATGGCTGATCATCCCCAATCAGTACCCCGTTCCTGCCTTCTCCCCAGTGTGGTGATAGAATGATCTCAACCCGAAACGTCACCTATTCCTTTTCACCAGAGATGCTGCCTGAGCCACCAAGTTCCTCCAGGCGTTTGTGTCTATCTACGGTATAATCCAGCATCTGCAATTCCTTCCGACGCACTTTTTTCTTACTGTGGTGGCAAGGGGGCTTAACACTGTTGTTTATGGTCTTCGATAGAGCACAGTGGATGGGCGCCAGGGGACTAAAGCTAATTGAGTTTCGTTTATTTAGCTTACGGAAACAACGTGGAAACAGGCCCTTCGGCCCACCGTGTCCGCACCGTCCAGCTATCGATCCCCCTCGCAATAACACTATCCTACTCATTTATACTTACACCAAGCCAATTTACCTACGAACCTGTACGCCTTTGGAGTGTGGGAGGAAACTGGAGCACCCGGAGAAAACCCACGCAGGTCACGGGGAGAACGTACAAACTCCGCACAGACAGCACCCGTAGTCGGGATCGAACCATTGAAATGTTGTAGATGTGCGGCATGAGCCATCAAACAACCTCAAACAGTAACGTGCACGTCCACTTTACAGAGGGAGGTGGAAGTGTCGTGCCAAGGAAGAGTTACAGCAGCACCATCATCAGGCGCTTTGATGTACTGCAGGTGCTCGCAAAGAGAAAATTCCCTTTAAATACAAAAACGGCCAGAAGTGCTACTTTTTCTGATTGGAAGACAGCATGGAAACAGGCCCTTCGGCCATCGGTCTAGCCCTTTCACACTAGTTCCATGTTATTCCACTTTTGCTCCCCCTCCCGACACACAAGGCCTATTAACCTAAACCCACATGTCTTTGGGTGTGGGGGGAAACCTTTTGTCATCCTCTAGTCCCGGCGGGACAGACAGCATTGCTGGAGAGAAGGTTTGGGTGACGTTTCAGGGCGAGACCCTTCTTCAGACTAGGACTTGGTTTCAAAATGTAGTCGCTTCTAGTGTTCTTGAGACTGAAGAAGGGTTCCGACCCGAAACGTCACCCGTTCCTTCTCTCCAGAGATGCTGCCTGACCCACTGAGTTACTCCAGCATTTTGTGTCTGTCTTCGGTTTAAACCAGCATCTACAGTTCCTTCCTACACATGGCTGATTGGCTTGGTATAAGTGTAAATTGTCCCTAGTGTGTGTGTAGGGTTGCAGGGATCGCTGGTCGGCGCGGGTTCGGTGGGCCGAAGGGCCTGTTTCCACGCTGTATCTCTAAACTGAACTGATGAAGCACCTGAAATTCCTCTTGGTCTTTCAACATCCTCGATCTCTCAATTAGAATATCCTCCAGACCCAGCTCGGGTTCTTGACACTGTTTCACTCCACGAGGGAAATCGGTCACCAGGCTGCAAGGGAAAAGGTACGTGTCATGATTCCAGACTGGCGGCATTTGTCTTGGATTGTACACGGCCAACCTGCCCACTGCCGGCACCGCACCACAATATGACAGCAATGGAGCGCACTGTGGGGACGCATCACTGCTTGGTTTGGGAACAGCTCTGCCCAAAACCCTGAGACAATGAAGAGAAACTCAGCGGGACAGGCAGCATCTCTGGAGAGAGGGAATGGGTGACGTTTCGGGTCGAGACCCTTCTTCAGACTGGTTTAGGGATAAGGGAGAAGACAGATACAGACGATGATGTAGAGAGAGATAAAGAACAATGAATGAAAGATGTGCAAAAAAGTAACGATGATAAAGGAAACGGGCCGTTGTTGGCTGTTTGTTAGGTGAAAGTCTGAAGAAGGGTCTGGACCCGAAATGTCACCCATTCCTTCCCTCCAGAGATTCATTTGTTCCTTATCTCTCTCTACATCACTGTCTATATCTCTCGTTACCCCTCTCCCCTGACTGGTCCGATGAAGGGTCTCGACCCGAAACGTCATCCATTCCTTCTCTCCAGAGATGCCGCTTGTCCCGCTGAGTTACTCTGGCATTTTATGTCTGTCTTCAGTGTAAACTGGCATCTGCACACGTGTATTTCACTGTAGCTGCTGCGGGCGACGATAAACAAACCATTGCACGCACCTGCAGAGCGCTCCCAGGACGTGCTCGTGAAAGGGATCGTGCTCTGTCTGTAGCAGTGCCACCAACTGCTGGACCATTCCCATGGAGCACAGGACGTCTGCGGAAGGGAGAGAAAGCAAGCTCTTCATTGTTGGGACTACCGTCTTCAATAACAATTTACAAGCCGTGCTTTTTCAAGCGGAACGCCTCGCACACTTTCCCCACAGGGCTCTGTCTCTGCCTGACAGTCATCTGTACAAACAAGGAACTGCAGATGCCGGTTTACAAATTAAAAAAAGTAAAGACGCAAAAGTGCCGGAGTAACTCAGCGGGTCAGGGAACATCTCTGTAGAATGCGGATAGACGTCTATGCTTTGGGTCGGGACCCTTCTTCAGAAATTTCGGGTCGGGACCCTTCTTTGAGTTCTGAAGATCTTCAAGGGTCCCGACATGAAATGTCACCTGTCCGTGTTCTCCAGAGACGCTGCCTGAGCCGCTGAGTTACTCCGGCATTTCCCTCCAGTGACCGTCATCTGGCCTGCTTGGAGCAGGGAGAATTTGACCTGGCAGCGGCCCTCTGCTTCAATGTTCCTCACTGTTTTCTTCTCAACTGCTTTCCTCACCCCTCTCATTATGGACGTTGGCTGGGCTGCAGTTCCACACAGCTCAGCTCAGCTCCCACCCCCCCACTCCGCCCTTATCTCTAAGCGCACGGACTTTATCCCAGACCAAGCATTGGCAGGCTATTCTACAACCACAGACCCAACATTGCCTTTACCCCCGAGACCCCCAAGTGAACTTCTAACCATAGAGGGACAGGGTTGAGAGGAAGGAAAAGCCTTGCTTAATCCTGGTCGGCGCGGACTCGGCAGGACGAAGGGCCGGTTTCCGCGCTGCATCTCTGAACTAAACTAGATTTCTCTAACCCAATCCAATCTAATCTGACCTGCGTTGAGGAACTCTGTTGCAAAGTGAACATAGATGACAAATAAGGGCAGAAGCAAGGTGAGGTACAAAGCCCCTGTGATAGAATAGCCTGCCAATACTTACTGGGGATATTCAGCTTGTGTGGAACTGCATCCGTGCACGAGTCCTCACCTTCAGCAGAGAAGGGGAATAGAACGGGAGAAGGAAAAGCAGTTAAAACTCAATCACAGCACATTGGCACAGGCTCAGAGAACATCGTCCCATCCCCTGCTCACGGGGCTGTGTACTTGGAGCATACTGGGCCCCGCTTTGGACGAATGTCATTAATCTGGGAAGATCGCGGAGAAGATTTACCAGGACGTTACCTAGAATCGAGGGCCTGAGCTGCAAGGAGAGGTTGGGCAGGCTAGGAGTTTATTCCTTGGAGCGCAGGAGGCTGAGGGGTAATGTTATAGAGGTGTAGACAATCGTGAGGGGAATAGACAGGGTGAATGTAGTCTTTTACTCCAGGTAGGAGAATCAAGGACGAGAGACATCGGTTTAAGGTGAGAGAGGACAGAGATAATAGGACACTGAGGGGCAACATGTTTAAGAAGGAACTGCAGATGCTGGAAAATCGAAGGTAGACAAAAGTGCTGGAGAAACTCAGCGGGTGCGGCAGCATCTATGAAGCAAAGGAACTAGGCAACGTTTCGGGCCGAAACCCTTCTTCAGACTGATGGAGGGTGGGGAGCGGGGAGAAGAAAGGAAAAAGGAAGAGGAGGAGCCAGAGGGCTGAGGGAGAGCTGAGAAGGGGAGGAGACAGCAAGGGCTACCGGAAATTGGAGAATTCAATGTTTATGCCGCTAGGGTGCAGGCTGCCCAAGTGGAATATGAGGTGCTGCTCCTCCAATTTCCGGTGGTGCTCACTCTGGCCATGGAGGAGGCCCAGGACAGAGAGGTCGGATTCAGAATGGGAGGGGGAGTTGAAGTGCTGAGCCACCGGGAGGTCAGGTTGGTTAATGCGGACCGAGCGGAGGCGGAGACTTTAGTCTACTGAGGGGCAACATCTTCACTCAGGAGGTGGGAAGTATATGGAATGAGCTACCAGAGGATGTAGTTGAGGCAGGTACAATAACAACATTTGAAATGAACAGAGATAGGAAAGGTTTAAGGGGGATATGAGCCAAACGTGGCAAATGGGATGAGCTTAGATGGGGCAGTTTAGTCAGCTGGGCCGAAGGGCCTGTTTCGTTTGACACTGACTCTATCTAGTCTGCATAACTCTCCAGGGTGGAGAATCACAGATGTTCAACACTATCAAGCCTGCTCTGCTATTCAATCACGGCTGATCAATTTTTTCCCTCTCAACCCCATTCTCCTGCCTTTACCCCATAACCTTTAATGCCCTTTACTAACCAAGAACCTTGCAACCCAGCGTTATGGATATTGATTTCTCAAACTTCACGTAGCCCTTGCATCCCCCTCTCTCTCCGTCCCTCCCCCACCAAAGTCGTTGTACTAGTTTCAAAGTCGTCTTGTTGAGTCTGATTGTCTGTAACTCGTTCTCACCGAGCCCACTACTAACATGGCCTGTTTCGTTTATCATCGTTACATTTTTGCTTATTTTTCACTCGTATCTCTCTGTATCACCGTCTATATCTCTCTTTTCCCTTTCCCTTGACTCGCAGACTGAAGAAGGGTCTCGACCCGAAACGTCACCTCTTCCTTTTCTCCAGAGATGTTGTCTGTCCCGCTGAGTTACTCCAGCTTTTTGTGTCTATCTTTGGTTTAAACCAGCATAGAAACATAGAAAGCAGGTGCAGGAGTAGGCCATTCAGCCCTTCGAGCCAGCACCACCATTCAATATGATCATGGCTGATCATCCAGAACCAGTACCTCGTTCCTGTTTTCTCCCCATATCCCTTGATTCAGTTAGCCCTTAGAGCTAAATCCAACTCTCTCTTGAATACATCAGTATTCAAGAGGCATCTGCAGTTCCTTCCTACACAAGAACCAGTCAAACATAAATCTCTGCTTTTGAATCGGACTCTCTCTCTATGCTGCCACCCCTGCCCTGAGCCGCCACCCCTGCCCAGCGCTGCCACCCCTGCCCAGCGCTGCTGCCCCTGCCCAGCTCTGCCTCCCCTGCACGATCTCTGCCACCCCTGCCCAGCACTGCCACCCCTGCCCTGAGCTGCTTCAGCAGAGTCTAACCTTTGTGCTCGGGGCTGCTGATAAGCAGGTTCTGCAGCAGGAACGCAGCCTTCACCTTCAGCTTCTCCACGCTGCTCTGCATGGCCCGCATCAGCACCGAGAAGCCGTCGTGGTGGATAAACTCCTGCAGCCCGGCCTCCTGCTCGCGTACCAGGCCTGCGGGGCAGAGAGGGGAGGTCGGTTAACATCAACCCCGCAGTGCACACACACCCACACCCTTTACAACAGCCGCACAGCACAGGCTGTATATATTATTGCCACCAGTACCCAGGTTCAGCGAGAAGCTTTTAGTTTAGTGATACAGCATGGGAACAGGCCCTTCGGCCCACTAAGTCCGCGTCGACCAGTGATCCCCGCACGTTAACACTACCCTACACACGCCAATGACAAATTTAAACATTTATACCAAGCCAATTAACCGACAAACCTGCACGTCTTTGGAGTGTGGTTGGAAACCGGAGCACCCGGAGAAAACCAACGCGGTCACAGGGAGAATGTACAAACTCCGTACAGACAGCACCCG
>CM075996.1:2402238-2453776 GCA_038087875.1 Malacoraja senta | reverse complement strand
GCTTCAATATTTGAATACATTTATAAAAGGTGAATGTGTAGTACTTGCCAACGTAGGCTACATTTTTTCCCCTTAAATCCACATCTGTTTTCTGTGGACTGGTCTTGAGGATGTTATCTTCACTCAGAACATCCCTTCATGTGCAGGTAGATGCAGACTTATCTCTACTCATCTGAAGGTTCCCTGTGCTCCAATTCTGATATTTCAGAAGTTTAGCATCATGAAGAACTTGCCTAACTGCAATCCCTTTGTGGTTTTGTATGTTGCTTAACTTATCGGCAGGTGGTTCGTGCCTGCATAAATAAGCACTTTGCAAGATTGCAACTGCAAGAATGTGAGAAAGAGAAAAGGATGTACGCAAGCATCTTGTTTATCAGAGCGGGGCCCTGTTTGTATTTACCATCTGCATTGATCGCAGCAGCCAGAGCAAAAACAGAGGTGCTTCAGAGAATGTTGTTGGAATTGGAATGGATAACTGGATGGTTTTACTGATTTAAGAGTATATCAGTTGTGCTATAATGAGCCATACCTGGGGTTTGGTGGATGTCAAACTACAGTTTGCTTACCCTCTATATCCTTGCTGCAAGGTGTAGTCATTCAGTACCTTGCCCACACCAGGCAGTGGGTGTTGGCTGACTACTCAACAATGCAGAATGATCAGAGTGAACCCTAATTCTACCTTTTTTGTGTACCAATGCACACATCGTTTTGTGGAGGAGAGGGGTGCCAAATTCGGAATTATTTATTTTCTTACTTGGGTGCACAGAGTAAATTTTTTTTAATTACAAAAATTTGGGATGTGGATGTTGCTTGCAAGACCAAATTTATTGCCCATCCATAATTGTTCTTGAGACAGTGATGATGAGCTGCCTTTCGGACCTGCATTTCTTCTGGTGAAAGTGTTCTCACCGTGCTATTGACTGGGGGATTCCAAGATTCAGACCCGTTGACCAAAAAGGGAATGGTGATAACTTTCCAAGTCAGGATGGTGTTCCCTTGTATCTGCTGCCCTTGTCTTTCTTGTAGAGGTTTTAGGCATGGGAGGTGTTGACAAACTTCCCAAATGGAACTGAGAATGAGCTTAAGTAATTTTAACCTGGAACCTCTGTAGCAGAATTGTGATTTGTTATATTTGAAGCAGAACCATGGGGAAGCGTGTGTGAAGAAAGGTCTCGACCTGGAACGTCACCCATTCGGTCTCTCCAGAAATGCTGCCTGTCCCACTAAGTTGCTCCAACATTTTGTGTCTATCTCCAGTATAAAGATTGCTTGATCCTTTCCTGCGAATTTCTCAGTAGATGTTCATTACATGAGACAGATGATTCTGTATCTTCACAGAAATGTCTGCACAATTAATAAAGAAGCTCATGGCAGTGATGCTGATCAATTAGTGTTTGTAGCATGAGGTACCAGTTGAAAGTAGCTCGGCCACGAGGCTTAGGGAGTGCCTCACTGTCAGAGGGCCTTCATGGCATTAACTGTTTCTGAAATACCCCCTGAATTTAGGCATAAAAGATTATCCAGCACAGTTTAAAGAGTAATGCAGCTATTGGTGATCTAGCCAGTAGTTCTTCCTCACCCATTAATAACACAGATAATTGGATATTTCACTTGATGTGCCGATATTAGCTCCAACAATTTGAATCACTTCCCTCTGGAAGGCGACTCCAGACTGTCAAAGCTGCCACAGCCAGACATAAAAACAGTTTTTATCCACGAGTAGTTGCTCTACTCAACAGCCAGAAATCTGTAGCCTCCCTTTGATCTGGTATTTTGCTGGTTCACATGCTTGATCAATGGTGTTTTATCATTAATGTTTTATTATTATTAATGGTTAGTGTTTTCTGAGTCATTCGTAACTGTCACTGTATGTCATGTTGTTACTTGTGGGCGGAGCACCAAGGCAAATTCCTTGTATGTGAATACTTGGCCAATAAACTTACTTACTTACTTACAATAACTGTGCTCAAAAATTATTTCACTTTGTATTTTCCCCTAAGGTGAAAGATGATATATTATTATCACAGGGTATCTTTGGTACCTATTTGAGAAAATTCATTGGATGATATCTATGGAATTAGATGATCCATGCTTAATTTTTAAAGTAAGAAAGGTTACTGTTCAGAAAAAAAGTTGGCAGGTTAGTCACTTGCTCAATATTTGTTTATGTTTGGTTAGAGGGGGTAATTCTGCCCTCTTCTCTTCCCAGTTTGTAGGTCACCAAGCCATGTTTACTGTGTGAGATCTTAAACAGGCCAGTGTTATTCAAATCTGGTTGGTAGTTGCATGGAATCACAGGGTGGCTTTTTTTTTTGAAGATAGACACAAAATGCTGGAGTAACACAGCGGGACAGACAGCATCTCCGGAGAGACGGAATGGGTGATGTTTCAACCTTCTTCAGACTGTCCCGAAACATCACCCATTCCTTCACTCCGGAGATGCTGCCTGTCCCACTGAGTTACTCCAGCATTCTGCGTCTATCTTCGGTTTAAACCAGCATCTGCAGTTCCTTCCTGCACATGACTCTTTATTCTTTTGCATTGTGCCTTGTTTCTAATCCCTCTATACTGAAATGAAGAACTGCAAGGAAGGAACTGGAGTATGTTCAATTAAATGACCAATTGGTAATAAAATACTTCCAATAGGTCTGAAGAAGGGTCTCGACCCGAAACGTCACCTATTCCTTTTCTCCAGAGATGCTTTCTGACCCGCTGAGTTACTCCAGCATTTTGTGACTATCTTCGGATTAAACCAGCATCTACAGTTCCTTGGTAGACAAAATTGCTGGAGAAACTCAGCGGGTGAGGCAGCATCTATGGAGCGAAGGAAATAGGCAAAGTTTCGGGCCGAAATGTTGCCTATTTCCTTCGCTCCATAGATGCTGCCGCACCTGCTGGGTTTCTCCAGCAATTTTGTCTACCTTCGATTTTCCAGCATCTGCAGTTCCTTCTTGAACATCTACAGTTCCTTGGTACACAAAAATGCTGGAGAAACTCAGCGGGTACAGCAGCATCTATGGAGCGAAGGAAATAGGCAACGTTTCGGGCCGAAACCTACATCTACAGTTCCTTCCTACACACTACCAATAGGTTTATTGATATAAACATAAAAACCAAAGAGCAGCCAAGTTTTCTGTTTCTCCCATCACCCAGAATAATTTGTTTATTTATATTTCCCTGGTGTGACCTATATTGAACATTTTAGTCACCAAGCCTCCAAACCAAAATGCAAAACTTGTTGATAACCAAATAAAGTTGCCGAGTGTGTATTTAACCCCGAGTTGCCATTCTCTCCTGATCAGAGACCGAGTGCAGGGCCCTGTGTTCAAACGGGAGTACTCCATTGTTGTAAGGGTCAGCTTGTGGATAATGTTAGACTGAGGCCTCATTTGTTTCCATAGCAGCAGTGAAAGTGCTTTTCCTGAACATTGCAGTCTTTTGCTGGCCCTCTTGTTTAAAAGTAAAAGGTTCTACAGCATTACAGCATGCAGCAATTGCTCTGATGCAGTGGGTAAAAGCTGGCACGACTTCAACACCACCAAAAGTAGATCAACTAGTCTTTTATCTCTGCAGTGTTTGGGACATGGAACGTATGAATTGGCTGCCGTATTTGTCATTAAAGCCATTGATTTGATGCACCGGTTTAAAACAAAATTACACTGCCCCTCATTATTGCAATGAGTGCCATCTGAAAGGTGCACTACAATGACTCGGCAGAGCTTTTTTGGCAATACTCCCCAAATCGGCAGCTGTAATCTGGAAGAATAAGGACAGCGGATGTAAGGGTATACCAGAACCTGTAGGTTGCCTTCCAGTTACACACTGAAATGAGTTGAACACCAGGTGGCGCTTTGATGGCAGCCTCGCCTACAGTCTGTTTGTCCTTTTCGTCTTTTTATTTTATTTTTTAGTGTGTTTAAAAACTATGTGTTAATGTTCTCTGTGGTTTTTTTATGTGGGGGGGGGGGGGTGGGTCGGCAGGAACTTTTTTTTCAATCTCTTACCTTGCCGGAGATGCGATTGTTTTCCGGATCGTATCTCCAGTTGTGGCCTAACATCATGGAGCTGGAGGCCTTCCTCAGGACTCATTGAGCCCCACCGCGGGGCGTGGTCTTTCCATCGGAACCGATTCCTTTCCTGGGATCGATGCTCCAACCGTGGCCTGCGGACTTTAACATCAAGGAGCTCGCAGTCTAGGGTTGAGACCGACGTCGGGAAGCTCCAAAAGCAGATTGCCCAGCGCGGGGGGAGCTGAGATTCCCCCTGATGCAGGAACTGATCGCCCCGACAAGGAGGCCTGCTGCTGGCTACGGGAGTAAGATCGTCCCGTCAACGGAAGGTTAGAGGCCCCCGACCGCTGGAGGGCAAAGAAGGGAGGGATTGAACTTTTTTTCCCCTTCAATCACAGTGAGGAATGTGGAGGAGTCACTGTGGTGGATGTTCGTGTTAAAATGTGTTTTGTTGCTTTTTATTGGTATGACTGTATGGCAAATGAAATTCCTCGTATGTTGCAAAACATAGTTGGCTAATAAAGTATGATTATTATGATTATGATTATGAAATGGCACTCAGCTGGTTTTCCCTACCTTCTTGCATCCTTGGGTGTAGTCAGAGGATAAATTAACCTGGATAGTTGATTTGCATCTTTCAACAACATTGTCAGAAAGACAGGTGATCTGTGTGTTTGTAAAGTGGTAAATCATTTGTGAAGTCTGTTTAAAAAGCTGGGCTCTTTCACTGATGCATGCTGCCCAGGGTGCTTCTACGCCACATACACACATGAAGGTGCCAAGTTTAATCTTTCATCTGTATCACCGTAGCTTCTCTGTAGACCCAGCAACAGATGAGTTGTAGTTTCCATTGGAATACAAAGACTCTACACTGGCTTGTAAAATTATGGCCAGTGAATTGGCAGGAACGGGGTACTGATTGTGGATTTCGGCCTGAAACGTTGCCTATTTCCTTCGCTCCATAGATGCTGCTGCACCCGCTGAGTTTTTCCGGCATTTTTGTGTACCACTGATTGTGGATGATCAGCCGTGATCACATTGAATGGCAGTGCTGGCTTGAAGGGCCGAATGGACATATTGTCTATTGTTTCCCAGTCCCTCTCCTGAGAAACTATTTCACCAAAGTTATCATATTTTTGCATTCCACACTAAAAGTGGAATTGTTTGAGGAAATATTTGATTAATGTTTTCCAGTTTTTGCTTAGTGATGAGTCCAGCAAAAAATCGATGAAACAATGTTGTAATTTTAACACTTTAGTTTTTGAAATCTGTCTCTCTGGCCCTCTGCATAAAGCGGATTGTTTTTCCCATCATCTGATGTATTAGGTGAAGATAGAAAAAGACTTTGTGTAGGAAGGAACTGCAGATGCTGGTTTACTCCAAAGATAGACACAAAATGCTGGAGTAACTCAGTGGGAAAGGCAGCATCTCTGGAGAGAAGGAATGGGTGATGTTTGGGGCAGTCTGGAGAAGGGTCAGGTAACTCCCGCTGAGTTACTCCAGAAAAATATATGATTATATGATTTTTATCTGATTATATCTGGTTATATGATTTTTCAAAATTTCTTGAAAGCATTTGCATTTGCCTACATGGCATTCACAGGGTTAATGACTTGGATTTTTTTTTTTTTTACTATTGGAGGGCTTGCTCGGGCTTGTTGCAATTGCAGTTTGCTTCAATTAGATCATTTTCTTTTTTAGTTTACAGCACAATATTTTTTCTGCAGATTTCATCTTGCCTCCACCCTGTTTACTTACCCCTCCCTATGGACACCTTTTGAAAGACATGTTTCCATCTCTGTGCACCTAGTGATTTGTTTGTGAACAGTCGTGGTTGTAGTCTTCCTACTGCTAGAAACATAGAAACATAGAAAATAGGTGCAGGAGTAGGCCATTTGGCCCTTCGAGCCAGCACCGCCATTCAGTGTGATCATGGCTGATCATCCCCAATCAGTACCTCGTTCCTGCCTTCTCCCCATATCATAGAAACATAGAAAATAGGTGCAGGAGTAGGCCATTTGGCCCTTCGAGCCAGCATCGCCATTCAATGTGATCATGGCTGATCATCCCCAATCAGTACCCCGTTCCTGCCTTCTCCCCATATCATAGAAACATAGAAAATAGGTACAGGAGTAGGCCATTCGGCCCTTCGAGTCTGCACCGCCATTCAATATGATCATGGCTGATCATCCAACTCGGTATCCTGTACCTGCCTTCTCTCCATACCCCCTGATCCCTTTAGCCACAAGGGCCACATCTAACTCCCTCTTAAATATAGCCAATGAACTGGCCTCAACTACCTTCTGTGGCAGAGAATTCCAGAGATTCACCACTCTCTGTGTGAAAAATGTTTTTCTCATCTCGGTCCTAAAGGATTTCCCCCTTATCCTTAAACTGTGACCCCTTGTGCTGTCCTGGCTGCTCTTCATCAGCGAAAGAGAGCTGATGTACTGATGGAAGCTTGCTGCCGTCATGCCCCCATTGGCTGAAATTAGAAGAAATATGACTTTATTGTTTCTGTTGTACCGATGACCTTGTTTTTTTTTCTGGGGCATTACAAACTTCTGCTGGGCTTCCTTTTAAAAAGAAAGCTGATAGTTGGATAACTGTCTAGTATTACTGTTCATTTAACTATGTGCCACAATATGCCCTTGTTGCTCAGATCTTAGTCAAACTGAAGCTCCATCTGTTTCAAACAATGGGAGCAGTGGATAAAATGTTTTTAAAAAGATTGATCTGTGAGTGCTACAGAAATCCTTCCAATATGATAGGAACCTTAACTTCGCAGTGGAAAATAAAATCCAGTATCACAAAGCTACAGATGGTGTCTTTAGTCGCTAGGACTATTATTAATTCTTCTTTGTTTCCTTGATTGTAAATTATTATTCATGCAGCTGAACTGTATCATTATGGTGAAATTGTTTTTGCTTTTGTTGTAATCTGCCTACCTCATCAACGGATGGCATCGAACAAGAAGATTATATCCATGTTTCTGATTGTGTTCATTGCACAGCGTTATTTTATTGTATGAAAGTAGAACGCAGGCTAAACATTTAGTGATTAGGCATTGCGCTGCCTAATGAATGGAGTGGATCATGTATTCAGTTCACAATGCACCTGGGTGGATAATTTCCAGCTTCTTAAGCTGAGGAGTATTTGCACATAGAACTTAATAGTACGTAGGAACAGCACCTCCTATTTCGCTTGGGCAGCCTACAACCCAGCGGTATGAACATTGATTTCTTTAATTTTAAGTAACCTATGCTTCCTCTCTCTAACCCCACTCCAATCATCTGATAAAGTTGCTGCCTAAAAGTGCCAGAGACCCGGAATTGATCCTGAATATGGGTGCTGTCTGTATGGAGTTTGCTCCTTTTCCCTTGATCGCATGGGTTTTCTCCGGGTGCTCTTGTTTCCTTCCACATTCCAAAGGTGTGCAGGCACCTTTTTCAGATCCAACCCAAAACATAATATTTTCCTTTTGTCCAGAGATTCTGTCTGACCTGTTGAGTTACTCCAGCTTTTTGTGTCTACAGTTTAAACCAGCATCTGAGTTCCTTCCTACACACACGATGTACGATAGAACTTTATTAATCCCAGGAAGGAAATTGTGTGTGTGTGTATATATATTATAAAGTAAGGATTTCATTGTTCTAACTGGGACGTGAGAGAATAAAACACTCTTGACTCTTGGCTTACTCCGCTAATGTGTGGGATAGAACTAGTGTACGGGTATTGGTCGGCGTGGGCCGAAGGGCCTGTTTCCACGCTATATCTTTAAATTAAACTAAAAACACTAAAACCAGAGGGAGTCTAAAGAAGGGTCTCTACTCGAAACGTCACCCAATTTCTTCTATCCAGAGTTGCTGGCTGCTCCATGGAGTTCCCCAACACAATTAAAGCATGGAATAGTCTTCACCCTACCGTAGTTACCCAACCAGACGCAACTAAATTTAAGGTAGCTCTTTTTTTCCCAAGAATCCTTTTTTGCTTAAGTCCAAGAGTCAAGAGAGTTTTATTGTCATGTGTCCCAGATAGGACAATGAAATTCTTGCTTGCTGCAGCACAACAGAATATGTAAACATAATACAGAACAGGGGATAAAAGTTCAGTGTGTTTATATACCATAGACCATATATATACGCAATAAATAAACAGATAAAATGCAATAGGCTGTTATTGTTCAGAGTTTGGAGTTTGACGGTGGACTCTTCACCACCTCCAGTTTAAATTCCATTTCTGTCCAAAGTGCAATGGAGGCTTGTTCCTTAAGTCGATTCAAAACGTAGATGGATAGATTTCTGGATATCAAGAGATCTGCTGAAAATAGAGCGAAGGTAGAAGATCAACCATGCTCTTAATCAATAAAAAGGATCAATATGCTTCTGTTTCTTGTGATCTTTTGTAAAATGAACTGGACCTGTCAAACAAAATTGAAATCTTCGTTGGACAAGACCTTTTTGTTAATTGTCTTTTCTATGCCCTGTCGCCTGTGATGTCTGCTTGTTGTGGCAAAATAATTTATCAGGAAACTCATAAGCAAACATGCTGGAAGCGAATGCAGGCTTTCAATTCCTCAAACAAGACAAGGCACGTTAGCACCGCACCCTCTGTGAATTTCTGGAAATCCCTTCCTTTACTTCAGATCTCTGGCATCTGCAAGAATTTCTTCACAAAGGTCACTGGACCATTTGCTTGTCGTTTTACTGGTCATAATGTTGTGTTTTAGCAGAATGAATACTTTTTATGGAAAAAAATTGAGGTTGATTTTTTCAATATTCTAAAAAAATATTGAGGTTAACTGAAAACTTAGTGATTCAGGTCTGGTGAGCACTGTGATTTATTGTTGTAAGACCTTGGGTCAGAGTTTCCTTCATTAGTAATGTAATTACGGCACGATATCTCCACCTTTTGTACATGGCTGTAAATTATAACATTGACAGTAAAAATTGCAGTCTATATCTGCTTTCAAACCCCTTAAGTGAATGTGTTTTACAAAATTTATCCTGTAATACTTGGAATCGAATTGGAGCATATTAAAAGTAATACAGATAAGTTTGAGGTGTTGAATTTTGGGATGTCTAAAAAGGGCAGGACCTACACAGTAAATGGTTGGCCTCTGGGGAGTGTTGTAGAGCAGAGGGATCTAGGAGTGCAGGTGCATGGTTCCTTAAAGGTCGAGTCACAGGTAGATAAGGTGGTCAAAAAGGCTTTTGGCACATTGGCCTTCATTAGTCAGAGTATTGAGTATAAAAGTTCGGGAGCTCATGTTGCAGTTTTATAAGACGTTGATGAGACTGCATTTAGAATATTGTGTTCAGTTCTGGGCACCATGTTACAGGAAATATTTTGTCAATCTCTAAAGGGTTCAGAGAAGATTTACGAGGATAGAAACATAGAAAATAGGTGCAGGAGTAGGCCATTCGGCCCTTCGAGCCTGCACCGCCATTTGATATGATCATGGCTGATCATCCAACTCAGTATCCCATCCCTGCCTTCTCTCCATACCCCCTGATCCCTTTAGCCACAAGGGCTACATCTAACTCCCTCTTAAATATAGCCAATGAACTGGCCTCAACTACCTTCTGTGGCAGAGACTTCCACAGATTCACCACTCTCTGTGTAAAAAATGATTTCCTCATCTCGGTCCTAAAAGTTTTCCCTCTTATCCTTAAACTGTGACCCCTAGTTCTGGACTTCCCCAACATTGGGAATAATCTTCCTGCATCTAGCCTGTCCAACTCCTTAAGAATTTTGTAAGTTTCTATAAGATCCCCCCTCAGTCTTCTGAATTCCAACATGTACAAGCCGAGTCTATCCAGTCTTTCCTCATATGAAAGTCCTGCCATCCCAGAAATCAGTCTGGTGAACCTTCTCAGTACTCCCTCTATGGCAAGAATGTCTTTCCTCAGATTAGGAGACCAAAACTGTACGCAATACTCCAGGTGTGGTCTCACCAAGACCCTGTACAACTGCAGTAGAACCTCCCTGCTCTTATACTCAAATCCTTTTTCTATGAATGCTAACATACCATTTGCTTTCTTCACTGCCTGCTGCACCTGCATTCCTACTTTCAATGACTGGTGTACCATGACACCCAGGTCTCGTTGCATCTCCCCTTTTCCTAATCGGCCACTAGAAGGTGTGAGCTATAGGGAGAGGTTGAGTAGGCTGGGTCTCTATTCCTTGGAGCGCAGGAGGATGAGGGGGAATCTTAAAGGTGTATAAAATCATGAGAGGAATAGATTGGGTAGATGCACAGAGTCTCTTGCCCAGAATAGGGGAATCGAGGACCAGAGGACATAGGTTCAAGGTGAAGGGGAAAAGATTTAGTAAGAATCCGAGTGGTAACTTTTTCACACAGAGGGTGGTGGGTGTATAGGACAAGCTGCCAGAGGAGGTAGTTGAGACTGGGGCCATCCCATTGTTTAAAAAGCAGTTTAGGACAGGTTTGGAGGGATATGGACCAGACGCAGGCAGGTGGGGTTAATGTAGCTGGGACATGTTGGCCGGTGTGGGCAAGCTGGGCCGAAGGGCCTGTTTCCACATTGTATCACTCTGTGACTCTATTAGGGAGAATTCAACATGGATTAGGAAAAAGGATTTTGGTGCATTTCAAATGCAGTTGGTTTTTTTCCCTTTTTAATCTTAGATGTCTAAAACAAAGCATCCATCTCCAACTTGTGATAGGCAGACAGCCGCATTTATGTGACTAGCCACAAATAAATTATGAATCTGGCTCAAAATCTTTTGCTCAGTTTTATTGTTTGTGTAATTATGGTGCTGATCGGGTCGCCATCTGTTGACTCACCTGGTGACATACCTGAGTTAAAATTTGGGAAGCTTGCCTTCTAATTAATCCTCACCGCAATCTTATGTATCTACTTGCCAGGTCTCTGCTTTCCCAGAAGTCACATGTTTACTGTTTGGTGAGGCTCTCATAATGGGGACTTGTGTCACAATATAAATGTCCATTTGTTTCCACCGATGCTGTTATAATTGATGGGGGGGGGGGGGAGATATTGATTTACATGCAGCAAAGGTGATCTGAAATAAGCTTTAAGGAAACAAATACATTAGATTTATTTTAACCACATCTAGTTTTGAAAATCACACTCTGTGGGAGATCTTGTCAAAGCTGGAGCCTGATTGTGATTTCATTCAGTTCTTATTGTTTTAAGTTGTTACCGTACAACCAAAGTAATTTTTCTGAACTGTGTGAAGGACAAAGACTCGAAGGCTGCTACCAC
Source organism: Malacoraja senta (assembly GCA_038087875.1). NCBI lineage: Eukaryota > Metazoa > Chordata > Chondrichthyes > Rajiformes > Rajidae > Malacoraja > Malacoraja senta. Next base: position 2,442,516 of record CM075996.1, on the reverse strand, counting down.
ATGTTTTATTTCTTTTGTCTGTTACGTGTTTGTGTGAAGCTCTGACGTGCCCAGCGGTTTGTGCAGTCAATGCTAGGTTTGATTCTTGCAGTCTGTAATCCGTGTGAAGCCTTGAGCAAAATATTTTGTTAGGGATATCAAAACTTAACTATACAATGTAGATCATGGCATTCAATGTTCTATCAGAATTGAACACAATAGAAAAACCTAGTCGGGGCGCCTTAGAATATACAAACTAGCAAGCTCATATTTGCCTCGAAAATACAAAACGTAGATGCTAGGTAGACAAAAATGCTAGAGAAACTCAGCAGGTGAAGCAGCATCTATGGAGTGATGGAGTAGGTGACGTTTCGGATCGCGATGCTGCCTCACCCGCTGAGTTTCTCCAGGATTTTTGTCTACCTTCGATTTTTCCTCCATCTGCAGTTCCTTCTCAAACATAGTTTGAGCCATGATCATATTGAAGGGCCGAATGGCCTACTCCTGCACCTATTTTCTATGATGCTATAGATGCTAACTGCTTTGCACTCAAATACCTGAAAACTGATGTTTTTTGGATGAATGTTGGCTCAAACTGCAGCAATTGTATTGGCTTCCCAGATTCAACACAACTGCTACAAGAACCCCAGACCAAGTAGACTTTTACGAGGTTTGCCTATCGGAATTCTTCAACTCAAATTTTTTCCATAACCTATTTTGGTTTTGGCTTTCCTTAAAACCTGTATAGCCGGGGGCACTCTCTGCTTTGACTGCACTGTGTTTAAGCCATACAAAAACAAGATCTGTTTATTATAATCATCCCACACTTTGCTTGTGAGCAGATCCTTCCTCGTCAGTTCAACATTAGTCACCCTACTTACATAATCTATCACAACAGCAGCTTGCCCTGCTTCCAGCAACACAAGGAGTGGCAGTGAGGATGGAGAGAGTGAATGTTTAAAGTGATGGATAAGCAAAGGTGTACAGTTGACATTGGTCTTCTCCAGTAACGTTGGAGTTCCACTAATCCAGTCAGGCAATGAGTACTCTATCCTGCTCTTGACTGGTGTCTTGGAAAAAACTTTGGAGGTACGAGCGGGATGTTATTTGCTGCAGAATACACAATGATAATAGACAATAGACAATAGGTGCAGGAGTAGGCCATTCGGCCCTTCGAGCCAGCAACGCCATTCAATGTGATCATGGCTGATCACCCCCAATCAGTACCCCGTTCCTGCCTTCTCCCCATATCCCCTGACTCCGCTATTTTTAAGAGCCCTATCTAGCTCTCTCTTGAAAGCATCCAGAGAACCTGCCTCCACCACCCTCTGAGACAGAGAATTCCACAGACTCACCACTCTCTGTGAGTGATGTGCTGAAGCTGACGTTACTAAGCTTCAGAAAATCACAACCTTCTTCCATTGGCTGTGGTATGACGCCAGTGTTTATCCCTTAAGGGCCATGAATTTCAATTTTACCTGGGACTCTGTGGTACCATGTTCAGTCAAGTGTTTTGATGTCAAGGGTCGTCAGTCTTGCCTCCTCTCTGGTATTCACCATTTTAGACTAAGGCCGTGATGAATCTGGAGCCACGTTGTCCTGGCAAAACTCACACAAGGCAGTAGCAAACAGAAAACTGTAGCATTAGTGATGCTTGAAAGCATCATAAGGATATATTCTATTACTTTACTGATGATGTGTTAAGTGAGTTGAAAGGAACTGCAGATGCCGGTTTACACCGAAAATAGACACAAAATGCTGGAGTAACTCAGCATGTCAGGCAGCATCTCTAGAGAAAAGGAATAGGTGACATTTCGGGTCTTTAGGAAGAAGGGTCTCGACCCAAAACGTCACCTATTCCTTTTCTCCAGAGATGCTGCCTGACCCGCTGAGTTACTGCAGCATTTTGTGATTTATCTTCTGTTATGTGGGTTATTTTGAGCCAGATTTTGTGTTGAAACTATGGTCCGTGCAGGTGGGGAGTATTCCATCACAGTTGGTCTTGGGCTTTGGCCATTATTGTTGAGTAATCTGTGGCTAGTTTGTCAACACTGACCTACACTTGAAACCGCACCATTCGTGACGTATCTACAGGAGTTCACCGATGATCCATCAGGATTTGATGATAAGCATGCCACATCAAGAATGTCAAGGGAAGATGATTCAGTTTCCTGTTCTTGGAGACGGCACTCCTTATCATCAGTATTGCCTATGTTATGTGCGACGTCTTGACCCTTGACCTAATTCCTTACGATGAAAGCAGTAGCTTTTTGTGTAATGTTCGCGGGTTTTACTATCCTGTAAATCTGTCTCTACAAATCTCTCACCACTTCTGCAGGGAAAACTCTGCGTTGGTTAAATGCATAAGTTTTGTGAAGCAAAATACATGATCTCATACTTAATGATATCAAATCACGGCAGCAACAATATTTCAGTCCTTTTCATTATTTCCTCTGCCACTTCTCTTTATCCTCTAATGAATAAACCATGCCTCCTGTTTTGGCATCCTTTGCCTAGTTCATGCTGCTCCCCCCTCGGCCTGCATCCAAATTGTTGATAAGTACTTCGAACAAAGCCCCCTTCGCCTTTCTCTATTCTTCTTTTGGCGCCATGATTACAACTATGGGTTTAGCTGGTACTAATTATCTTATTTACCTAAATTACAGTTGCACATGTAATTTGGCACAATAAGCATCAACTTTCTGAATAGTGCTGTAATATAAGCTTAATGCTCAAATGCTATAGTGCAGAAATACTTTTCATTTGTTTCTGATTATTCGGAAAGTGCAGAGCTTTGCTAGTCGGTGTCAAGATGACAACCTCTCGCTCAATGCCGGCACCAATGGTGCCAAAGTGGATGAAAGCTTCTAGTTCCTGGGCATTAATATCACCAGCATTTTGTCCTGAACCAACCACATTGAAGCTATGGCCAAGAAAGCAGACCAAACATTTCTACTTCCTCCAAAGACTAAGGAAGTTCAGCGTGTCTCCAATGACTCTTAACATCTACAGATGCACTATAGAAAGCATCCTTCCGGGATTCATAACAGCTTGGTTTTGGCAACAGCCTTGCACAAGACCACTGTCCTGTTACACAAACCAGCCACCTCTTTCCCCCCCCCCTCCCATTGACTCCATCTGCACTTCACATTGTCTTGGGAAAGCAGCCAATATAATCAAGGCCCATTTACACCCCTGACTTTCCCTCTTCTCCCCTCTCCTTATCAGGCAGAATGTACAAAAGCTTGAAAGCATATACCACCAGATTCAGGAACGGCCTCTTCCCCGCTGTTCTCAGACTACTGAATGGACCTCTCATAAGCTACGGGTGTAGTCCAGATCTCCCAACCTACTTCATTTCAGCCCTTGCACTTTAAAAGAAAATATGCTCTTTCTTTGTAGTTGTAGCACTGTGACACTATTTTGCAGTCTGGTTATTTTTTCTCTTTGCACTACCTGTAGTACCTGTATATGGTGTGATTGCATTGATGCTTAGTATGATTTGACTGGATAGCACACAAGCAAAGTTTTCATTATATCTTGGAATGCATGACAATAGTACATTGCATTTAGAGCAGATTTAGTTTTAAACTTGTTGAATGGCAAATCTCTATTTATTCCAAAGATCCTATAGATTTAGCAAGATAGACCACTCCTGCTAAATGCAATGGGCAACGGAACGGAACGTGGGCCTTTTTTTCATCCATTTCAGTAACCCGACCCGACTCGCAATGTAATCAACGTTGCGGGGAACAGTTGTGTTAATAAATTAAAATTCTGAAAATGAGGAGAAGATTTTTACCAAATAACTTTTATTTTTACGAGGATGTTTCCGTAACCGGCTTCCGTCTCCACACTAGTATCCTATGGGATATTTGGTGCGGAGACGGAAGCCGGTTATGGAAATGGGGCCTTAAATTACCCATGAATCTGCCCATGACCGTACTACGTCTTTTTCGTCGCGTGGACTCGAGTGCTTGCTATAGGATCTTTGATTTATTCTATACCCATGACTGTGTAACCAGAGTTCCAACTCAATCTTTAAATTCACTCACGACACTACTGTCATTCGATGAATTATGGATAATGATGAGAAAGTGTAAGGGGGAGATTGGTCGTCCGATTGTATGGTGCCAGAACAACACCCTTGTTCCCAACGTCAGTAAAACCAAGAAACCGATTGTTGATTGTAGAAGAGTATGGTGGAGGATCCACGAGCCCGTCTTCAGCATGGGTTGATGGTGGAGAGAGTCAATAACCAGGATCCTTGGCATGCATATCTCTGAAGATCTGTCCCTGACACAGCACATTGATGCAATCTTAAATAAAGCGCATCAATGCCTTTACTTCCTCGGAAGATTGAGTAGATACGGTATTTCAACCAATACTGTCTTGAACTTCTGCAGGTGTAATGGAAAGAGCATATTGACTCGTTGCATCAGGGCTTGGTTCGGCAACTCGAACGCCCAGGTACAAAGGGGATTGTAAACAGTGGTGAACACAGCCTGATCCATCGCGGGTCCTGCCCTCCCCACCATCGAAGGGAGCTATACGTGTCAGAGATTTACCATCCTGATCGAAGAAATTTCCCCTCATCTTAATATTGGCTGATTGAAAGATATAGCATGGAAGCAGGCCCTCCTGCTAATCTAGTCCACATCGATCATCGATCACCTGTTCACACTAGTTCTAAGTTATCCCACTTCCTGACACGCTAGAGCCAAAACTGGTTTAGCTCTTGCATGAAATAATTCATCAAGTCACCATGAAAGCATTGGGCTAGCATCTGCTTTTTCCCTCCTGCATAATATTCTTCTCTTGCCTAACTTAATCATAACATCTGGCACTTGGTTGTCCACCTTCAGAGAATAAATCATGCAGTGTAGCGAAGAGTTCTGGTTGATTGAGTAGATCAATATTTATACTCTGAAATGTTCCTTGGAAATTTTGGGGGAAATTCTGGTTCTGCCTCATTGCTAAAGTGTCAGTAAAATTTAATGGCATGTGAATGGTTAAACTTCTACATTACTGTGCCCTGGAGTAATTGTAGACTTTGCCCCGCTAAGCAAGGATTATTTTGAGATGAAAAGGGCAAGTACGATCATGGATCTTAAGATTTAGGAGCAGATTCAGGCCATTTGGCCCATCTAGACAGCTCTGCCATTTGATCTTGGCTGAGCTATTTTTCTCTCCAAACCCCATTCTCTCCCCCCCCCCCCCCCCCCTTCTCTCCGTAACTTTTGACACCTTTGCTAATCTAGAGCTGGTGGGAGAAAGGAGTACTCTTTATATGATGCGAGGAAGTTGACCAGGTGTATAGTATAATAGTAACATTTATTAGTTTCTGACATTTAGTTTATTTGTTTCATGTTTGATACCTAGATGTTAAATACCAGGTGGCAACAATAGTAAGTGCCTCAGCGACACGATTAATTGCAGCGTACTCGTTCATTTTCTTTGCATCTGTCCCTGAGGAGGGTAGGGTGACTCCTTTTGTGTTTGGGGTTAGCTACTTTACAGACGCTCCCTGAGGTCTTTGTGTTGTCGTGGCAGCAGCAACAGTCTCCGCTGCTATTGGTTCCCTTTGGCGTGTTCCCGGGGAGCCAGCCCTATGAGCACATCAAATGCAGTCAAACTAGTTTGCAGAGTGGCTTTAGCTGGCTGTGTTGGATAGGGGAGCACTTTGCACTGGCTATTGTGCAGGGTGGTGGGCCTTACTGTTGCTTGTGCCGGTTTCCTGCAGTCTGTCCATTGAGTGAATTAACGAGGGGGCCCTGGAGCAGTGCAGGATGGTCCTACAGGCAGTAGGGAAGGCACTGAGGCACAAGAAAAGGTAAGGCAATTAACAGAACGAAGGGATTATTCCGGGAAACATGCAGCTGAATTGGAAAGACGAAAGAGCATTGTGTTAATAACTTTGAATTGGGCAGCAGACTTGAGGATCCAAATTTCTGACCCTTATCCCCTGAAAGCTATGTTCTAGTTGTCTCAAATTAAATCCCTTCGATTGAAGTATAAATTCTTTCTTTTCATCTTCAGTTATCAGTTATTTTCATTGTCTCTGGGGGGGAAAAAAGAACTAAAAAGAAGGGGCGGATAAAGTCCGTTCCTGGGTTTAAAAAAAAAACATAAATTCGTGAAGGAAAATGATCTGTTGGAAAATGTATATTATTGTAAATGGTTTGAGTTGTGTTTGCTAACCGTTCGTTTAAACGGTTGACTTTGAGAACATTGTTTCGGCATGCTGAAAGTGCCATAAGGTGAAGCCAGGTGAATGCAATACATTGTTCTGTGCTCTGCGGGCGCTCAGCTGTAGAGGGAAAAGTTTTGTGGAAAGGTTTTTGTTTGTTTGAGTGGAAGAAATCATCTTGGTTCCTGTTCACGGTCAGCACCAAAGCTACAAAGCATAACAGTTGAAATGACGGCTAAATTGAGTTTAAAGTCGGTGGAGGAAGATTACTGTACGGTGGTCAGGATTCATGGAAACTTCAGGGTGTAAAAGCGTTACGTTTGTTTTTTTGTTTGTTTTTAAGTTCTGATCATCTACCTGAATCTTTAGAGCTTCCATTGGCAATTTGATTCATTGCTGTTTGACACCCTATTTGGGCTGTGTTTCTTCCCAGTTTTCTCCTGAAAACTGAAAATAGAGTGTGTAATACAACTCTCATAGCTTTTGAGTCACTTTTCATTTATAAAGAAGTCATTTTCACTTTGTAGAATTCGGTACAAATTCCAGAGGACTGCTAAAAGCTAATAACTTCATTTTCCTTAGGCAACGAATATAGCCACATTGTTCTGCTTTGTGGGACTTTGAAGTTGTCCCTCATCTTATTCTTGTCGAGTCATCAATTACTAAACTTTTCAGCCAGCATCTCTCTGAGTGAGGATCACAAAGGAAAGCCCGGCCATGAAAACGATTCCTGCTCTAGTACTGATGAGGCCAGTCAAAAGAATCCACACAGCTAACCTGGCTGGGGATCAGTTAGCACAACACACTCTGCCACTCCAACCCATGCCCGTCTTGGTATATTTAGCACAGTTACATTACATTTTTACTAACAGAGTTCTCAGGACATCTTGGAGAATATATATTGATACCCTTTGAACTTTGAAAAAAAGTTTTACAGGATATTTGCTTGAGATTGTGCACAATACTCCTGTTGCAAGTTGGCCATTGTGTGCTGAATGAGCTCACTTAACAGTCTGAAGAAGGGTCTCGACCCAAAATGTCACCTATTTCCTTCACTCCATAGATGCTGCCTCACCCGCTGAGTTTCTCCAGCATTTTTGTCTACCTTCGATTTTTCCAGCATCTGCAGTTCTTTCTTAAACACTTAACAGAATGTTAGTTTGTAAAGTGCCGGAAGTTGACTGGGTTCAGGTTTAAATTTGCTTTCAATAAAGTTAAAGAGAGTAGATATTTGTTGCAGTTGTTTTTAAGGAGTTTTCTATTAAGTAGAACAGTATGCACTTTAAAAAATGTTTCTGACTGTCAGAGTAACCACGTTGATGAAAATAACTTGAAACTTCAATATAATCCATATGTTCTTGTTTCTCTTGCAATAAAATGGCAGCATTCCTTTCTTCCAAACTCTTTTCTAATATTGGCCCACTCAATGAACTCCTCAAAATGTAGAAACAAGGAACTGCAGATGCTGCTCTACCAAGAAAGACAAATTGCTGGTGTACTTCAGCAGGTTAGGCAGCATCCTTGGAGAACATAGATGGGTGATGTTTCAGGTCAGGACCCTCTTCAGACTGATTGCAGGGAGTTTTCAGACCCCTGCTCAACTATTCATTAAGATTATGTCCCAGCACCACTTTTTTGCTCAAATCTAAACCTTGATTCCAAAAATCTATCAGGTTTTGTCAACTACTGAGCATCCGCAGCCTTTTTGGCCAAAGAATTCCAAAGATAGTAGGCAAAGACATTTCTTCCAGCAAGATATTACGACTTTTCTTTAATTAATTTACTTTAAAATGCCCAATAAACCTGTTATTTCCTTTTCAAGGATCATCAAGCCCATATACTTGTTAAGCCCTTTGCTCTACAAAGCACATCTAAACTATCCAACTATCTGCACCAGTGACCTTCCTTGGTAACTTATTCAGCAATGTTAGCCTGTGGGTGAGTGATTTTTCTCCTTGTGCTGTCTGGTATTTGCATTCTTCACCATAACTTACTGGATCCACTTCCTAATGCTCCATTAAGTTTAAAGCAGCCCTGGCATCCAAACCTTGTTCCTCCTATCTTAATGATAATAATGATGGTGTCAAGGAAAGAAAGAATCATCATGCCTGCTTGATAATTGGTCGTTATTTTGAAAATGTTGGAGGATTGCGGTTGCTCTGGTGACATATTCTTCAGCTCTGTGAACCCTTCAGATGCGTAATAGATTTCATAATTGGCTGGTAACCCCCAAAAAGTGTGTGTAGTGTATAAATCCCAGTACGAGTGCTTTTTCAAATTGCCTGGCACATTTACTGCTCTAAGGTACAAGAGCATTTCTGCTGTGACATTTCGAAGTGAAGGGCTTGAGCATGAGCAACTGCAGACTCCTGCTTTCCCAAATGTTAATTATTATTGCTAATCCTGCTTTAGATATAGAAGCATTGCAACACACACGTGCCTGTTCTCATCATCGTGAATTGTCACCAGCATCTATAATAGAAAAACCGTGAAACGCAGCTCAAAATATTCAGCCTACCTCATTTCAGTTGACAGAGTCTGTTATTGGTGGGTACCTTTCCACATTTGAAGAGGGTACAGTGTGCAACATAGAAGGTGCAGGAGTAGGCCATTCGGCCCTTCGAGCCTGCACCACCATTCAATATGATCATGGCTGATCATCCAACTCAGTATCCTGTACCTGCCTTCTCTCCATACCCCCTGATCCCTTTAGCCACAAGGGCCACATCTAACTCCCTCTTAAATATAGTCAATGAACTGGCCTCAACTACTTTCTGTGGCAGAGAATTCCACAGATTCACCACTCTCTGTGTGAAAACAAAATTTCTCATCTCGGTCCTAAAAGACTTCCCCCTTATCCTTAAACTGTGACCCCTTGTTCTGGACTTCCCCAACATCGGGAACAATCTTCTTGCATCTAGCCTGTCCAACCCCTTAAGAATTTTGTAAGTTTCTATAAGATCGCCCCTCAATCTTCTAAATTCTAGCGAGTACAAGCCAAGTCTATCCAGTCTTTCTTCAAATGAAAGTCCTGCCATCCCAGGAATCAGTCTGGCAAACCTTCTCTGTACTCCATCTATGGCAAGAATGTCTTTCCTCAGATTAGGATTAGTGAAGATCTTGTACATCCAACCTGACAGTTATGGACTTCTAAAATCTTAATGATGACAGCCTATAATTTGTCTCATGGAGAGTAACGCATATTGGAATGCATACCTCTTGCAATCCAGATATTTTGAGAACTTGCCCACACTCGTTTAGTCAATATCCCCTCGCTTCTTGTGTTATCATTCCAACTGCCTGCAGATCCCGGTTTATAGGTTGAAGGTAGACACAAAATGCTGGAGTAACTCAGCGGGTGAGGCAGCATCTCTGGAGAGAAGGAATGGGCGACGTTTCGGGTCGAGGTCGAGACCCGAAACGTCGCCCATTCCTTCTCTCCAGAGATGCTGCCTCACCCGCTGAGTTACTCCAGCATTTTGTGTCCACCTTCGATTTAAACCAGCATCTGCAGTTCTTTCCTACACATCAGTTTATAGGTTGCTGTCCACTATGTAACTGGAGACCACTTAAAGAAATAAAGTTATTAAAAAAATTCTGTTTGCTTATCTTTTCCTTGTTTGTTGGTGCCATTTCAGTTTTGCTCATGTTATTTCCTTTTATTTCTTCATCTCTAATGAATTCTAGGTACAAAAAGTTGGGGATCAGAAGTGATGTTTGTTGGGCCAGTATTTTGGGCATCGAACATGCACAAAGCACACCGGGCCTGAGGTGATAGAAGGGTCTCGACCCGAAACGTCGCCTATTCCTTCACTCCATAGATGCTGCCTCACCCGCTGAGTTCCTCCAGCTTTTTTGTCTACCATCGGGCCTGAGATGTTAAGAGTCTAACTCCCATAGACTGACACAAACTGCTGGAGTAACTCAGCAGGACAGGCATGCAAATCCCATATGTTGATCTTGCTGCTAAACTTGTGTATCCATTTATACATGCTGGCATAGTTTCCAACTAAACCTGTTTTGTGTGTTTTGACTTGTTCCAAATTGGATCCAAAAGAATACGGACCTCTGGCTGAATTCAAACATAAACAGTTTTTCAAAACATGCAAAGTTCTACTGCGACTTGGCAGGGAGGATGCTTTTCCAGTTTATTGAATCCAGTCAAAATAACCTCCCTGCCTTAGGTTTTAATATTCTCATCCTCATGTTCAAATGCCTCCCCCCTCACTCTCTCTCTGTAACCGTATCCACTCCTGTGGTCCTCTGAAATCTCTACACTCCTCCATCTGTAGCATTTCCTTTTCAGATTGGAGGCCCGTGACCGGTGGTGTGCTGCAGGAGTTCTTGCTGTGTCCTTTGTTGTTTGTGGTGCGCGTGTGTGTGTGTATGGTTCAGTTTCGTTTATTGTCACATATACTGAGATACAGTGAAAAGCTTTTGTTGCGAGCTAACCAGTCAGCGGAAAGACAATGCATGATTACAATCGAGCCGTCCACAGTGTACATGATAATCGGAATAACGTGAATAATGATAAAGTCCAGTAAATTCCGATCAAAGATAGTCCGAGAATGTCCGATGAGGTAGATAGTAGCTCAGGACCGCTCTCTATTGTTCGTAGCATGGTTCAGTTGCCTGATAACAGCTGGGAAGAAACTGTCCCTGACTTCCCATGATTATTGACCACTGCCCCACCCTCTCTCCTCTCAGCCCCAGACAGCTGCTGCCACTAGGGTTGCCAACTGTCCCGTATTAGCCGGGACATCCCGTATATTGAGCTAAATTGGTTTGTCCCATACGGGGTTTGCACTTGTCCCGCATTTCACTGCTACTACTCGGGTCGGAGCGCCGCGTCCGGCCCCGCCTCACCCATCCCGACGTAGTGCAGCCCATGGAGTGCAGCAGCAACGCCTCGCCTGTGGCCCCGTCGGTCGGCAGCCCGGCCAGCTGTCTGACCTTCAGACCTTCGCTTACTGCCAACACCACCACCCCTCCTTCTCATGGCCGATCATCGGCTCATGAGTTGGATGGGGCGCCGGACTTTGTGCCAGCTGGGCTTTGTGTGCAGTCCAGCACCCGGGCCAACGCATCATTCATCCAGCCACGGCCGAGTCGGCCAACGAATTGCCGTCGGGAATTAGTCCCATACTTTGACCTTTTGTCCCTTATTTGGGAGTGAGGAAGTTGGCGACCTTAGCTGCCAACCCCAGAGCCCACCTTGACAAACAGTGTGTCCATGCTGCAGAGCTTGCCCTAACTGTGCAAAAGCCAATTCCAGGTGATTCCTGGCTCACTTTTGTGCCCAGGCCTTACTCCACCTGTTGATATCTTCATTGATGCCCCCATCCCAATTATCTTATGAAAACTCGCCACCAAACGCTGCAACTAGCCTTGATGTCACAGTCAAGGAGATGCAAGCGGCTAAAGTTTGGACTAGATCTCATAATGGGCTCCGGATCTCTTCTCCCCGCCCCCGTGTTATTTTATGAAGCTTTATAACACAATGGCCAGAGCTGTGAGTGAAGAGAACGTTTTGTCAGCTTTCCTGCTTTTCATTTTCAGTATGGACTCTCTGTAATGCCCCACAGTTCAAAAAGCTGGTCTGTTCTTATAAAATGCCCAGATGAGTATAGTATCATAGTACCATAGAACCATGTTGCCTAAACCGAAGTGAGAAGGAAAATGAGTAAAAGAGAATTAATTTTAAAATGTTTAAGAAGGAACTGCAGATGCTGGAAAAATCGAAGGTAGATAACAATGCTGGAGAAACTCAGCGGGTGAGGCAGCATCTATGGAGCGACGGAATAGACCCGAAACGTCACCTATTCCTTCGCTCCATAGATGCTGCCTCACCCTCTGAGTTTCTCCAGCATTTTTGTCTCCCATTAATTTTAAAATGATCACTGGTATGCATTGTAGCAAACAGCTAGGTAAGTTAACCATCCCCTGGAAATGGTGCCTTGCGTTGTGAGGATTTACTAACAAATAGTTTGTATTATGGAGTTGAAGCAACTTGAAAGCGTTCATTCCTTAGGATTAAAGCGGGCAAATTTCCTCAAGGTTTTCCTTTGTAAAATTCAAAGGAGACACTCCACAGCCCTTCATGTTTCTTTTTTGAACAAAATTCCCCATCCCTCTGGGTAGTGGTCACTAAATCCCTTTGCCCAAGGCAGTTTATGTTCACCGGGGCAGGTTTGGGCCAGATGCTGAATCTTAACTGGCACTGAACAAGCAGTGGAATAGACAAAAGTGGGGCTGAGCGTCAAAGAGCAATGATTAATTAATTGTGGAATGCAGCAAGCCTGAACTCGTAAAGCTGCATCAGCCCTGGGGAATTTTGCGCGCTGTATGTCAGCAAGCTGAAAACAACCTGCTTAAGGTAGCTGTCTCCACCTCGAGCAAGTATTTGCTTGTTCAACCCTCTCTTCCTGTTTTCTTTATCTCTCCTATTTTGTTTCATTTCCCCTTATTCGCGCTCTATTTTCTATTTTTTCCCTCTCTTTTCCGAGGATTGAAAGGTCAAATACTAGAGGGCATAGCTTTCAGGTGAGAAAGGCAAGGTGTAAAAGAGATGTGCGAGGCAAGCTTTTTACACAGAGGGTGGTGAGTGCTTGGAACACGCTGCCGTGGGGTGGTGGTTGAGGCACAATATAATAGTGGCGTTTAAGAGACCTTTAGATAGGCACATGGATATGCAGGGAATAGAGGATGTGGATTATGTGCAGACAGATAAGAGATGGTCAGTACAGGCATCGTGGGCAAAGAGACCTATTTGTGTTCTGTACTGTTCTGTGTTTAGTTTGGAGATACAGCACAGAAACAGGCCCTTCGGTCCACCAAGTCCGCGCCGACCAGTGATCCCCGTACACAACCACAATCCTACAGACTAGGGTCAATTTACAATTTTTTCTGAAGCTAAATTAACCTGCAAACCTGAACATCTTTGGAGTGTGGGAGGAAACTAGAGCACCTGGAGAAGACCCACGCGGTCATGAGGAGAACATACAAGCTCCATACAGTCAGGATGGAACCCGGGTCTCTGCCGCTGTGAGGCAGCAACTCTCCCGCCGCGCCACCACGCTGCCATGACAATGGTCGAAATCAATTTGAGATCATATTCTCAAAACTCGAGTTAGTTTGTTGCAATGACATCAGTATGCGTCCAGAGAACATGATACAACAGAACATATAATAATTGACAATTAAAAGCATTTGTCATTTGGTGAAGAGTTCATGGCAAAGGCTTCCGCGTCAAGTGGTCCATAACCTGTCGTCAAACTTTAATTGATGGCTCTCGATTTAAAAAAAAAAAAAACTGATCCATCCTCGCGGGTGACGGTCATAAATAAGTATAAGTTACAGGCTGGAGAGCGACAGTTCGATGGGAAATGGAGCATGGGGGATTGAGTATTCTGGTGAGAAATATCCCAGCATTGAGCAAAGAATCACAACGTCCAACATAATCTAAATAGCGGAGTCAGGGGATATGGGGAGAAGGCAGGAACGGGGTACTGATTGGGGATGATCAGCCATGATCACATTGAATGGCGGTGCTGGCTCGAAGGGCCGAATGGCCTACTCCTGCACCTATTGTCTATAGTCTATAATGCAGGTTGAATTATGGATGGCACTTCACACAAGATACATGGTCAAATAGGTCTGGTTTTGTAATTTGCTGAGACCAGGAGCTGCAAAATCCAAGGGTTAGGACGGACAGAGTTGATGCAATCAAACACCGTAAATTGGAGGAAATGCACCTCATATTCCGCTTGGGCAGTCTACATCCTGGGGGCTTGAACATTGAATTCTCCCAATTCTGCTAGCCCTTGCTGTCCCCTCCCCTTCATCAGCCATCTGGTTGTCTCCTCCCCTCCCCCAGCCCTCAGGCTCCTCCTCCGCCTTTTTCCTTTTTTCCTTTCTTCTCCCCACCCCCTATCAGTCTGAAGAAGGGTTTCAGCCCGAAACGTTGCCTATTTCCTTCGCTCCATAGATGCTGCTGCACCCGCTGAGTTTCTCCAGCATTTTTGTGTACCTTCAGAGTTGATGCAATCCAGACTGGCAGTCAGTTCTGTATGGTCGTCAATTATGGGCAACACCGTAGCATAGCTGGTAGAGCTGCTGCCTCACGGCACCACAGACCCGGGTTTGAACCTAAACTCAGTGTGGGGTTTGCACGTTTACCCTGTGACTGGGTTTCCACCGGGTACTCCAGTTTCATCCCTCATCCCAAAGATGTGTGGGTTCGTAGGTTAATTGGCCTCTGTAAATGTTTATATAGAGTGTAGGAAGTAGATGAGAAACTGGAATAAGATAGAACGGGTGTGGACGAGTGATCGATGGTCATCGGGCAATTCCATGCTGTGTCTCTAAATTAAACTAAACGAAAGCTGTTATCATTGTTTACTTGTATCTCACTGGTGTCTGTCATAAAAATAATTTTAAGAAAGAATTTTCGCTTTTAAATTGGAAACTCCAGAATCTTAACAAATGTCATGAAGGAATGACATGGATGTCCAGCTCAGAATGGTCTTTACCTTTTTTATTAGTCTTTCCCGATCGTGAAGGTCTATAGAAATGACCTAATAACGAGGTACGGTAACCAGGGTAAACCGGCAAAAGGCGTTCAAAGCTATGGGGAGAAGGCAGGAGAATGGGGTTGAGAGGGGAAAAAATAGATATGCTGTGATTGAATGCGGAGCAAACTCAATGGGCCGAATGGTCTAACTTTGCACCTATGTCTTATGGTGAAGGGAGTAGATTTTGAGCTGGTAGGTGAGGTACAGTGCTTTGTCCTGAATGATTACAAGTTACTAAATGCTTCTACAAGCTGGAGTGCTATCTATCAGTCTTCCTCCACCTGCACATTGGAAGTGGCTTAAATATGCTTGCAAATGGCATGCCCGACATGTAAACTCACAATATATTTAGCGCTATCTTTGTCTATTGTCCTGTTGTTTCTCCCTTCCACACACCATCAATCCCTCCCCATTTCCACTGCTCATGTTCAAGATATTTATGGCTTTTAGTCTGAGTAGTGGTGGCCAAGGATCCCAAGAACTGGAATCCACTGATGCTCCCATTTATTTGCGAGGCTTCTTGCCTGCGTGGGTGACTTCATCCACAAGAGGACATTTTCTTTGGTACGAAATATCTTTGAGCTAACCAAGAGCTCAAAGTGGTGCCTAAACTGATATTGTATTTGTTTGAAAATAGACACAAAGAGCTGGAGTAACTCAGCAGGTCAGGCAGCATCTCTGGCGAGAAGAAATGGGTGACGTTTCGGGTCGAGACCCTTCTTCAGATTTGTTTTTGTTTGAGACGGTTCACTTTCCTTGCTGTTTCTTTTGTTGATAGCTCTTTACTGGTTGAAGTTTAAATGGTGTTTTTTTTAAATATAGATACTTGCCGCTAGTTTATTGATACTCCAAACCTGTTTCGGTGTCATTTTGCTTCTGTGAATTGAAGCAATTAGCCAGGGGTGTGTTTTGTGGTTCCCATTGTGGGTTCTCTTAGGTGTGCAGAGCAAACATGAGGCACAAAGCTGTTCAATGTACTGACTTGAACAATATAACTCTAAAGAGTTTGATTTTCTTTGTCTCCCAACCCCAACGTAAACAACTGCACCACAAGATAGTTCCTCGGCAGGAGAACTGGCCACAATTGAGCTGCAGTATTGACTTTGAGGAACGGTGTGACCAGAATAAGTCAGCGTTTCAGATTTTTAATTGCATTTCTAGGCTGCTGTTTGTGGAAGAAACTAACACTTTGGGAATCTGAGGAAGAAAGAACGGTTGGAACGGAGGGACGGTTCTTGTTTCCACCTCGTTCTGGTTACGGCCCTTAGATGGTGCCTTTGAGCTTGAGAAGGGCATGGGGAGTTGATGAAGAGTGCAGTCACATTTTGGATAAGGAATGGCAGATGTTGGGAATTGAAACGATGAATGAATGACAAGTCACAGTGATATTCTTTGTTTTGCGTACACGAGGTATGCAAAGAGTGGACACATAAAGGGCACAGACAAAGTGACAAATTATCCCGCGCCAGGTCCTCCTTTGATCCCCCCTCCTCACGGCAGTTCCCCTACGCCGGGTCCTCCTATGTTCCAAACAAAACAAGTATTTTCCGTCTCCCCTGTCTGGAATAAAAGTGGTATTTTGGAAACTCAAGTATGTTTGTGGTTCAGCCAAGGCATGAATTAAAAATAGCTTGTAGTCCTCGTGAATGCAGTGCTTACCTGATCACCAAGCCCTTGGAAAGCTGCCAATGCGTTTACATGCGCTGTTGAGGTCGGTCTCTCAATACTTTAACATGTGATTGTGCAGTTATTGTAACTGCAAACTATGGTAGTAATCCAAAATAACTGGGAAAATATCCTTGAATATATAAAACGACCATGTTTTAGTTTAGTTTAGAGATGCAGTGCAGAAACAGGTCCTTCGGCCCACCAAGTCCGCGCCAACCAGCGATCCCAGCACAATTGCACTATCCTATGCACTAGGGACAATTTACAGACCTGTACGCCTTTGGAGTGTGGGAGGAAACCAGAGACCCTGGAGAAAACCCACGCAGGTAGATCAGGAGATCCCGGAGAACGTACATAACTCCTTACAGGCAGCACCCGTAGTCAGGATGGAACCCGGGTCTCTGGCGCTGCGAGGCTGCAACTCTACCGCTGCGTCACCGTGCCGCCCACTGATTCAATACTTTGAAAATAGTTCCAATTTATTGAAACATTGTTTTCCTCTTTTTTTCTCCCTCTCAGGAAGACTGCAAAGTCAAAGCCAGACGATAAACTGCCTGTGACTGAGGAGAAGAAGTTGTATTTGGATGCAGAGTATAGCTCGGCCAGGGTGTCTGATGTAGACTTGCCTCTGCTGGTTTCTTTGCCCAGTGAAATTGACCAGAATGAGTGGTTGGCAAACAACAGTAAGTATTCCTAACTCAAAGCTAAAGGTCAGCTACAAGAGAATAGTTTGGGCAGCTCTTGAATCGGGTCTTCAGATTTGCCAGGGTGTGGTGTTGATTCCCATTTAATTTTCCATGCAAAGGGACTATTGGCATTGTCCATGTTAAGTATGTTTTTTCAGTTGGGGTGAAGGAGGTGGGTGTAGAATTGGTGAGCCATTTATCTTGTCGGCTTCTCTTACATTTGTCCCATTGTTCTTTCAAGAAAGGTCGTTTCCAAAGCCCTAGAGTGTCAGTTGCTAATCTTTACCACTGAAGTAGTTCCTGTATAGAAGGACACAAAGTACTGGAGTAACTCAGCAGGTCGAACAGTCTCGACCCGAAACCTCTATTTGGATTTTGACCCGAAACGTCACGTATCCATGTTCTCCAGATATTTTGCCTGATCTGCTGAGTTACTCCAGCAATTTGTGCCCTGTGCATTAACCAGCATCTGCAATTCTCTGTTTCTAGTTCTTTTATTAAGATAGGAAGAAAATATATACTTTAAACCATGTGCTCAAGGCTGGTTAACACTCTTGACATTTGTCACATCTGGTGATTGATGTATTGATAAAAGGGTGCCAGGTGATTAAGCATGTAATTAGTATTTGCTCAAATGGAATGTAAAAAATACTGACCTGACAGGTATGAAATCAAAATTATTAATTGTTCATATAATAAAACTCTTTGGGAGGCTCTAACATTATCATCTAAAGTCAAAATTACTTTGTAAACAGTAATTGACTTTGCAATTAACATCAATATTTTAAAAGTGTTAAATGGGTAAATGAATCAAATAGTTTGCACATACCAAAATCTCTCAAACTTATATTTCTCTTTTCAAATAAGCTGCCCGATCTGAATATCCCTTTGTTTTAATTTAAAATTACCAGGATCTGTGGTGTTATGATTTTTGTTTGGCCATTTACTTGTTTTATTAGTGCTGTTTGTCAGAAGAATGTCGGCAGGACACTCCCTGCTATTCTTTGAAAGCTGGCGTGAGCTAGGTTGTGGTAGCTGGCCCAAATATCCCAGATGAAGACTTGCCACATCAGGCACAATAGTCTTGACAACATCTGGGCCAGATTAGGTGGGCTTGAATCCATACCTATCTGCTGCGGCCCAGCGGTAGAGTTGCTGCTGTTCACCGCCAGAGATCCGGGATTGGTCCTGACTACAGGTTCTGTCTGTACAGAGTTTGTACGTTCTCCCCGTGACCGCGTGGGTTTTCTCCGGTTTCCTCGCACATTCCAAAGTCGTGCACGTTTTGTAGGTTAATTGGCTTCGGTAAGTTTTAAAATTGTTCCCAGTGTGTGTAGGTTATTGAATCGGGGTGATCGCTGGTCGGCACGGACCCAGTGGGCCAAAGGGCCTGTTTCCATGCTGTATCTATAAAGACTCTGTCAAACTGTGTATAAAACCTATTTACCATAAAGTATTTTCAATTCCGTTTTTACCCTTGTGGTCGTACATTATTGTTTCCTACTTGTACCAAAAAACACAATATCCGGAGTTCAACATCAAAAAATGACTTTCCATTAACATGTAACTCCGTAGTTGTCCGCCTCTGTGTCATGGAAATAAAATTAAATGTATGATAGAAATCAAAAAGAAAACAGAAATGGAGTGACTTAATTGTGGTTAATGCTGTGGGGAGTGGATGGTTCTTTTACACAGCTTGAAACGCACAAGGAGAAAAAAATGAGGAGGTACATCCATCTGACAGGAAGAAAGCGTTTAATATTTTAAAAGCACCATTTTCGGTGTTTCTGACGGATCTCCTTCGAGTACAGACTAATGTCTTTTTTTTAAATACATTATGATCGATGTATTTGCAGCATTTTCTTTTTCTTTTTGCCCTTTCTTTTTCCTTTGTCACGTGCAATATCTTCCTTGGTCTTTCACTTGAGACTTGCTCACCAACTTGACACATCCGGCTGTTAATCGGTGCAGGCGTTTTGACCACTGCGTTCCGCACTTGCACCTGTTTTTCTTCTGCAACCCGCAATTTAGTGACCTTGCTTTGTGCGTCACCAGGGGGCCTCCGCAAGAGACTAACCTATTTCTTATATAATCTGTTTAAGAAGGAACTGCAGATGCTGGAAAATCGAAGGTAGACAAAAATGCTGGAGAAACTCAGCGGGTGAGGCAGCGTTGCCTATTTCCTTCGCTCCATAGATGCTGCCTCACCCGCTGAGTTTCTCCAGCATTTTTGTCTATCTTATATAATCTGTGTTGTTAATGCGTTCTTTTTCTCGATGATGGGACACTAACCAAGAACGGAACTGGAAACTCCCCCCCCCCCCAGCCTCTTCCTGCAGGCACTCAATCCATTCAAGTGCAATATTGATTTCCCATTCTATTGCTCTGTGCAATTGTGAGCACTCATTAAAGACATGCTGGCTTCTTGGCTGCAATGCAATAATTTAAATTAATGGCCAGTGGATTCACTGCACTGTTCACTGAGTTGTCGACACCATCATCATTCTCTGTGCTGCGACTGAGCAATGTGCGCTGACGTGCAAAATATAAAAGAACGACAATTGATCACGCATTCCCTGCCTGACTTCCTGGATATAAATACTCGCCATGTTGTCGCACTGAGTCATTCAGACTAGAAGGTGCCAGGTCTTCATAGGATCTGCAGAGTTATGTGACCATTGATGGGTTCACCGGGCAGCTCGGTGGAACAGCGGTAGAGTTGCTGCCTCACAGCGCCAGAGACCCAGCTTCAATCCTGACTACGGGTGCTTGTCTGCACGGAGTTCTCCCCATGACCTGCGTGGGTTCACCAATGAAACCTAATGATCGGACTTAGTGTTTCTGACTTGAATCTTGAACCCTATTAATTTTATTGCAGGCAGGGTTTTGGGGTGACATAGTAAGTGGAAAGATGATATTTCCCTCAGAGTTAGTGAAGGAGCATCTTTTGCAAGCTCTTGCACATTGGTGCCTAGAAATTGGAACTATGTGTGCCCCCTTTTTAGGTGCAGATTGCCCGTAAAACTATTTTCCAGGCATTAGATTAAACTATTAGACTATATATAATAGTTATTTGTATATAATATATGAATCGTGTGAATATATAAATTCATGTGAATGAATATTTGTTTGTAGCTCATTCATAACAGCAGCATTACGTCAGCTGTAGCTGTTTGCCCAGCAGACGATTTATTCCGAAGACAGACACAAAATGCTGGAGTAACTCAACGGGACAGGCAGCATCTCTGGAGAGAAGAAATGGGTGACGTTTCGGGTCGAGACCCTTCTTCCGTCTAAAGAAGGGTCGTGACCGGAAACGTCACCTATTCCTTTTCTCTGGAGCTGTTGCGTTGCTGCAGCATTTTGTGTCTGTCTTCAGTGTAAGTCAGCAAGTGCTGTTCCTTGCTACACAGATAATTTGTTGCTCTAGAATGCAGCATCTGCCGACTCTCGTGCCTGCATGCATTGATACATCTCAGCATTGTTTTCTGGATGCGGGAGGTTTTATTGAGGGGGGAATAAGCGAACAGAGCATTGTAATTAAAATAACTGATTTGGACTGTAATGCTCTGCCTCATTCTTAATCCTAATTGCTTTTATTAATAGCGATGACATTTTTCAATCACATAAACCTGCAGTACAGTGCCGTCTCTGAGTTCTGCACAGCGGAGACCTGCCCTGCGATGAATGCCTGCAACACGTAAGTGCGTTTCACTCATTAAACGGTCATGTGCTACATATTTAAGTGTTCATTGAGTTCAATCCCCAGAGGGCGAGAAGAAGAAATGTGGAGGTGTGAGCTGCTATCGCAGACAAAGCTGAGGCCCAACTCCACCCATCACCCTCCAGCTAATCTCTCCCTACATCAACCCCCTCCCCAGCCAAGTTCCATCATTGCCCTCCTGCACCTGGCAGCCCCAGTCTCACCCCTTCCTCTTGCCTCTGTATACAGGCTACATTCCCTCTACACTCCAAATCTCAATCCAAAAACCTGGCTATTCCTTCGTCTCCACAGATGTTGCTGGACCCGCTAAGTTCATCCAACAATTTGTTTTACATTTAACATTCATGAACCTTTTTATTAAAAAAAAAATTTTTTTTTAATCAGTTGTCAACACTGATACCAGGTTTCATTTCATATTTATTTGATTACTTGAATTTAAATTTTCCATTTGCCAGTGTGAGGATTTGGTCTCAGCTCTGGGACTTCCAACTCTAGTGTAGTAACATAACTACAATGTTACCAAACCTTTCCAAGCATTCAACTGCTCCCACAAATATAATAATAAATACGTGAGATCTCGAGCTTGACAAACAAAGGTTCGAGACCAAAGTGGCTCGGCCACAAGATGGCGCCACAATAGACACAAAAAGCTGGAGAAACTCAGCGGGTCAGGCAGCATCTCTAGAGAAAAGGAATAGGCGACGTTTCGGGTCGAGACCCTTCTTCAGACTCATGATTCACTCTGAAGAAGGGTCTCAACCTGAAAATCCGCTTATTCCTTCTCTCTAGAGATGCTGCCTGACCCGCTGAGTTACTCCAGCTTTTTAATGTCTATTTTCGGTGTAAACCAGCATCTGCAGTTCCTTCCTGCTGATAATAAATATAACATCACACAAAACATTTGGATGGTAAGAGTGCCGGTGAAGCGCATGTTATCTTACTGCCATCTGTCCGATCATTAATAATGCTAACTTAAATTCTACTTGTTTCAACTTGTCCGACAACTTGCTTGGCTGAATACCTTGTAGAGCTCCCCAGGGACTTAGGAGCTGAGCAAGCCAGTATAAGTCTCCTGTTTGATATGTGTCAATCTCAGCTGGATAGTGCGACAAGAATTATCGGCCTTTGTACTGCTGGATAGTTACCTGTGAGCAATTCTGATGGCAATTATCACACCTCCAAAAAATCTAGGGATTTTGTAAAATTGCAAGACTGAGAACAATTTCATTTTTAAACAAAGGGTATAATACATGACTTGCCTGACATGCAGGAAAATTGTAATCAAATAGCATATATATTTTCGTCAAAACCTTTCTGCAATGACAGAGCTTGCTGTAATACTTTTTTCAGAGTAGAAACATACTACCACAGGCCAGTGAATGTGTAATGGCTATTTCAACTACAGCATGGTGAGGCTAATCTTCCACGTTGTAATTTGTTTCCTTTGCTACAGTCAGTACTTCTGGACAGATGAGCGGGGGAAGAAGATAAAATGTACCGCACCGCAGTATATTGACCTAGTGATGACTCACATCCAAAAACTACTGACTGATGAGGAAATCTTCCCTACCAAGTATGGTGAGTTTTTTTCCAAATGAGTCGCTGCCTTACAGCGAATGCAGCGCCGGAGACCCGGGTTCCATCCCGACTACGGGTGCTGTCTGTATGGAGTTTGTCCGTTCTCCCCGTGACCTGCGTGGGTTTTCTCCAAGATCTTAAAAATAGTGGAGTCAGGGGATATGGGGAGAAGGCAGGAACGGGGTACTGATTGGGGATCAGCCATGATCACATTGAATGGTGGTGCTGGCTCAAAGGGCCGAATGGTCTACTCCTGCACCTATTGTCTATTATCTTCGGTTTCCTCCCACACGCCAAAGACGTGCAGGTTTGTAGGTTAATTGGCTTGGTAAATGTAAAAAAAGGTTGTCCCTAGCGGGTGTAGGATAGTGTTAATGTGCGGGGATCACTGGTTGGCGCGGACCCGGTGGGCCGAAGGGCCTGTTTCCGCGCTGTATCTCTAAACTAAACTAAACTTTAAAAGTTAGAAAGAACACTTCCACCTGTTAACTTGTCCAAAGTCAAATGAGAAACTGGTCTTCTTTCACTCAGTCACTATCTACCTCAGAATTCTCTGCATCCAGAGGTCAATTCTCTGGATGCTTTCAAGAGGGAGTTAGGTAGAGCTCTTAAAGATAGCGGAGTCGGGGGATATGGGGAGAAGGCAGGAACGGGGTACTGATTGGGATGATCAGCCATGATCACATTGAATGGCGGTGCTGGCTCGAAGGGCCGAATAGCCTACTCCTGCACCTATTCCAAAGACTGGCAGCGTGGTGTTCAGACAACAACCTCATCCTAAACACCACAAAAACAAAGGAAATGATCATAGACTTCCGTAAGAACAGTGCAGCCCCCAAACCCCTATTCATCAATGGGGACTGTGTGGAAAGGGTCTCAGACTTCAGATTCCTGGGCACACAAATTACGGAGGATCTCTCCTGGACTACAAACACCACCACAGCAGTCAAGAAGGCCCAGCAGCGACTCTACTTTCTGAGGATCCTCAGGAAAAACAACCTGGAGGAGAAGCTGCTGGTGTCCTTCTACCGCTGCTCCATCGAGAGTGTGCTGGCGTACTGTATAACCACATGGTATGCCAGCTGCTCTGCAGCGGACAGGAGAGCCCTTCAAAGGGTCATCAACACCGCACAAAAAAATCACTGGCTGCCCACTGCCCTCCCTGAAGGACATCTTCAGCTCTCGCTGCCTTGGCAGGGCAGCCAACATCCTGAAGGACCCTTCCCACCCTGGACACAACCTGTTCCACCTGCTGCCCTCTGGCAGACGGTACAGGTCTTTCAAAACTCGCACAAACAGACTCAGAGACAGCTTCTGCCCCATAGCCATATGTGAACTTAACAATGCAAAATAAGAAATAACACTCACATTCAACTGAATGGTTCTACCTCAGCTGCTATTGTTATTTAGCTGTAATTTTTCTTTTTATATGTATATTTTTGTACCCTTTCTTATATATCTAAAATTGCTCTTGTGAATCGCACCGTGGAATTGACTTTTAAATGTCATTGTACCATAGTGCAATGACAATAAAGAGATTACTTACTACTATTGTCTATTGTCTACTGTCCTTACTCTCCCCTAACTAATATGTATCCTAAGCTGCACATCACTGCAGAGCAGATTATGTGTTAATTATCACATTGCTGTTTCCAGGAGATTGTTGTACACAATTTGGTAATGATACTTCAACAATGACTAACCTTTAGATGAGCTCCATGAACAAAAGTGCTGTTGTGATATCCACAGTTTCTGAATGGTGCCTCAATAATGTCAATCTGCTATATTGTGACTTTCGGTGGCACAATACAGGTACTGCCGAACTTACGTAAGAGTCGCCTTCCATGAACCTTTGCGCACGTCAGATTTTAGGCGTCGGAATCACCATCCCCCCCCTGCCCGAAATAACTCTGCTGAGCGTGAAGAAGCCAAAACATCACCTACCCATGTTATCCTGAAGTAGACAAAAGTGCTGGAGAAACTCAGCGGGTGCAGCAGCATCTATGGAGCGAAGGAAATAGGCGACGTTTCGGGGCCGAGACCCCTTCTTCAGACTCAGACTTATCCTGAGGTGCTGCCTGGCCCGCTGAGTTACTCCGGCACTTTGTGTCCCTCGCTGGGATATTACATGTCTCATGGCTGCGTCAGGGGCACTTTCTGCAGCGTGCGGCATTCTGGGTAAGCACCACCGCCATTGCCGGCTTGTTTCCGATGTAAACTTGAGAGATCGTACAGTGTTGTGGAAATGACAAACTGCCTGAAGTGTTTACGTAAGTTGCCTCTTGCGTAAGTCGGGGAGCATCTGCAGTTCCTTGACAAAATTAGAATAGTTTGTATGCTTGAGGTTCGTCTTTGTATCATACTTTTTATTTTTTGTGTAATCCACTGCCTCGGGCTACTGCTAGTGAATCAGTCATCAACCAAAATATGCCGACATTTCCAAATGCTTCTTTTATTCACATATTGAAAGGAAGAAATGTGTTTTGTTCTGCATCATTTGACAAAAGATGCCCAGGAAATAGGTTTGAGGTGGGAGGGGAAAGATTTCATAGGAATCAGAGGGGCAACTTTTTCCACACACAGGGTGGTGAATATATATGGAATGATGAGCTGTCGAAGATGGTAGTTGAGGCAGAAACTATAACAACATTTGAAAGACATTTAGACAGGTACATGTATAGGGAAGGTTTAGAGGGATATGGACCAAACGTGGGCAGGTGGGACTAGTGAGGCTGGAGTACCTTGATTGGCATGGGCAAGTTGGGCCGAAGGGCCTGTTTCCATGCACAATGACTCTATGACCTGCCAACAACCTATATAATAATAATAATAATAATATAATAATATATTTTATTGTCATTGCACAGAGGTACAACGAGATTTGGTATGCAGCTTCCATCCAATGTAATAACTTAATTAGCTAAAAAATAACTTAATTAGCTAAAAATATTCATGAGTTCATCAGTGATAGGAGCAGAATTAGGACATTCGGCCCGTCAGGTCTACTCCGCCATTCAATCATGGCATCATGGCATATTGTGTCAGTGCATGTGACTGTCCGGAAGAACCCTCCTGAAACTGTCTCCCATTTTTCCCGACAGGTAAAGAGTTCCCGAGTACCTTTGAGTCGCTCGTTCAGAAGATCTGTCGCTACCTGTTCCACGTTGTTGCTCACATCTACTGCGCCCACTTCAAAGAGGTGGTGGCCCTGGAACTGCACCCACACCTCAACACTTTGTACACGCACTTTCTCATCTTTGTCAGGGAGTTCAATCTCGTCGACCCCAAGGAGACGGCCGTGATGAGGGACTTAACGGATGTTCTCCTGAGCGGTGCGCCTCAGCCCCAGAACCACGTCAACCACAGATGAGCTGACGGCCGCTGCACATCCTGGGCGTTAGAAATATTTTCTTTAGTGGAAAGAATAATAGCTTCAACGATCATGTTGCCCATGGCAATGCTGAAGTGAAACGTGACCAACAAATCAGTTAATCCAACTGGCCCAAAATGGTGGCCACGTTGAACCCGCCCTGGAGTAAGTACTACAGTTATCCCCTCTAACAGCCTCTCTGAATGCCATCTTTGTCGAACAATATTAAGCTCCAGGTAGAGCTACTTGGCCCCTCTAATACGCGCCACCACTCCACCCCTTTAACTAACCCAGAGCGTGTGTGTGCGCGCGATGGGATCCCTCGCCTCCGCAGAAGAATTGCCATAACTCGCTTGCTGCCAGTTCTGAACGCTGCCAGCACTCATGAACGAACTGGCGTTGCTCCACGCCAACGACGAAGCCTCCAGTTTCTTTAAACTGGATCTTCCCGTGCCCAGAGGGTGGCACAGCCGGTGCAGATCTGCGGGCAGAGCAAAAATGCAAGTGGTGAGATCCTTGGGTGACGGGGGCGGAATGAATATAAAGACTTCCGTTGTATAGGTGTGGGTTTTTTTTTTGTTCTTAATAGTTCTGGGTTCCTGGGGTAATGTTCAGAGCCGAGCTGGAGGCAGCTTCTGCTTAAGGGACACGCTGCTATTCCTGCCCCTTCCTCTTTTTATTCCTTATATATCATTTTTTGGTGCCATCATGTGAGCTCTTTCGAGGAAAATCTAGACGTCTAGATTCTAGAGTAACAGTTCAGAGGTTTCTTCCCATGGCTTGTTTTATTTCCTGCATGAAATCTTCCCGAGCTATCCACTGGTCCACCACTATTGGTCATGTAACCTAAAAAAAAAATCTTCCCCCCCCCCCCCCCCAGAAATATAGTTTCACTCCCTTTTGATGTGAATATTTGTTCTGATTGAGGTAGAATAACCCTGAGCTTTATATTACGGACAACTGCTCTGAGGCTTAATTAGTTGTAGAACGCAGACCCCCCCTCCCAACTCCGTGCCTTGGTATCGGGTAGCTGCTGCTGCTACGGTGTGGCATTTTACCACCTCCCGCTCACCATTAGTGAGGTTGTTGGGTGCCGCCCAGTTCGTTCAGCTGCAGCTGGTGGGTGCTCTGGGCCAGGTTCCGGGGGTGACCGTTTGAGACTGCTGAGAGTTCTTTTATTTTTGTATTAATGTACTACACTACTGACCTGGGAGTGATGCGATGGGCCGATGAAGTGATTCTGCTGACGAGTGATCAAGGACCGTGCGTGTGAGTTGCCTCCCGCCTGTGCCTCTGGGTTTGCAACGTGTTTGTATGAGTTTTGCTTCTTGTCCCTGCATGGCTGGGATTCAAGTTGACACTTAGCACGATGGCGTTTAAAAACAGCGCCTGGGTGGGGCGTGGGTATAGGTGCAAGCCTTTCCACCTGGGTTACATCTGGATGCTTTGGTGTGAGAGGTGGCGTGGATGGGAGTAGTGGGGAAATGGTCAAGAAACATTTTTTTTGTTGGTTTTGAATGCCATAATCTTATTAAGATTGTGAGCGACAGACTAATTGAAGCCAGCGGAACTTCTTGTTTGGCTGGGACCCACTATAGTCACAGAGGAGGTGAGGATCTAATGGACAGTAGCTTCTGCAACTTTACGCGGTATTTTCCTGAGATTTCAAAAGGCCTTTAAAATACATTCAATGAGTCTCCCCTATTTTACTATTTTCTTTTTCCTGTCATGAATCATTAGAAAAGAACATTTCATTTGCTTTGAAGATAGACACAAAAAGCTGGAATAACTCAGCGGGTCAGGCAGCATCCCTGGAGAAAAGGAACAAGGTGACGTTTCGGGTCGAGACCCTTCTTCAGACTGAGAGTCGGGGCGAAGGGAAACGAGAGATACAGACGGCGATGTCGAGAGAGAGATAGAGAATGAAAGATGTGCAAAAAAGTAACGATGATCATGGAGAGAGGCCATTGTTAGATGTGTGTTAGGTGAAAACAAGTTACAGACAAAGACTCAACAAGAAGGCTTTGAAGCTGGTACGCCTTGGGTGGAGGAGGGATGGAGAGAGAGGGGGGGGGGGGTATGCAAGGGTTACTAGAAGTTAGAGAAGTCAATATTAACACAGCTGGGTTGTAAGCTGCCCAAGCGAAATATGAGGTACTGTCTGACCCGCTGAGTTACTCCAGCTATTTGTGTCTATCTTCGGTTTAAACCAGCATCTGCAGTTCCTTCCTACACATCTCATTTGTTTTGTCAGGTTTCTGTGAGGTGGCCTTTGTGTGAACTAGCTAGGCCAATCCCACTAGAGCAGCGTTGCAGCGAGCAGTGTTGTGACGTTAGTGTCTATCATTGTAAAAACCCACCCATTTTCCTTCAATCTGAAGTGGGACCCAGATTTTGCGTTTGGGCTAAAATTGGAATCCACTGAAGTCAATGAAATTTGCCAATGCTTTGTCTGCTGGTCTGGAAAGTTTTTTTGTTTTCACTGGCTGTGATTAGGGGTGTACACACACAAACCAATACCACGTTGGTGTAACTTGTACTCTGGGAAAGAAATCAGTGACCAGGGATGAGCAAATCAGCTATTATTGTAATGACAACTCTTGGTGTTTGAAGCTGTGATGGTGACACACGACTCTCAGTAAGTCGACAGTGAAGAACTCATTAGGTCATAAGTGATAGGAGCAGAATTAGGCCATTCGGCCCATCAAGTCTACTCCACCATTCAATCATGGCTGATCTATCTCTCCCTCCCAACCCCATTCTCCTGCCTTCTCCCCATAATCCCTGACACCCGTACTAATCAAGAATCTATCTATCTCTGCCGTAAAAATATCCACTGACTTGGCCTCCACAGCCTTCTGTGGCAATGAATTCCACAGATTCACCATCCTCTGACTAAAGAAATTCCTCCTCATCTCCTTCCTAAAGGAATGTCCTTTAATTCTGAGGCTGTGACCTCTAGTCCCAGAGTCTCCCACTAGTAGAAACATTCTCTCCACATCCACTCGATCGAAGCCTTTCGCTATTCGATACGTTTCCATCAGCTCCCCCTCATTCTTCTAAATTCCAGCGAGTACAGGCCCAGTGCCGACAAACGCTCATCATATGTTAACTCTGTCTCGGGAAGGGAAATCTGTGCAATCCTGGTAAAACTGACCAGGTGAGATGTCTACCCTTGTCCCTCGCTGGGAGTGGCTGCCGCAGGTTGCATTTATATTTTTTGTTTCCACCACTTTTAAAGGACAGAACAGTGAAATGACATTTTAATGACATTTACCGTAATTTCCTCCTCGGTAAGGCTATCTTTAGGGTGACCATAAGATATTTAAGAACATCCGCAGCAGCTATATAAAAAAAAAATGACTGCTAGTAGTTTTTTGTTTCTTTTCCTCTTGAGTTCAGATACTATTTATGTTGGCATGCTGTCTTTCTTTTCCCTCTGTTTTCATTGGAACAGAAAACAGTCCCGGGGAGTGAGTGACGAGCTATGAACTCAGAGCATCCATGAGCACCATTTTACCTTTGCATATTACGCTACAATAGGTCTAGGAGGATTGTAATTCGGAATGTTAGGAGTACAGCAGCTAGCAAGTGCTTTCTCTTTGCAAAACCTGTTGGGGGGGTTTTCTTTTAAAAAAGCAAACCTAGGTGACAGCGTGGTTGATTCTGGAGGATGTAGGTTTGCTGTGTACAGCAGGCCCACTGAGACAGCCTCAGGACAAGCACAAGGGAAGCGAGTAGTTCCTAGGTCCCTCTCCTAAAATGGATGGCTGTTGCCATCTCAAGCGAGAAGCAGTTGAAAGGAAGAGGTTTGGGGAGGGGAGGAACTGTCTGCTTTGGGTGTAGGAAAGGTTTTTGCAGCTTGGGTATCTCAACATGTTTTATTTTTTGTGTGGTAGAGGGTCGGGGAAAAGACAATTTACACGTCAATTGTAGGAGCAGTGAGGACAGAACACTTGAGGCGAGATTGCAAAGCAAAAATCCGTGTCTGGCTGAATTCACGAGAGCTGCAGCAGGAATGACTGAGTTATGTTGCCTGACGCCACGGTTTTATTGTGTTGTATTGTGCATGATAACCTCCCTTCTGGGCCCACTGTGCGTTTTAGCTAGTGCAGGACTTTCGTGTTAAACTTTTAAATTTGTTTTTAATTTATGTGCCGAGCTGAGGTCTTGGTCACCTCCAGTTTAAATTCCATTTGGAATATTTTGGAGGACCTAGAACTTACCAGTAGTCGCAGGCTGTGTGTGAGATGGCGTGCATGGCCAGTGTAGTCATCTCAGTTACGGGTCAAAGACAGGATGGATATAGACCACGTTGAACTGCTAATATAATCTGGAGTGATCTGCAGTGAAGCCAGTCTCGGGCGTTCTGAAGCCCAGCAGACTTTCTTTTGGATAGCAGACTTTTGAAGCGTATGAATGCTTGGATCCGGTGTCCGGGTGGTGTTCACTGCCAGGCTGCTTGGCTGGATGGAGCCCTTGACCTGCGATGTGAGTTGAGCTCCCTCCCTTCCCTTCCCCCCCAGCACGGCTGGCTTTGGGTACACACAGGCAGCAAGCGAACAGGATCACCTCATTCTCGAAGGAAAGCACCATTCTTGATCTCACTGGCTCAGCTAATGGAGCGTTGATGTAAGGATTTATTTCGCCTTTGAACTGGAATAATCTGATTTCTCCTGCTGATTACTTCTCGAAACCTTTGCGCAGCAGTATAACGAGACAGAGAGGCAAGCTGCAGCCTATTTTTGTTTCATATAATTTGATTTGATTTCTTGTAGACATTTGATTTTATTCCTTTGTCGTGAGGGACCTTTGATTATTGGACGGTTGTGAAGGGAGTCGTTCACAGGGGCACTCTGACACACTTAATGATTGGTGAACAGGAAAGTGTGCATACAAGCTGTCTGCTCCAAACCAAAAGCAAAGATATGATCTTTGACCAAAAGGGATGTCTTCAGTTCAATGTACAACTGATGGTGCTAGCTTGTTGCTGTAATGAGTTGTTAATTTATGGGAAGCCCTCTAATAGTCTGTCAATACTGGATGTAATATAACTTCTTAATATCTCACATTGCATTTCACGACAAGAAATCGTAAAATAAAAGAATAACATTTACTGAATGTCTGTGCCTTTTGTTTGTCTTTTTTAAACAAATTTCCGTATTTATAATCCGGCTGTTTGATAGATTTGCATCTTCTGAATGTTCCTGCCCCATGTTAATGTTAGAGGTGTAATATAATGCGAAAGAGCAACCCAGTCAATGATTCATCATGTGTTGACGTAACAGGGAAAAACCTGCACCCTTAAAGGGATAGAACATAGAAAATAGGTGCAGGAGGAGGCCATTTGGCCCTTGGAGCCAGCCCCGCCATTCATTGTGATCATGGCTGATCATCCCCAATCAATAACCCGTGCCTGCCTTCTCCCCATATCCCTTGATTCCACCAGCCCCTAGAGCTCTATCTAACTCTCTCTTAAATCCATCCAGTGACTTGGCCTCCACTGCCCTCTGTGGCAGGGAATTCCACAAATTCACAACTCTGGGTGAAAACGTTTTTTTCTCACCTCAGTCCTAAATGGCCTCCCCTTTATTCTAAGACTGTGTGGCCCCTGGTTCTGGACTCGCCCAGCATTGGGAACATTTTTTCCTGCATCTAGCTTGTCCAGTCCTTTTATAATTTTATATGTTTCTATAAGATCCCCCCTCATCCCTCTAAACTCCAGTGAATACAAACCTAGTCTTTTCAATCTTTCCTCATATGACAGTCCCGCCATCCCAGGGATCGATCTCGTGAACCTACGCTGCACTGCCTCAATCACAAGGCTGTCCTTCCTCACATTAGGAATCTAGCATGCATCGCCTAAATTATATTACAGATTTTTATTAGCATCAGGTATTTGCGTGGCATCATCATGCTTGCTTTTTCACTGAGAGCCACCAACTGTTTTAATGATTCCTGTATCATATCCTGTCATTTCTGAGCATTGGGTGCCACGGTAGAGTTGCTGCCTCACAGCGCCAGAGGCCCGGGTTCGATCCTGACTACGGGTGCTGTCTGTACGGAGTTTGTATGTTCACCCCGTGACCTGCATGGGCTTTCCCCGGTTTTCTCCCACATGCCAAAGACGTGCAGGTATGCAGGTTAATTTGGCTGCGGTAAAAAATTGTAAATTGTCCCTAGTGTGCGGGGATCGCTGGTCGGTGCGGACTCGGTGGGCCAAAGGGCCTGTTTCCGCGCTGTATCTCTAAACTAAACTAAACCACTGTGTGGTGTTTGCCTGCACCACACTGGCACAGTAAGACTGTTTTGCATTCCACCAGTGTGTAGTTGAAATTTGTGCGGTTTGAACTTTGCTTATAATAAAATTAGAAAAATTAGCCCGACAATTCTCGTATATGACTTTATTTGTTAATTTAAACTAGCCCACTAAATTCATATACAAATTTACAGGTTTGTTCAATTGATGAAGTATTATATTGATGGAGTTGAAGAAAATAATTATGGCGGTCAAAAAATCCCAGTTTGCATGTAAGCGTCCCGCTGTTGTCAAGTCTTCTGGAGCAGACTAGTAATTCTTTGAGTGCAGTGCAGTACCTCTGGAACAGATGGTACAGCATATTCAGCTTTACTGCATATTATAACTTAAAACATAATAAACACACACATGGACATTGTGTACATACAAGCATTCAACGTACCGAACTATAACCTGGAAGGAGTATTAGAGGAAAAAAAAATATTGGTGGCAGATTCACACACGGAAGAATAAATGCTTTGTTTTTTTCCAGCCTTGAGTTTAAACGTCCACTCTCTGATGTGCAAACCTTCCCCCAGCTAAGCCCAACTACTAGTGTTGAGGAAAGGTTTAGTCTTCTGAGCTACCAGTGTTGCTGTCAAATGTTTTTAGGGAGTGGGGCGAGGTGGGGGGGGGGGGGGGGGGGTTTGGAGGACTTGCTGTTGGGACTGTGTAGATTTTCTTCCCTTTGACCCGATCCCCAGGTACCTCAGTCTCTACCAATAGATGTAACGTAGATAAGATGGTGGCATTTAAGAGACTTGGATGTACAGGGAATGGGAGGATATGGATTATGTGCAGGCAGATATGAGTTGCTCTGGGCAAAATGTTTGGCACAGGCGTTGTGGGCCGCAGGGCTTGCTCCTGTGCTGTGCTGTTCTATGTAATGGGTGGGTGTGGGGTGGGGTTGAGTGAGTGGGGTGGGGGGGTAAGTGGGTGGGGGTGGGTTGGGGGGTATGGGTGGATGGTGGGGGTGGGGGGTGGGTGGGTTGGGGGGTGGATAGTGGGGGGGGGTTGGGGGTATGGGTGGATGGTGGGGGTGGGGGGTGGGTGGGTTGGGGGTATGGGTGGATGGTGGGGGTGGGGGGGATAGGATGGGGTTGTGGGAGGGGATGGGTTGTGGGAGGGGATGGGTTGTGGGGGTGCTGGGTGGATGTTGTGGGGGGGCTGGGGCTAATGGTTGACAGCGTGGAGAGGAGAATGGAGGTTCTATTTCGGCAGCAACCTGGGTTATGGTCAAGGTGAAATGCTTCAATTGTCCAAACCAGACCATTCGCTTCTGGTCTAATGGAGGGCACATTCACAGGACTGCAAATCGCTAGGGGAAAGGTAAGGTTTGATGGGCCAAATAGCCTCCCCCAGGGGTTCAGTTTATGACCTGTTGCCTTAGCCTTGGAGCAAGAAGGGATTAGCTTCCCACTCCAAACACTGGCTTCCTTCGTGATTTCTGGAGCTTCCCGCAAAAATCCACCGGAAATCCTGAGGGGAAAAGGGCAGAGCAGAGCAGGGCAATTTAGAGAAACCCCGGAAGGATAAGGTCGTGTCACAAAAATCCCTGGGGTCTCCGAGATATTCCAACAATCTAATTTACTTAGATAGAGCTGTTAAAGATAGTGGAGTCAGGGGATATGGTGAGAAGGCAGGAACGGGGTACTGATTGGGGATGATCAGCCATGATCGCAGCGAATGGCGGTGCTGGCTTCATGGGGCTGAATAGCCTACTCCTGCACCTTTTATCTAGGGCCTATAGTTAGTGGTCAATCTCAATTATAGAAAATAGGTGCGGGAGTAGGCCATTCGCCCCTTTGAGGCAGCATCGCCATTCAATGTGATCATGGCTGATCATCCACAGTCAGTACCCCGTTCCTGCTTTCTCCCCATATCCCTTGATTCAGTTAGCACTCAGAGCTTTATCTATCTCTCTCTTGAATACATCCAGTAAATTGGGCCTCCACTGCCTTCTGTGGCAGAGAATTCCACAGATTCACAACTCTCTGGGTGGAAAGAAACAGGGAAAGTATTCTGGGTAGACAAAAATGCTGGAGAAACTCAGCGGGTGAGGCAGCATCTAGATACTTTTGTTTAAGAAGGAACTGCAGATGCTGGAAAATCGAAGGTAGACAAAAATGCTGGAGAAACTCAGCGGGTGAGGCAGCATCTAGATGCTGCCTCACCCGCTGAGTTCCTCCAGCATTTTTGTCTACCTTCGATTTTCCAGCATCTGCAGTTCCTTCTTAAACAAAAGTATTCTGCGTGTTCATTGGGGGAATCCTCTCTGCCCGCATCTCCTATCTTCAGCCTCCTGCTTACCGTCCAGCATAATGCAGGGAGGGTCAGATTGAGGTGGATGCATGAACCTTTGGTCTCCATGCCGAGTAGATAAAGCCCACCCAACAAGGACCTCTGTGGAATTCTCTGCCTCAGAGGGCGTTGGAGGCCGCCTCTCTGGATGCTTTCAAGAGGGAGCTAGATAGGGCTCTTAAAGATAACGGAGTCAGGGGATATGGGGAGAAGGCAGGAACGGGGTACTGATTGGGGATGATCAGCCATGATCACATTGAATGGCGGTGCTGGCTCGAAGGACCAAATGGCCTACTCCTGCACCTATTGTCTATTGTCTATTGACCAGCGAGGGAGAGGGTGGAATTGGGAAGGAGCAGTATTTGGAGGAGGGGGGGGGGGTTGAAAGATTTTCAAATGGTATGAATGTTTCTGATGTTTGTGCTGAGTGAGTAATCTCTGCATTGATCAGGGGGATTCCACCATGCCATCTTGACCCACCAGGTCTCAACGGGAACGGCTCATTCTGGTTGGCGTGGAGATCGATGGTGAACTCTCTTAACTTGTGAAGAAGGTCTCTGTTATCCGCATTGGTTACCAACAACTATTGAAATAAATATTGAAATAAATATGAAAGTACACTAGGACCCCCCCCCCCCCCCCCCCCTCCCCAGCTCATCGAATTCTGTTGATGCTCTTGCTCCAGCCTGCATTGGAATGGTTACTATTTCAGGGACTGACTTGAGGCAGCAACTGAAGAAGGGTCTCGACCCGAAACGTCGCCCATTCCTTTTCTCCAGAGATGCCGCCTGTCCCGCCGAGTTACTCCAGCATTTTGTGTCCAGTGTAAACCAGCATCTGCAGATCCTTCCTACACAGACAGATCCAGTCATGGTCTGCATCTTGCTTTTGCCCAGAGCCCTCAACATCCCTCTTTTAACAAAACTCAAAATGGCTGGAGTAACACAGCCTGTCAGGCCTCATCTGTGGAAGGAATAGACAGGCGATGTTTTACATCGGGACCCTTCTTCAGACTGTCCATGTTCTCCAGAGATGCTACCTGACCCGCTGAGTTACTCCAGCACTCTGTTTCTTGCTCCAGATTCCAGCATCTGCAGTTCCTTGCGTCTCCATTTATTTTTAAACATCCCCAATGGGATTAGCGTCGTTTGTGCCTTAAATTGAACAAAGAGGGAAATCAAATGGAGTCTAAAACACAGCAACTCACCGTGGGAAAACTTCAGGCTTGTACCACCGCTCCCACGTCATAGTGATATGGCGTGGAAACAGGCCCTTCGGCCCAACTTGCCCACACTAGCCAACATGTCCCAGCTACACTAGTCCCACCTGCCCGCGTTTGGCCCATATCCCTCCAAACCTGTCCCTGTTGGGATAGTCGCTGCCTCAACTACCTCCTCTGGCAGCTTGTTCCATGCACCCACCACTCACTGTGTGAAAATATTACCCCTCAGGTACCTATTAAATCTTTTCCCCTTCACCTTATGTCCTCTAGTCCTCGATTCACCTACTCTGGGCAAGAGATAGATGTCATGTTATTCTCCTTTATCCACCATTTTGCCTATTTCTTTCTTCTACTGTTGCAGCCCTGTGGCTCGAAGGGGAAAATGTGAGGGGGAAAAAATGAGCCTTTTGGAAGTTGTAGGACTGCTCTGGGATTCCATCAGACCATGACTTAGAGTGCCCTGTGTTCCCAACATGGGCACCAGAAAATAGACACAAAATGCTGGAGTAACTCAGCGGGACAGGCAGCATCTCTGGATGGAAGGAATGGGTGACGTCTTGGGTCGTTTTAAGACCTGAAACGTCACCCAATCCTTCTCACCAGAGATGCTGCCTGTCCCGCTGAGTTACTCCAGCAGTTTGTGTCCATCTTCGAGGAAAACCAGCGTCTGCAGTTCCTTCCAACACAAAGGCGCCAGAGCCAGACTTAGAGTCATAGAGTGATACAGTGTGGGAACAGGCCCTTCGGCCCAACTTGCCTACACCGGCCAACATGTCCCAGCTACACTAGTCCCACCTGCCCGCGTTTGGTCCATATCCCTCCAAACCTGACTCCACCTGCTGTACGATGCAGACCAGAGATCTGAGTGTCCCAACCTACTATTCAGAATGCAGAGCTACAAAAATGTATTCTTGCTCGGGTCCCCACCCCACACCACTCTTAATGGGAAGCTGTCCACAGTGTCGTGCAGCAGAGAGTCCAAAGAAAAATCCTTCCAGAATTGAAACACAAAATCTGAAAGTGGGTTCCTGGATCAAGCGATGGAGGGGAGGGGGGGGGGGGGGGAATTAACATCTGAAATGCCTCGTGAGTTTTCGAAACAGCAGCTGAATTTCATTCCTTCGCTCGCCAGTACAGGTTGATGGTTTGTGCTTGTGTCCAGTATGTAGCCAGGACGTGGCGAGGTTTTGCATAAAATAGGACTGGCTCCGACATCTTGCAGTGTCGCCAACACGAGAAGCAAAGAAGATTGGACCTGCTTGGTCGGGCCCGTCTCTTCCACTTGTCCCGAGGCCAACCCACTCCACAGAGTTGCCTGCGCACAGAGGAAGAGGGTTCTGCTGAATCTTCTCGTGGCCAAACGGTGCCAGTCTGCTCCTCTTCCCCCAAAAACCCTACTTGGGGGGTGGAGCGAGAGAGGGAGGGAAGAGGGGGTAGGTTCACAGGGACCCTCAGTCTCACACAATTCCTGAAGCAGACTCGGACACAATGGATGCACCAACTCTGTGTGTGTGTGTGTGTGTGTGTGAGTCCCAGACCCAAGCCGTGGCCCATGCGATCCTTAAATAATAAGATGAAATGGGAACTATCGAGGTTGTATCCAGCTCCATTTCATTTCTTGTTTAAAGATATTTACATCCTCGCAAAGACAACGTGAGATGTCTCCGTTAGTTTTTTTGTGTGTTTTCGGACAGAGTTTGTCAAGTTTTGCTATTTGCTGGATCAGCTTATGGTTGACTTTGGGTGCCGTTGGATGATAGGAGTTTGGGCTTCTCCTTCAAGGAGGACGAGTGCTTGGAATCTCCTCGCCTGAAGTGCTCCACGGACTCGGAGTCATTCCATGCCCGGGGCATGCTCTGTGCCCCTCGGATCGACGTTCCTGCCGGGTGACTGAACTGCCCGTTCTTCTCATCTGTGGGGGGGGGAGGAGAGGGGAGGGAGAGGGAAGAGAATGTGGGTGAGAGAGTGAGGAAGAGAGGGGGAGGAGGAAGAGAGAGGGAGGAGAGAGAGGGGAGAGAGAGGGAGAGGGAGGAAAGGGGGGGAGTAGAGAGGGAGGGTGAGGGAGAGGGAGAGAAAGTGGGTGAGAGTGAGGAAGAGAGAGGGAGGAGAGAGAGGGGGAGAGAGAGGGAGAGGGAGGAAGGGGGGGAGTAGAGAGGGAGGGTGAGGGAGAGGGAGAGAAAGTGGGTGAGAGAGTGAGGAAGAGGGGAGAGAGGAGGAGGAGAGAGGGACGGGCAGGAGGGAGAGATGGGGAAGGAGGAAGAGGGGGAGGAGAGAGGGGGAGGGGAAGGGAGGGAGGGAGGGAGGGAGAGAGCGGGGGAGGGAGATGAAGTGGGGAGGAGGAAGAGGATGGAGGAGAGAGAGAGGGGAGGTGGATTTGGGGGGGAGGGAGAAGGAGAGAGGGAGGGAGAGAAAGGGGTAGATAGAGAGATGGAGGGAGAGAGAAAGAAAGGATAAATAATTACAAATAATAAACTAACCGGGGGAGAAATCTAAACTGAGAACCTCCACTCACACATTTGGGAAAGGTGATGGAAGCTGGCCCTTCAGCCCTTCTTGTGGTCTAGCAGGAACGTTATCAGACAGAGCGAGGGGCGTAGATCGCTTACCTGCAAGTGTCTGGGCCAGGGGCTGATCATGCGCGCTTAACAACTGTGCTTGAATTGTCTGCACCACTCGTTTAAACCTGCGACTGGGGCCTGCGGAAGACAAAAAGGTCGTCAACACCAAACCCAGCGGTGACGCCGGTGACGTGCGTCCAACACCGGCCAGTCCCTGCGTTCAATGAGATTATCGGCACGAAGCTGTTTCATTAAATGTGGGACATCTTGGAATTTATGCCGGCAGTTTTCAAGGTCAAAATCAAAGTTTTTCGTCACATACACCCGAAGGTGCAGTGATGTGAATTTGCCAGCAGCGATACACTCAAAAAGATCACACAGCACACAATAAAATTTAACGCAAACTTCCACCACAGCATTCTCCACTGTGGTGGAAGGCAGGCAACAAAGTTCAGCCAGTCCTCCTCCTTTTTCACACAGTGTAGAGATACAGCGCGGAAACAGGCCCTTCGGCCCACCGAGTCCACGCCGGCCAGCGAACCCCCGCACTGAACACTCCCGACACACACCAGAGACACGTTACAATTTTTACCGATGCCAAATTAACCCACAAACCTGTACGTCTTTGGAGTGTGGGAGGGAAACCGGAGATCCCAGCCCTTCGGCCCATCCAGTCCATGCCAACCCATTCTTCGCCCGTTCACACTAGTTCTGGATAAATGTGAGGTTATCCATTTTGGTGGCAAAAACAGGAAAGCAGACTATTATCTAAATGGTGGCCGACTAGGAAAAGGGGAGATGCAGCGAGACCTGGGTGTCATGGTACACCAGTCATTGAAAGTAGGCATGCAGGTGCAGCAGGCAGTGAAGAAAGCGAATGGTATGTTAGCTTTCATAGCAAAAGGATTTAAGTATAGGAGCAGGGAGGTTCTACTGCAGTTGTACAGGGTCTTGGTGAGACCACACCTGGAGTATTGCGTTCAGTTTTGGACTCCAAATCTGAGGAAGGACATTATAGCCATAGAGGGAGTGCAGAGAAGGTTCACCAGACTGATTCCTGGGATGTCAGGACTGTCTTATGAAGAAAGACTGGATAGACTTGGTTTATACTCTCTAGAATTTAGGAGATTGAGAGGGGATCTTATAGAAACGTACAAAATTCTTAAGGTGTTGGACAGGCTAGATGCAGGAAGATTGCTCCCGATGTTGGGGAAGTCCGGGACAAGGGGTCACAGTTTAAGGATAAGGGGGAAATCCTTTAAAACCGAGATGAGAAGAACTTTTTTCACACAGAGAGTGGTGAATCTCTGGAACTCTCTGCCACAGAGGGTAGTCGAGGCCAGTTCATTGGCTATATTTAAGAGGGAGTTAGATGTGGCCCTTGTGGCTAAAGGGATCAGGGGGTATGGAGAGAAGGCAGGTACGGGATACTGAGTTGGATGATCAGCCATGATCATATTGAATGGCGGTGCAGGCTCGAAGGGCCGAATGGCCTACTCCTGCACCTATTTTCTATGTTTCTATGTTATCTAGGGG
This sequence comes from Malacoraja senta, assembly GCA_038087875.1. Taxonomy (NCBI): domain Eukaryota; kingdom Metazoa; phylum Chordata; class Chondrichthyes; order Rajiformes; family Rajidae; genus Malacoraja; species Malacoraja senta. Next base: position 2,402,833 of record CM075996.1, on the reverse strand, counting down.
GCAATTTACAGAGGGGTCGATCAACCTACAAACCCGCACGTCTTTGGAGTGTGGGAGGAAACCAGAGCGCCCGGAGAAAAACCCACGCAGGTCACGGGGAGAAGGTGCAAACTCCGTATAGACAGCACTCCTAGTCAGGATCGAACCCGGGTCTCTGGAGCTGTGAGGCAGCAACTCTACCGCTGCTCTGGTAGAGTCCCAAATTCCACCACACTTTCAAAAAATTGTTTTGCTGGTTCCTATCTTACCCAGTTCAAATGTTGTGCCCGGTTTAAACTTCCTGATTGTGTGTGCAGTGATCATGGGCACAGTTCTCCCCCCCTCCCCCATGCTACAGAAGGCTGTGGAGGCCAAGTCAGTGGATGTTTTACGGCAGAGATAGATAGATTCTTGATTAGTGCGGGTGTCAGAGGTTATGGGGAGAAGGCAGGAGAACGGGGTTAGGAGGGAGAGATAGATCAGCCACGATTGAATGGCGGAGTAGACTTGATGGGCCGAATGGCCTAATTCTGCTCCTATCACAAGCAACTCAACCAGCTGCACCACCGTATAGCCCCGACTTTAATAGATAGACGCAAAATGCTGGAGTAACTCA